>JAWNLT010000374.1:600000-1181750 GCA_035042145.1 Drosophila kokeensis
TTTATTTGTTTGCTCCGAACGATCGTTGCACTTTCACTTAATCATTTTTTTTCTTTATATCAATAGAAATTTGTGTGTAAATTGAGTGATTTTCGAGAAATATATGCGAGTGTGTGAATGGATGTGTCACTTGGGTGGATAAATAATAGACATCGTTTAAAAGACTAAATTGGACCAACTGCGGATATATATTCTGAAATTGTAAAACTTGGAAAACAAATTTTGAAGGTAGATTACAGGCGACCTCCTTAATGGATCAGCAATTGTATGTTTTTCGACCACGCCCATTCATTCACGCACATCTGAAACGTCTATATCTTCCACAGTTGTTCAGCTCTTTAGTTGCTGCATAATTAATTTTGAATAGTGTTCCAAGCTCATAGACGTAACACCGATTATATGTTAAATTTCAGTTTATAAACCAAGTTTGACGTTGACAAAAACTATAAATAATTCTTCGATTCGATCCAAAATTCGTTAATAATCAAATTAATCTAGGCACGCCCACCCACTGCCACTCCCATCCTATGCAGCACTACTATCAGAGAAACATTTTTGAATACATTATTTTTTGTTTTAAGAGTAATCTTCCTTAGCATTTAAGTGACTCGACAACAGTTGCTTAAGTGTTTCCGGTTTTGTATTGGATCGTCTAAGCATATATGTTTCTAGTACTAGGAATTTGTAGTTCTTTCTGAGATTTGCCTATGTTTTCTTTACTTTCTGTCTCACTCTTCATATCTCTTCTTCACTTTGTTCTCATTTCTGTGCTTTTACATATGAATACCCTGATATTTACTATATTCTAATTGAATAATATATATATCTAATCGAATAATCAGAATGATCTTTAGAGGGAAGTCGTTTCGTATTTAAGGTTGTAGTCAGAGTAGACAAAATACGCAATTGGGAAAACAGTGTGTGGCAAAGTTGAAAGCAAAATTTGGTTTTCGATGGCAACCCATTAGTTATCTATTGATGGCCTGTTCATTATTGGGCGAAGCCGTTTTAGCTGCCTCATTGCCTGCTATCCCATATAAGCATTGCGTCATGACAAGCACGATGTAAGTTAGCCCATAAAAACCAAGCCTAATCACATCACAGTGGGCTGTGCAATGGAAGTAGTCAAACTGCCAGTCTCCAGTTTCGGGTCTCAGGCCCCGCTGCAGACCATTACGGTTACTCGCACTGCCACCTAGATGGAGAAGGAGTAGGCGACGGAGACGGAGACTGAGACGGAGGCATGGATAAAGACTGGGATGGAGATGTAGACTGGGTCTGCGGCTTATGGCTGCACTGTGGGTAAGGTTTTTATTTCATTCGAATTTTTTTTATTTGCTTCCTGATTGCTTTTCACGCATGACAGGTACTGATTAGTTGGCTGACACGAAGACCATAAATGCATCCAAATGGCTGCTACAATATTTCGCGACCTGCCACAAATGCGTTTGCGTCTCAATGTTCGCTGACATTCTGGGTGTGTGGCGCCTCATAAATAACTAACAAAGATTTCCACGCAGCTTATGCAACTGCTCTGCCTCAGGCTAATCCAAGATGCTAGCCAAAATATGCACACATATGTATACATATTTGTTTATATATATGTATGTGCATACATACATACACACATACAAAAAACAAAAGACTTAAGTAGCGAACCCTTTTTTACATTTCTTTATTTTCGTCGGGGCGATGCTAATGTTATTGTAACTGTAACCGACCTCTGCTGGCTGCTTGGCTGCTTGGCTGATGCGCCATGCCTTGTTTCTGCTCATTTCCTATTAATTTATGTTAATTATTTGTAAAAGAAAGAGCCTCAGCATACCCGGTTGGCTGCCTCAACTGTCTCTGCTGTGTCAGCTATCTTTTAGCCGCTTTTTTTTGCCTCTTCTGATGTGCCATACCAGAGGCGAGCTCACAAGTTCACTGACTTGTTGACAAATGACAAGAGCTAAATCGTCAGACGGCGACTGTGTGGCAAGAGGCAATAGACAATTGAAATCGAATAAAGACAGAGGCAGACACAGAGTTAGAGGCAAGGGCAGAACCTGAGGTGGCATCAAACACCATAGATGCCACCACATGGACAGCACTTTCTGCCAGCCACAAAAGAAGCCAAGCGATTCTCCAATGACTACAGTATGTAAAGTTGTTGCAACTGGACGATGAATGTTGCAAGTTTTCGAAATTTCGAAATGAAATCCTTTGTTTGTTATTTATTAAAATGCTTACAGAAAGGTGATTATCGCCGGTCTTCTATTTTAATGATTTTTTTTTTTAATTTTGCAAAGATAAATAAAATTAAGCCGATGAAAAGGCAGTTTTGCAACTCAGAGCTTAACGACAACGGAAAAAAATCGCAAAATGCTAAGAATGCTAATGTATCAAATGTTGGAATCCGGCTATTGTTTGGCAATTAAGCACAACGATTAGCGTTTAGAATTTTCTAGATAGCTCTCTGTATCTGTAGGCTATTCATTTGAGACACTCGTTGATGATGTTGTTATTCATTATAGCTGCCACTTGCCACTAATAGTCAAGAATGATCAAATTAAGCATTCAGTTTCATTTCATCCAAATCGAAACTATTTATTGAAAGGGTTTCTTGTCGATAGACTTGCTATTTTTGATATTATTGCACAGTTTTTGGTTAGATCATCATCAAATTTTAATATTTTGTCATTATTCATTCTCAAAGCTTGTTCATTTTGCTGGTAATTAATGATTCTTTCTTTGGCAAATTTTTTGTTCTTTTAATAATTATAGTACAACAAAAAATGTTTCAAGCGGTTTTATTAGATTTTCTGACGAACTTACATCACAGAACTGAGTTGGCAACCCTCGCTATGCTATTCCATTTATTAAATAGTCTTTGAAAAAAAACTTTTTAGCTATAAGTCCTCCTGCGGCGGCCACAAATTAAAAACATTTATTTTATTATTTATAGATATTAAATAAATTTTATTTTTTCTCTTCTCTTCTATTTTTATAATGTTGTTTTTGTTTTTTTTTTTTTTTTTTTTGGTTATTTTTTATTGGCTTTTTGTGGACTTTTGTTTAGAACTTGATTGCGATAATAATGGTTATTGGTTCGGTTGCTTGACTGCTGATGTGCTGCGGTATTTTGATGTCTTCACCATGGCTGATGTCATGCCAGCATTGAGAAGACGTTTTTTCATACTTATAATTAAAATGTTTTTGTTTAACCCAACATACAGCATTTGTCTGTCGAGAACAAAAACCATTGAAATTTGAATCGAAAATCAGCCACAAAAATTCCCGTTTTATGTTGAAGTCAAAATAAAAATGAATTCAAATAAAAGCCATATATTTTCCTGATCAGCATTAAAAGCTGTCAACAACTACGATCTGGGGAATATTTGGAATATAAGTTCTCGCATTCGGATCTCTATAATATCTATATATACAATAAAAGCCACAATTTGAAAGATAAGGCTAATTTGGTTCGAATATATGTACATTGCTATAATATTATTCAATGGTTAGGCAATAAATATGGGTGAACATTTTACGCACTTTTTTTGTTAGCAACAAATTGTAAATTATTTCAAGTTAAGGGCAATTAGATGATTTAATTGGCTTCTGGTTCGGTTTCATTTTGCAACCGGTTTGTGGCTTTTGTATTAATCTGAAATTTTTGCTTGTGCTTGTGCAGACCTGAAAAGCACTGAAAAGTATCTTTTGGCATCTGGCCGGCAATTTTCGCTTGGCAAAGCTCAGCTCTAGCAGCAACACCTGGTCTCAGCTTATGTTTTCTGTCTTCTGCCCCCATCCGTGCCATCTTACATCCATACATACCATTCTCACGCCATCCAAAAAAAGTATTAGGAATGGTCTTAAGTTTTTGGTACACTTGTCTTTAACACTTTTTGTGGCTGGCCAAAGATGTTTGTCCTCAATTGAAGTGTTTCAACTTCACATTACTTCATTTGCACAACTTTTGTTGCTCTTCGGCTTTTGATTTACATTTTACTTGCCTTGTTTTGCGCTGTTGTACTTATTGGTGTCCGACTATTGCATGCTCTGCAAATTAAGGTTATTTTGCTTAGTTTGAATTTGTGAACTTGGCTTCCCCCTGGTAAATAGCAATAATTCTAAAACTGTGCAGAATTTTAATTCATTTTACTGGATCACTAATCTGAAATCTGCCAACTCAGCTGTTGACGGCTGGAATATCTATACTTTATGGAGTCCAAGACGCTTCCTTTAGTCTGAGTTGAGGGTATAAAAATGCAACTGGTGATAACACAAAATATTACGTATATCTTAAATATATATATATATATATATATATGTAACCTCGAATCATTGGCAAAATCTACACTGTGACATCACAGCCATCAAGGAGTCATTAATGGCGATGCCACTATGACCAACATTTCGTACATTCACATTCCGAACATTTGACGATTCCATTTAGAGCCTCCGTTGACGTTAACGTGTAATTTAAATAAAACAAATAAATAATAAAACAAATATTTAATATTTAATATTTAAGACCGGCAATAACCAGTTTTCTGCAAACATCTTATTCAATGACAAACAAAGCATTTCATTTCCAATTTGATATTTACATTCAATTTTAATAAATTATTAAAAATAAACCACATTAGATAAATTATAGTTGTATTTTAAGATAATAAATCACAACAAACAGTAGATTCTCTGGGTGAGTTTCGAAAATGTTGAATGTACAGAATGTTGTCTCTTGTCGAAAAAAATGTACATGCAACAAAGTCACATTTTGTACACAGTCGAGAAGGTAAGAAATGTTTATGGTATAAGCCAGAAAAATATACAATTAGATGGCTTTTTCACATCAAGATTCACCAAGCAATTGCATTTTTGCAGTTTTTTTTTTCTTTTTGTAAGTATTTTTTTTGCTTATTTTTCGCTATTTTCTCTGAGGGAAAACCATGTGCACTTTTCTAATTAATCAGGCTCATTTATTGTCACTGCGTGTGCCGTTATAGTCCGACCAGAAGTAACTGTTAATGCAGCTAACAATCATAAATGCAAATCACACACACACACACACACACACGCACATGAGTCGCTTCGCCTACGACTGCGCCTCAAATTAATAGCTCAAGTCATGGGAAACTGGATTTTGGGAAAGTTCTCTAAGACTAATATTATAACTAATATTTACAAACGATGGCTGACACTAAGCTTAATTAGGAATGGCCACAAGAAGATCGGAGCTCAAATGCATTTGCATAACTTTGAATACAATTGGATGCAATCTTTTCAATTAGGCAGCTCTGACAAATCACGGCTGTTAAATATCTCTAGTTCATCCCCACAAGCAAATGTAGAGTATGAAATAGTTGGGAAGCTTTAAATGTTATATATTAGCAGCAGGCACATCATGAACAGCTTTAGAAAACTATCAGTTAATCAATTATTATTGGTATGTTGGCAAAGTCTGGCTCAGATTTACTAGGAAACAGTGGCCAAGACATGAAAATGTGAGCCTGAGAGAATTGCAGGACATTCTGCGAGTTGTAAATCAAAAGACTTGGACGACAAACTTGCGCCGGCAGGCCGACTGCACTGCTCTTGCACGATCTGTATGCTGGAGTTGAGTGTGGGAAGCGACGGGTGGGGGGGGTGGGGGGGTGTGTGGCGGTCTTGGTGGCAGGGTAACTGTCGCTGACAAAAAAAAAAAAAACAAGACAAGACAATAAAAAGTGAAATTGTCTCGATACGTTTTCAGTTTTCAGTTTTCAGCATTTTTTTGTTTTCCGTGGCACGTTTGTTGCTTTTCACATACATATTTCAAGCTGCCAGCAAATCAATGAAAGTTGACGCCAAAATGCAGCCAAGGCGAGCATGAACATGTGGGCTTCCAGCCAGCTAGTCGGCCAGTTAGCCAAGCAGGCAATTTCGAATGCTCGCATAATCGAACCAAAAATTGCTGCGAAACCTATTGAAAAAATTATCAAAGTACCGTGAAAAAAGTGTCAGGAGAAAGGCAACAACAAGAAAATCGTAACTAGAGAAGAGGAAAGTATGTAAGCGTAAGAGCGATGGCGTGAGAGGCAGGTAAAGCAGCCAGCTTTGCACCTGAGTTGCGGGATCTGGCACATTGCGCTGAAGGACGTGGCTTAAAAGGTCAATACTCAAGAGATTTGACAACCGAAATGAGCAATTAAACATTCAACAAGGCCTAAAACGACAGGCTAACAACTTTCACCATACGCCTGCCACTGCCTCAAAAATAAAAGAAAAGCAAAAAAACAAAAAAAAAAACAATGTGATGTAGCTCAACGCAGCGATCTCCCCAATACCAGTGGCAAGGGGGCATATATGCATGAGAGAAGCGACGATAAAACGGACAACGGACAGACAGCCAACAATGTCAATCAGAAATGCCATCCACATGCAGAAAACTTGGATTTGGATATTTCGTTATTTTCTCTGCTTCATTTCTGTGTGTGCGCTCTTATTGAAATTTCATTGAGAAACGCTGAAGGTTAAAACGCAATTTAAGACACGAGTGGAAAGTTAAGTTCGAGTGACTTGAAAATTGAACGCTCTACACACATTACAAACAGTCTTTCAAAATCTTAATAATTGCGCAGCAAAAGTAATGACTTGTTATTTTTAGAGTGGCTGTCTGAGGTCTGTTTGAGGTCTCTTTTATTGCCAACTAATAAGTAAATCATTTGTATTTAACTGATTTTAAGGGAGCACTATATAAAAATGCCCATCATTGAACCACTATTAACACACATTTTGAGATATAGCTGAACATAATCAATGAAACTGCCTTGATATCAATATCTCTATATGTATTATATATTATTTTATTTTTTATTTATTGCTTTATGTGAACTAAAAACCCAATTTAAAAAAATTAAAATTTATATTTAAGGCTACGAATTAAATTCGATATAATTAAACACAAATTTAATGAAAGTTAAATTAAATAAATTAAATAACTTTGGGTATAAAAATGTAAAACATTTATTGCACAAACAACCCGATCAGACCAAAAAATTGTTGGTAGTTGGTAGAGATTACGAAAGAGTCAAAGAGTGCGACATTAAACCTGTGAGCCTGTGGAGTAAGATGTGTTAAGCACAGTTAAGAAATTTCCTGGAGATATGTTGTAATATTATTATAATTGGGGAACCAGAACTGCCACCTATAAGGTCGATTGTGCCCCCTTCTGAGCCTACAGCTCCTCGATCAATACCAGCTCCTGCATGAATGCTAGAATCTTTGTTGGGTTGAGGGTTTCTATGTCCGTGGGCTTCATCACATGCTCCCCTAGGATGCTGCATCTTTTCCTAATTAAGGCGACGCATTCTGCTAGGATGTGCATTGAGGATTCCTCCTCGCTTCCACAAAACCTGCATACATCGCTGCTATAAATACCTAATTTTGTAAGGTGGCTTCTCAGTCTACAGTGTCCTGTCAATATACCGGTGACTATCCTAAGCCTATTCTTCCCCATGGATATTACCTTTCGATATGTTGTTGCTGTCGCAAACCTTATGCTATAGTTGGTATACCTTGGCCTAGTCGTCCTAGATCTGATTTTCAAAATAAACTTCAATTGTGCATTGGGCAATTTGTTTTACTTGCTGTTGTGGTTGCCAAGTGCCCACTTGACGCCTCAGCAAGAGACCCTTACCCCCATCCCCCCTTACCCCCATCCCCCACTCCCCGTCAGCATTCCATTACAGCCATATCTTACCAAATTGAATTTCCATTTAAATGCACAGCGTGGCTTTGAGTTGTTTGAGTTGTTTGAGTTGTTGTTGTTCTTAAAATTTACCGAGCACTTTTCGTGGGTTAATTTTTTGTTTTTTCCCGATTTTGATTATCATTTGGCGCACACTTGCAGCTATTTGTGGTTATTGCTGTTGTCTTTACAAAAATAGTTCATTAACACTAGCTTTCTATGCGTTGTTGTTGTTTTTGCTGCTGTTTATTGTTGCTTCAACGAATTAACACCAAAATATTTTGTATGTCATCTTAATGCCCCTTTTGTGTTGCGCACAAGTGTTGCATTATTGTTTTTTTTTTTTTTGCTGTGATTTGTTGCTATACTATGTGTGTTGTTGTCGTCGCTTGCTGTTCCTGCATTTGTCAAATGCGTTTTAAAAATCATGTGAAAATATGAAAAAATGCAAAAGCATCGAAGTGGGAAACATGACAATGACACAATTTATGCAAAATGCATTTTAATACCAAATGCACACAATACTGGTAGTATTAGCTTTTTGTTCCATGTCATTTGAAAAATATCAGACATTTGTTTGCTGTCGAATGAACTTTGAGATATTGTTTTGTATTGGGAAAGTGAGAAAAGGTTAATGTTATTATTATGCAAAGTGCATTGGAAGAATAATAGATAGATAAGAGATAAATTGACTTCCGATTGTTTATTCATTTTCCTCAAAATGGTTAACAAATAAATTAATAATATGGCTTGCAGCATTTTGAAAAGCTGAATCACTTTTCCACAAAAAAATGCTTTTTCATCAATTTAGTTTTAAAGTTTTTTTTTTAAATTTCCTTTTTGGTTTTACTCACTAAAAGTGATTTATGCTGCATGTGGTAAAGGAAATACTTCTTTCTATTAGCTATATGTGAAAATTTTAAATTTACAAGCTTATTCTTAAAAGATATTTTTTGTGCCCTTCTCTTCTCAGAATATCAAAATAGTTAAAACTCGTTTGCTTACATGCTGCAATGGTCTCTTAGCTCAATTATCTGCAAGAAACGAAAAAAAAAATGGTTTATTAAATGCGGATCATTCTTCAAAATAATATATTGCATTGCACAATGCAATCTGGCAATGACAAAATGCCAGACAATCATTCAAATGTCGCGCCGACACAAATTACAGAAAACAAACAAACTGAAAAATGTCATAACAAGCCCCGAAAAAATGCAATAGCAAATGTCAAATCGTAGCAAATCAAGAGACAGACAACAAATATTTTTGCAAACTGTAGAGAAACAAGTCAGAACAGGTAACTGAGGCACACCGAAGTCTACATTCCCTCGCAGGCCGATATTCATAGCTTAATTTTGATTCTAATTAAAATTAAATTGACCTATTGTTGCTATGGGAACTGTGTATATGATATAGTGAACCGATGTTGATAAGATCTGCAGTAGCATAATAGTATAACAAACACATTTGCATTGATAGTTTCTATAGCTTCTACGGCAGCTATATTGTGATCCGATCCACACAATAACCCAATGCAGAGGTATAAAATTGTCTACAAAAGTAAACAAACCGACAACAATTATATTCTTGCTGCCACAGCCCCAACAACGACAACACCGAGCTGCTGCTGTGACCCACATAGGCGGGAAGTGTAGAAGTGGGAAGGTAGTGGTTGGTCGAGGGGGAGGGGGGAAAGATACGTTGTTGAAATTGCTGGTGAGGAAGCTGCCAAAGTTAAAGGCAAAGCAGCAGTTGGCCGAAAGTTGCAATTGTTGTTGTTGGATAATAGCGGCATTTTAAAACGCTTGCATTGTTTCGCCGGTTTTGTGCTGCTAGTGGTGGTGTAGTGGTGCTGCTGCTGCTGGATTATGCAACCGCACGAGTAGCAAACATGAAGAAACAGTTATCTGTGAAATTGCATCGACAAACGTGATGAACGTTACCCCAATAGAAAAAGACAATAGCAATAACCCCAACACCAACACAAACACAAAAACCAACATTAACAACGACAACTACAACGACAACGACAATGACAACAATGTTAAACTCTAACTACCGATTACAAGGTAAATCTAGCACAAGCTCTCTTCCGACTTGACTGCGCTTTTGCGCCTAATTCTCATGTCATGGCAAATAGTTTTTAGATCTCAGGCAATGCCAAGTCGAGGCAGTTAACGTGCTGCGGTGGAGATGCTGCACTTTTACTGCGCTTTTCTCACACCCGTGCCCACGAGCAACAACAACAACAACAACAACAACAAAAACTTGACATAGTCCCGTAACATCAGAGTGGTTTAATTAGATGCTGAGCTGCATGTGTTGTAGCCCTAAATGCGAGCGCTGCTCACAGAGTCAAGAAACAATTATAACTCATTGTTAGCTGTTTGCCTTAACTAGGGGGCAGTTGCAGAAGCAATATTCATAAGAAAAAAACTTATTAATATTTACCTGTGTTATAATTTAAAAACAAATGTGATGATATGTGCACTAGAGCGGAGTGGAACTTGTCAGCACAAATGTACACAATTGTAATGGATGGGGGTTGTTTAGGTTGTCAGCAGGAAAGTAGTTGTTATGTGGCAGGGTCATTACTACCTCAAGAATTGAAGTCTTCTTATGCCAATAGCTGCTGCAGTAGTCGTTATGAGGAATGGACAACCTGGCTGAATGGTTTGCTATCGATCAGTATCCTATCATTTCACTTATTGAGCTTGTACAACTGTTCAAAGCAAGGCCAGATCAAACGCGAAGTAGTACAGGTTGCAATGGACATCCCACCCTCTGCCAAAGGATAGATGTAATGTACAGTAATTTGGTAGCCTGTGTAAAGGAGAACCATTTATCCACTATTCCTTGGATAGGATATAAACGTGGAAAGAGACAGTTGAGAATTATGAGGCAACTATATGGCCGATCTCGCTTGGAAGTGGTGGGAAGACCAAAAATATTCCGAGATTTATATTATAGATGTGAATATGTTCGCATTTATATAGATTGAAAACATAGCAGACCTCAAGTCGACGAAAATTGTGTGTGTCTTGTTTTATTGTGTGTTGAGAATTTGTGTTAACATTAAAGTTGCGCCCTTTTCGGGTAATTACGTTGCACACACCAGCAGCAGCAGCAGCAGCAGCTACTGCAACAGCAAACGCATTGCACAGTTGCAGCTCAGGCGCCTAATGAGCTGATTGTTCTGCAACAACAGCCAACGCGACTGAGTTGAACAACAACAACAATAACAACAGCTATGACAACAAACACAATAAGTCGAGAAAACGTGCAACTAATTCGCTGCAGCACTTTGTTCCTATTCGCATTTCGTTGCTGTCCCACATTTTTTGCATTACTGTCTGGGGGCAAGTTCGTTTCCTAAGTCTTTTGTTTTGCACAGCGTGGGTAAAAAAAAAAGAAAAAATAGAAAAAAAGAAAAAAAATATACAAACAATATCCAACGAAAAGCAAATTCAAATCAAACTGAAAACACAAGCCAGCAGACATAACCGCCATGCGCTGATTTCGATGGCTGCGACGGCCCCTCCCAGCCGCCTAGCCTCCATGCCACGCCTACAGCACAATTGTGGGCCAATTGACAGAATTCTTTTTGTTCAAGAGGGTGTGTGTGTAGGCGGTGGAAAGGGGACTGGGGTTGGCAGTTATTTCACATATTTTTGCAGTGAGCGGCACAGCTCAAAGCTGTCCGAAAAACTCTTACGATATTCGATTATGAAATGCGTGTTGGCGAAACTTATTCAAGAGACTTCTTTTATGGTTTGAGTGCACACAAGGCATAACCCCCGCATACTTTTAAAGGTGCAACAATATGCCAGCAACAAGCAACAGCAGATGAAAACAAAAAAACAACATTGGCACAAATTAAAAGGGAAGTGTTAATTAAATCAAACGACAATTTGTCAAGGATGACCATCGTAAGATGCCTGGAAAATATCTTTGCAATCAATGCGCTGCGCCCACTTTTCCCATTTCACCTTTTGAACTCGTAACTATGACAGCGGGCGACAGACCATAGAAAACTGCATTGCGATTGTTAATTACCTTCAAATCGTAAATTGTCAGGTTTTTGACCAACGATCACGTAAGCAAAAATTGACGTCGTCATATGCCTTGTACCCATGGCAATTACAAAAATGGGTATAATGAAGTTGTACCAAAGTAAGTAATAGTCAAATGAAAACTTCCCCTACCCCGTATATACAGTGAGTCACACTTCAGTTCAACCAATGTCAAGTAAATAATGTAATTGCCTGCCATAAGCTAATTATTTATTATTTTTCACAAATTCCAAAGACCAATGGTAGGTACATATATTAACCACCAAAATTAATATTTGGCCCCAATACACCGGGGTTTCCCAGCCTGCTAGGCAGGATTATGTAAAAAAGTAGATTATTTTTTGTTTACTGCTTATTTCAACCAGTCCTAAAAAAGTAATATATTTTGAATATAAAAACTTAAATAAGGATTTTAATACTTAGTATTATACTATTTAGCCTTAACCACTTCCCTTAACCTATTAGTCATGGAAGATACCAACTTCCTGGTAGCTTCTGGGCTGATTCTGCTCCACTCATCCCGCAGAGCATTTTTTAGGTCTTCTTTGCTGGATATTCTGTGCTTCCGGAAGTTATTTTCCAGCAGAGCCCACAAATTGTCAATGACATTTAAATCTAGAGACTGGGCCGGCGGATGAGCCAGGACTGTACTATCTTGGCCTTATGCTTGGGATCGTTGTCGTGGTTGAACCGGAAAGTACGTCGGATTCCTAGCTTCCCGGCACTTTGGAGTAAATTTTCCATTAGTACGTTGAAGTACACATTCTTATCCATTGTTGTTTCAAAAATCACAAAATTCACGAATCCGGCTGACGAGATACACACCCATACCATGTCACTTTCTCCACCACGCTTGACTGTTGCCTTTACGTGTTTGGGATTCAGCTCAGTATTAGGCTGTCGCCACTCATAACTCCGTCCGTCCCAGTCAAATATGGTGAATTTGGACTCATCTGCAAATATAACAGTATTCCAGAACTCCAGATCCTTGTCCAAGTGATTTTGGTGGACGTCATCCAAGTCCCTTTATTTTTGCGTGGTACTCGGGCATTAAAGTCATGTTTCCGTAGAAACCTGAGCACAGTTTCCACACAGCACTTTTTCCCCATTTCATCCTGCACCTGTACATCCACTTTTGGAGCCGATAGCTTGGGGGATCCCCTTATAATCCTGGTGATCCTTCCCTCCTCCTCTTCGGTGAAAACCTTGTTTGGTGCCATTCTGGCCTTGCCCTCAATCCGATTTGCGTCGACGAAGCGCCGAATGATGTTATACACAGTTGTTATTGAGAATTTGTGGGCTCTGTTGGAAAACAACTTCCGGAAGCACAGAATATCCAGCAAAGAAGACCTAAAAAATGCTGTGCGGGATGAGTGGAGCAGAATCAGCCCAAAAGCTACCAGGAAGCTGGTATCTTCCATGACTAATAGGTTAAGGGAAGTGGTTAAGGCTAAATAGTATAATACTAAGTATTAAAATCCTTATTTAAGTTTTTATATTCAAAATATATTACTTTTTTAGGACTTGTTGAAATGAGCAGTAAACCAAAAATAAGCTACTTTTTTACATAATCCTACTTAGCAGGTGGGGAAACCCTAGTGTATTGGGGCCAAATATTAATTTTGGTGGTTAATACATTACCTACCATCGGTCTTTGGAATTTTTGAAAAATAATAAATTATTAGCTTATGGCAGGCAATTACATTTGTTCTTTGACATTGGTTGAAATGAAGTGTGACTCACTGTATATATATTCTTGGTCAAAAGCCGAGACGACTCAGCCATGTCCATCAGTCCAATTTATTTTATAGTCTTTTAACTTAAATTTACAATTTAAATTTATATTAAATTAAAAGAAAGAAACTAAATTTAAAAGCTTTAATTGAAAATATTAACGATATTATTATGAAACTGGGGATATTAGGCTGTAAAATGGTTCA
The DNA here is from genome assembly GCA_035042145.1 of Drosophila kokeensis. Classification (NCBI taxonomy): domain Eukaryota; kingdom Metazoa; phylum Arthropoda; class Insecta; order Diptera; family Drosophilidae; genus Drosophila; species Drosophila kokeensis. Next base: position 613,731 of record JAWNLT010000374.1, read on the forward strand.
ACATTCATTCCAAGAATTGGCGAACCCTGAAAAATCTTAGTAATACAGATATTAAAAGGTTTAGGAGAAGAGACAAATAGTGAGATATAAAATAAAAGGCAGTAGAAAGTTCTTCGATAGGTTAGGAATAGAAAAGTTAATTTAATAGATACATTTAAAATACCTGTCGAAATTTCATAAAAATAAAAGTCGAGCTCTCTCGACTATCACTAGTCTTAGTTCTCACTGATTTTTCTTGCCAAATTCGAAAAAGATTTGATTTTTAAGAAATATATGCTGATCTAGATAAGTTAAGAACTGAAAACTGCAAATGGTGAAAAGTAGAATAAAATAATTGAAATACTTTAACTAAATTCTTATGATTTCCCAAGAATTAAATTAAATTAAATTTGGTTTATTATTATCAAAATCATTATCATTTTTCAGTCCCATGGACACAAGGTCATTTACTCACAACTTTTGTCAAATAAAGCTAAAATTAAATTAAAGTTGTATAAAAGTTGTTTGCAGTGAAAAATGCATAAACATAGTAATATGTATTTATATATATATAAATCATACATGTATATATGTTTTTAAGGCTGCAGAAACTGAAACCGAACTAAAAAAAAAAGAAACGAAAAAGGAAGCGACGCGTCGCATCAACCGAATCGGCGGCAAACAAATTAAACAAACTTGCTTAGTTGCTGAGTTGCTTAGGTGGTGATTACGTAGCCTGGGCCTGAGATCATTACATCATCCATTGGCGTCACATCATTATAATCGAAGAGCCGCAAAAAAGACAATGGATAGTGCTCATGCTATTGCCAACATTGTTTCCACTCTCAGTCGGAGTCTCAGCCGGTGTTTTAGTCTCAGTCTGAGCTTAAGTATCAGACACCTCGACACATTTTCTGTGTGCTGGCTGTGCGACCAAAACTTAAAAAACAAGAGTGCTCAAGTCTAAAGGGCCCGACTGTCAAATACCCGATACCCTGTATAATCCCGATTTTTGTAGAATATATAAGAACGGAAGGAAACGTAGGAAAACATACAAAAACACACAATTTGCCACCTGTGAACCTTTGGGCAATGGTTGGGCTTCTCTTCGAAAACATAAGGATAGAATTATAATGTGTAAGCATTCCAAGTTGCAATATCATGGAAAGGTGTTCCAAATTATTGTTTGCTGTTAAATCTCTTTTATGCGTACAAAAAAACGGGAATAGCAAATCGATGCTTGCCACTTAAGGAAAAGTTATAATTGATCTACGTGTGGTAATGTTGATGTTTCCAGTGGTCACAGTCTTCTGAGATCGTAGATAGGCAGATAGACAGAGAGAGAGAGAGAGAGAGAGAGAGGGAGAGAGAGAGAGAGTGAGAAGGAGAGGGAGAGAGACGGACAAGCAAAAAGCCAAATGAATATCATGCATCATTTATGAGATCGCAGAAACATTTTTGCAAACCATCAAACTACCCCTTTTGCCCATTTTCAACGGGTGTAGGGTATATATATACATATATATATATATATATATATACGTATATATATAATACGTATACAAAAATTGCAATGCTTCAATGGAGCGATTTGCGGTCACATGATAGCCCTGCCTAAAACTGGAACAGCCGATTCACTCACTAATCACTGCACTGAGTACTGCTCACAGCTGATGACTGCTGACTGGCTCTGAGGTGTTACTTGACTTCATTTGCTGATATCGTTGTTGTTGTTGTAATTGTCGTTGTTGTAATTAAGGTTTTTTTCCTTTTTTGTTTTTTTTTTGCTGTTTTTTTTTTTTGCTTACACTTTGCGTATTGGTTTCGGTTTCGATTTAAGTTCGTTTTGTGTGCAGTCGACTTGAACCCTGCCTGAGATTGGGTTTGGGAGAGGGGAATGGAAGGGGGGGGGCGGGGGAGGGACTGTGGGCCTAAGCCAGGCACCATGCATTTTTATATGGGGAAGTGTTTGCCTGCACTGTAATCGATACCTCAGCTGCACAGTACACAGTGCTCAGTGCTCAGTGCTCAGTGCTTGGCAGTTATTGAAGTGAGTCTTGTATCTAATATGAAACACGTAATCACAATAATTGTCTAGCATTCGTCGATCCACTCATATGGTGTACATATGTATATATGTCTGAATTTATGAATGTATTTGCACTTCGCATTGATTCGCACACAGAGCTAAAAGCCCCAATCATCTGACGAGCATTCGGCGCTTGTTTATTACTCGTTATTATGTCATACTCTTGCTCATTCGCTTCCTGATGATTCGAATCTAAACTTGTCGTTAGTAATGCATAAAATTTGCCAACTAAAATGTTGGCAAACTGGGCAAAAAACAGAGATTTAAGCTGCTTGCTGGCATCTGTTTGGGTGCTTTGGTGATTCGCTCGGCAGACTATCATAAGTATATGCTTTTCTCTACAGATCTCGTTGAAACTTTCTATATTAATACAGCGTTTGTTTTTAACAAAAATAGATATTTAAAAGAGAAAAATATACAAGAAAATTCACTGCATTCTCATTGAGCTGACTAGAATTGCCATATGTCTTCAAGTTTGCCCCTAGTTTCCACTTATTTGTGGGCTGCAATAACCTCGAAATGGCATCCTTAAATCCAGCCTCATTTGTGTGCAGCAGTTGTGGTTGGTTGTGCGCAAGTTCTATCTGATTAGCATTAACCGATTCTTATACTATTTAAGGGCATTAACTCATAAAGTGTGATGTTAGCCTCAATCCATAACAAATGCTTCAACCAACAACCGTATTCTACTACAAACATTTCTTATTCTTCTCTTCTCTAATATCGACGAAATGATTTTAGTGATTTTTGCAATTATTTAATATATGCATATAAATGTCACAAACAGCTGATATATCAATAAAGTCAAACGATTGTTTTAAAATACAATTTAAATTTTATTAATATAAAATATTTCTAAAATTTTGCATCATTCAATTCTTATATCAAATGCTCATTAATTGTTAAATTAGTTTTTGTATTCTGTTCTTTGCCAAAAAGTAGTTATTTTTAATTGCGCAAGCATAAAGAAAAAATTAATTAAACGACAACGGAAGCTCAAAATATAATTGCGAAATCCGGCCAAAGACTACAACATTTTTATTGTTACCTGAAATTGGTTAAAATTGGTATTATTGAAGCATGTTGAATGCAAAAGTATCAACACCGGATCAACTACATAAAACAGTTCCTATAAGAATGGAAACCACGCAAGTGGATACAATCTTTGGTGTGTCTGAGATTGCTTTTGTTTCTTTTCACATTTAGCAACATTTTGTTTGTTTGTTTGTTTGTTGACTATTGTGCCTTTACTAGGCACACTTCAGCCTCAACAATGGTAGCCTTCGTGATTTTGTTATTGTTTCTTGTTGTCACTTTTTCATATTTTGTTCACCACAACGCCCCCGGCACGCCCCCTTGCTCGTACACCCTTCGCCGACATTGAAAGGTTTCGCCTTGAAATCGCATTCGAAGTGGGAAATGATTTTGATGTTTTTTCTGCTTTTCGGTCTCTGTGGGAACTTTTCAATTACGATGTTCGAGTATCTGGTCAAGGTAAACTCGCGTTATATATAACAACAATAACAACAAAAACAACAAAGACAACAATAACAACAATAAAAACAAAAACAACAGCAGCAACACCAACTGGTTCTATAAATCATTATCATTTCTACTGAAAATGGTGTGCCCAATCTTGAATGGGTAAATGGCTAATTTTGTATTTTAAATTTAATTGTTGAGTATTTAAGTAAGTAATTAAAATAATTAAAGTTATGAGAACGTTATGTCGGGCATAACCAACTGCCAAATACTCTGCTACCAGTATTACACCATACAGTTCTAATGGAAGTGGACGTCCATTTCCGCTCGAAGGTATTACACATTTAAAATTGGGAGACTCTAACTTTGGAAGTGTGTGTGGGCCAGACGGAGGGTTAAAAGTAGGGTGCTACCTTCGATAGGGCCAAGAAATGTTTAATTACAAATCGATATATCTCCCGTAAGCCCCCACATTTTTGGAAGGTATATTAACACTATCTTCCGCAATAATATTGATTGAAAGGCAGACTATTGGAACTCCCTTCTAATATTGATTTAAAAATTTCTTGGCAATGCCCACTCCGTCTTAAGTCTCTATTTCTGAGGGAGTCGAAAAAATTGCGTTCTACGGACAGACAGCATGATGGACATTGCACAAAAGCAATATACCATGATACCTTCGATATCAGAGTATAATAATTTCACATTAGCTTGATTTTGCCAACCGTGCACGATACCTCCACTTAGTGGGTCATTGAAGATACAACAACAGCAACAACAGCAGCAACAACCATGTCTGCACGATTCTCTTTTGATTAGTCTTTTATGTATGAGTTATTGAATAAAAAATCCATTTTGTTAAATGCGCAGAAAAGGCCACAATATGATCCGCAATCGATAGTGCCGCACTTGGCTCAAGCCGACAAAGGCCAAACAACGAAAACGAAGCAGTTGGACATAACCGACTACTCAATGCTCTGATATCGGATACCCGAGTAATGCTAGTTTGAAGTTTGCAAAATGACCTTTCTAGAGAAAATGGAAAGCATGTTACTCGATCTTAAATAGGTTGCCCATTTCAATAGCGACCTTGCTTCCGATTTGAAAACAATAGCTCTAAGAATATGGATGTCGTGGCATTACAGGATTGCCGCTCAGATCAATCTTGCAGATCTAAAATTATGGTATATATGTATGGGCTTTTTCAATTTAAATTTTGCAGTGTTATCGATTTCTACTTTAAATATCCTGTTTGCTTGAAGCTGCAAACGAGTCGAACATACACACAATATACAGTGAGTCACACCGAAATTTGCACAGCGTCAAGTAAATAATGTAATTGCCTGCCATAAGTTAATTATTCATTATTTTTCAAAAATTCCAAAGACCTATGGTAGGTACATGTATTAACCACCTAAATTAATATATGACCCCAATACTCTGGGGTTTCCCCACCTGCTAGTTAGGATTATGTAAAAAAGTAGCCTGTTTTTTTTGACACTGTGCAAATTTCGGTGTGAGTCACTGTATATCAGAGTGTATAAGTGTAAAAGCGAGCAGCTGAATCCCACACTTGTGGAACTGGGTCGACAAGCTGTGCCCGCGCATGGTGATAGGTCAGTATTTGACAGAAAAGACTAAAATTGGAGATCAAGCTAGAGTCCATATGGTTTTATTATATCGCAACATAGTATTGGTATTGGCATAATATATGATTTCCTTATATGTACGATTTGTTTTGCACTTAACTTTCCATAAACCTGTTACCGGCACCAATATTAAAGATAAAGTGTTCCAATTGGGTATGAGTTTAAGTTGGCAAAACATTGATCAACTGTTAAAATTTCATTTAGATCAAGTATGTATATATGTATATATACATGAAGCATTTTCGACAAGTGCATTCTTGCTTGTTTTTTTTTTGTTTTTTCATTTTTTGTTTTGCTGGTGTAACTGAAACTTGGTTCACAGCGGCAGGTTGTGAACGACAGCGAATAATTAAACTGAAGACAAGTCATGGAAGGGAGACCTGTTGGCTGCTCGTTGGTTGGGCTCTGGCACCGGGTCGACTGGTTGTCAAAGTTTGACCATTGGGCGCAGCCCGGCCGCCAAAAGACAATGCGAAATGAAATAAAAAGCGGCGGCGTTGCCCAAACAACAACAGCCGCAACAACAGAAGACAAAAATATAATATAAATCAGGGTATAATAAAAATAACAAGCTACACAACAGCAGCAACAACAACACAGAGATTAATGTCGCATGACAGTAATGACGGAAATCTGAAGTAGCCGCCTGAAGTGACCGCCAAGTGGACGCAGTGCGGCGCCTGGACAAAACAGACAGACGAAGCAGCAAAAAGTGAAAAAGTTACCGTTGAAAAACAAAAAAAAAAAAAACAAATAAAATTGACAACACTTTCAATTGTCGCATGTCGGCAACGTTAGCCGGGGCAGAGCAGAGGAATACCCCAGCCGTCCCTAGGCCACCCAGTCCCTCCCCCAGCCAAACGGGTCAGACAAATTAAAAACTCAAGCAAAAAAAAAGAAGTAAAATAATAATAATAATAATAAAAGAAAAAACCGCAGCTAAGCGAGCGGACAACGAAATTGTATGCTTTTTAATGAAAGCAAAAGTGAAACGCGTCTTGATCAACGGGCCCAGCTGATGGCAAACTGGCCGACGTCGGTCTGGAGGGCCCTGCGAAACCGAAAGTGGTTACATTAACATTTAATTAAGCCACAAGGCTCACAGGTCTGCTTAGTTACCTGTGCACATCGAGCCACAAATTGCGCTCAGGTTTTTCTGCATCTGTTTTGCATTAAATACATCTTCCTGACGAAGTTCCTGGCATAGTTAATCAATTGTTAAGAAACCAATTCGAAACTTATTGTTATGATTACGTATATATAATGTGATAACTAATACATATGCTAACAAGAAATTAGCCACATTAGTTGCCAACCGTCTGCAGCATAGGACTTGAAGGGAATATCGGCCAAGTTTCAGCGCATCATTAACAATTGTATGGCCACTCAGATTAGTCGGCCTTAGTTGGACACGAAACTGAAGAGCATTAAATTGCTGGCGTTTTGTCTCAGCGAGCCAAAGCGAATCCGTTGACAATGCATATTACATGGACAGACGGGACAGCTGGGACAGCTGGGGCAGATGGGTGCGGCCTTTTGAGCCAAGTGATCTGGTCCCGTAGCGCAGCGCATTGAAAATGTGTTGTTTTATTTTAATTTGGCGTTTGAAAACGTTTGTTAATTTACATTTAATTTATTTTGCAATGAAATGCAGGCAGTGCCGCTCATAAATTGTCCAATGCTACCGTATCCCCCGGCACCATTCAATTTCAGTCCATTCCATTCCATTCCCAAGACCCAAGCGAAGCCCAACTCCAGCCTCGAGTTACCAGGCCCAAGTCTGGCCATTTTCAGCCGAGGCAAATCGATTTTGGTAGTTTGCTATTTATTTTATTTATTTTGGTTTTTTCATTTTTTTCCGCTCGTCTTGATTTTGTTGTTGTTGTTTTTTTGGTTCGCTCTGCCGTTAAGAGAAAGGTGCTGCTGATCAGTCAGCAAACCAGTAAACAGCAACAAAAACAACTATAAATAAAACACAACAACAACAACAACAACAACACACGCGCAATTCACTTTCTAATGATGCACATAAAAAATAAAAACAAAACCAAAAAATAAAAAATAAAAAAAATCGCAAAAAATCTGATTTTACGCTGACCGCAAAAATGCACAGCCAAAGCAACAAAATATGACAACAATAACTTTGAAAAATGTCCTGTCATAAAATTGTCAAATTTATCAGCAAAAATTAATTGAGAAACTTGAAAAATATTGAATTATATGAGCCATGAGTCCGTCGATTATTTTTACAAATAATTATGCAGAAATTGATGCATACGTAAAAAATATACAGGATCTGCGAGTATTTAAATAGCAGCAACATTAAATGCAAAATTTATAACAATAATTATAAATTACAAGTGATCAGATTTCCAATCGCTTTGACGAAGCTGCAATGCTCTTTCAAATAAATAGAGTAGATCAAGATCGGAGCGATCAGTACGTGGATCATGAATCATTAATTATGCCCTGAACAGCTGAGGCGATTTATTTGTCCATCTGTATCGCAGAAATGATTTATTATATTATTTTTGCATTTCGATTGATTTCCTCTCTCTCAATTTCAATCCAAATCGATTTTTGATAACAATAAAAATAAAAAATATTTTCTAAGATTGACTTCAAATTTTTAGATTTTAAAATAGACTTAAAAAAAAGTTACACAGCAAATGTGAAGATGTTAGAAATATTAAAGAAAAGTTGATATTTTAAGAAAAGTTAATACAAATACAAAATAACTGTAATAAAATTTAGTTCAATTAAAAGCCAGAAGTTTTTGCTATAAAGATCATTAAGTTAAGAGAATAATACAATTAAAAATAAGTTTCAGAAGAACGTTTCCTGATGAGTCACCAAAATTCAAATAATTTGAAAACGAAAATGAATGTTTGAAGGTAGCTCAGGTTAATGGTATTTTTGCTGTAGACTTTGACGATGGCAATCTTGAACATAGGTTGGGCTAAGCACATAAGCCAATATTACACATGAGTACACGTATTTAGTTTTAATGCGGTGTAAACCTATTAACTAAACTTATTCAACTTGCGATAAAGAGTATGACAAAATGTCATTTAGCTGCAAACTGGTTTCGCAGTTGGCAATTGGCCTTTTTGGCGGGTTTTTTTTTCGTTACCATTTAGATGAGTTATAGGTGAAAATTGTCGCGAAAGTCGTGATTTATGAATCGGTGGCTATTACAGCTCTTGCCACTGTTGTTGTTGTTGTTTTTGCTGCTGTTGCTGTTGCGCAAACAGCGCTGTGAAGGTCAAGAAACTCTTAAGCGCTTCACTGGCTTCGTTTTCAATATGTTGTTTCGGTTCGGATTTTTTTGAGTATCTTACCATTTGTTGGCATTTGACTTTAATTAATTAAAGCTAATAACTTTTCGCCCGCAATACCCGCAAACGCATTAATCACTGAAAAATTAGCTCAGATTTCCGTTCACCTAATTTATAACCGCAAACAGAGAAAAATTTAAATGGAACACAGAAATTTCTGTGATTTACTCGTTGAGCTCCATATGAGGGCGAAACACCTGAAAACCCCAATAAATCTGATGTGAATTCTTTTGCACAAAGTTTTAGTAGTAGCAGGACTTAGTAGGAGTTTTATTTTGTTTCTTTGTCAAGTTATTGCTCAAGCTAAGTTTACTGACCACCTTTATCAACCAGCTGAGCAGTGTGTTTACCTATTAGAATTCGGAATCGGGATCGGGATCATGCCCTAATTTCAAAAATAATATTTGTGGAACATCAGAACAGTCGATGCTGTTATTTTTAGTATCCTTGTTCAACTGGATTACTTGTAGGTTCTTGTATTGTACTTTTACATAGCGGTACCGTACCGTTAAAATCAAGGTACAAACACGTAATCCGATTACCGTAAAAGTGTTTGAAAAATGTCAGAATTTTTAGATTATTTTGTATACTTAGGAATCGGAACACTGCAGATGAGTTTCTTCATTTTACATCTAGGAGCCTCGTGCCGAGCCGAGGCACGGATCTGTTTGTGGCAAGTAAGTTTATTCTGCTGAGATATGGTAGATAAGATCGGGACTAGGGAAGAGTTATGCTTTGAATTTGAAGGTATATGTCTGCTAACTAACTGCTAACCTACTAAAAGTTTTGTTATTATTTTTTGTAATTATGTTCGCAATCTGTTTAATGTCTCTTTCATTAATTAATATAATTCATTTAACTAATTATCTTAATTTTTATTGTAGTACTTAAGCATTGTCTCTGTTGGCTTGGGCCTAACTGTTAAGCTGACAGCGCTGTCAAATTTGTTGTTGCTATTGTTATTGTTGCCGTTGCGCTTCACATGCGCCTTAATTAAATTGATGAACGCTAGATGTCGCTGTCAGCGATTCGTCTCTGCTTCCTCTTCTGCGTGCCTGCCTGCTTTCCTACATCCCCTACCCCCCCCGCCAGACCCAATGCCTGTTTACTTATAATAGCTTTTGGTTGGTCTTTGTGCGTGTGCGTAAGTTTCGTAGCTTTAGTATTCTTTTCACTTTTGCTTGTTGAGAGTGTGAAATTACAACAACAACAACAACAACAACAACAATGGAACTGAACTGGAGTGCGCCTACAACAGCTACAACAGCTACAAGAGCTCCCAGTTGCGTGGGACAGCCAGACAGCGCAAGAGCAGGTGGACGAAGAAACACGAAAATAATGAGAGCGCTAAAGAGATGGTGAGAGCGAGCATGTGTGTGTGTGTGTGTGTGTGAGTGAGTGATGGTGGAGAGAGGGCAGCAAGGCAGAGCTGAAAGAGACAACTGCATTGTTCGATTTAACTTTCACTAATTGCCCGTTGACAATGCAAAGACGCGACGTCGTGGCAAGTGCAGACCTTTGGCATTATTGTTGCCGCTGCAGGTGTAGCTTGTCTTTGCGTGTGTGTGTGTGTGTGTGTGTGTGTATGTGTGTGCGTACATATATTAACGAGCAAGTACACAGCCTCCGCCATGCATCTATGCCAATTATTTTGCGCAGAAATTTCATTTACTTTCTATATGGAAATGTTTGCACACTTCAAAATTCTTAAAAGCTTAGAAAGTTTACACCAATAAGTTAACGCCCAGTAAGTTAATGTCGCCGCAGACGCTTTAAAGACGCCCCAGCAAAGTAAGCAATTTAAATTTTTATCTTTTTTTTCATTGGTTTTATTTTTAATTTTATGGCGTGCGGAAATTGGCGGCCCCGTTTCTTCATCATCATCATCAGCATCAGCATCAGCATCGACTTCCCCTCTTCCTATCAAATTGTCGCTGTTGTTGTTGCTACTGCTAATTAAATGATTGTTTGATTTGATTTTGACAGCTAAACGCGAATAGATAACAAAACACACACACACACACAGAGAAGGGTCGCCATTTGAAAAGCTATGCGAAAGTTTCATTCGGAATCTCGTCTTGAGTCAACTGGGTGATGATGGATTAGTGAAATGTGTCAAATTCACTTAGCGTTCCAAACTTATGGGTGTGGGGACCATTTTGGGAATTTCTCCAAATCAATTTGCATTTAAAGATATGGCGACGTCTTACTTAACATATACAGTGAGTCACACCGAAATTTGCACAGCGTCAAGTAAATAATGTAATTGCCTGCCATAAGTTAATTATTCATTATTTTTCAAAAATTCCAAAGACCTATGGTAGGTACATGTATTAACCACCTAAATTAATATATGACCCTAATACACTGGGGTTTACCCACCTGCTAGGTAGGATTATGTAAAAAAGTAGCCTGTTTTTTTTGACACTGTGCAAATTTCGGTGTGAGTCACTGTACTTCAGCATTTATTTTATAGTGTAGTGTCTGTATTTAGACACATTTACATGTTTCGAGAATCGCAATATATGTATAGCAACTTAACACTTTTATTATTATATTTATTTATTAAATAATATTTAGATATCGTTAAGGCTTGAACTAAGTAAGTGTAACCCTAAACTGCAATTTTCCAAGTGCTTCTTTTCAATTTTGAATTTTTCATTTCATTTTTTAAAATCTTTTTTAATAAATTTGGAGTGGTTTAATGTGGTCTCAACCTTAATTAAATATATAATTTATACTTAGACCAATTTTGGGTTTGTGGCATGTTAAAAGGAATTGAAGCAAGTTCCAATGAAAATATAAGCACGCTGGCAAACAAGTTTCGCTGTACTGTTGTTGTAAAATGCTGATACAAATTAATGCCGCCCGAGTGCACTCCAAAGACAGTCTCTACGATGAGTCCACGACGTCCAATCTCCAACCCAGAGATTGCAAAAAAGCTGCTCGTGTCAAAGAATTATCAAGCAACAGGAGATTGGATTGCTTGAGATGCCTTGCCACTCTGTCATATCTGCCACTTTTCAGTAATCCGCATACACAAATTCTAATAATTCTAATAGCAGCCGGTACAGCAGCTGCTGCTAAACCTGATTTCTATGTTGCTTATGTTGCAGCAACAGGCTAGATGCAGCCACAAGCCCCTCCCACCCCACCAGATGACTCTGTCCCTTTGTGAATGGTCAAGTCATAGATAAATCTTGCCACGCAGCAGCAATGGCTATCTGAATTCGACTGCAGATGTTGTTTATTTCATTACTTATACCCAACACAAACACACCGAACACACACACATACGCACACACACATACGCACACACACATACGCACACACCTGTGTGGTGAGGCGGGCATAAGAATTCCACCATGGCGAACTAGTCGTATGCGGCGACTAATATACTAATACTCGGATAAGTACCTCTGGTGGGAGAAAGGATCTTAGTCATTAACTCATGGCCTTCGCCAGTAAGCCAGTAAGCCAGGTATCCCCCGGTTAGCACTCGATAAGTGGCCAACCAATACGAGAAGGCGACTAAGACAGAGCCCAGTTATGTCATGGGATGTAAACACTGGAAACCTGGGCTGACGGTAGCAGTATTACAGCTATCTCTCTCAACCATAGGCTGTAATTAGCCGCAGTGGACATAAAGTGGAAGCAGGCTGCAGGTGGTACAGTACAGGTGGTAGCCTATAAAATTAGGAGACTGCATGGAAAAGAAGCGCCCAGATGCCATAGTTACTGTGGCAAAGATAGAGGCCAGCTACGAGGATAAACTCCGCAAGGAGATGAGAAACTGGGCGAGCTTGGGAAAGTGATTACAAGGATCAGGAGGACCCAGAGGGGTGAGCTACTGCTGCAGCTGGACAAACCGTGTATGGATACCTAGGCGTCCAAGTGCCTCGTGGGTGGATACTCTAGGCGAGCAAGCAGGGAATGGTCATCGAATCCAGGGAGAAATTTGGGTTGCAGCTGTTAACAGTGGAGGACATCAACCTGCGAATGGCTTCGTCCTGTTGTACGCGGCACCGATTTGGGCAACAGCAGTGCCTGATGAAAAGGGAGTGCAGCCGTGGTCGGAGCAGGAACGTTGCCGCTTGACATACTAGCGAACGAAATGATGGAGATTAGCGCTGCTTGGGCAGTATTGGGGGACCACATCCCAATGGAGGCTATCCGAAGGTCGGCGTTAGCAGCTTCGGCTAGATGAAGGGGGGCAAGAAAACGAAGATGGACACATCGGCTAATCACCAATTTAGAGCAATTAATCGGCAGAAGCACTGATGAGGTAAATTATCACCTTTCATAATTTCTTACTTAGGTCAAGGCGGTTCCTGGAGCTACCTGCACAGAGTAAGGCACGAGGGCACCCTACTATCTTAACACGTGGTTTTTCATTGCTCTAGGTATACTGTGGTGCTTTTGGTCCAGCACATGATGGAGTCTCCATCACACTGGACAGATGTCCACCATCGCAGTTTTCCCGACCTTCTGTAACTTTAGAAGATTCTTAGGGATTCTGGGGAGGCGGGCATCAGAATACCACCACAGCGAGTCATAACTTGTCGTATCACACACCCACAGACCCACACACACACGCATACACACACACATACGCACACATAGACATCAGCTTAAGAGACCTTCGTAAACAAAAGATTTCTTGCCTTATTGCGACGGACGATAGTTGGCTTATTTTCTTGTGCAGCTTTGGTTGCTCTTGCTGCCCCTTTCTACAACAAGCAACACTTCTCACAAGACACCCCCCTTCTCCCCCTTCGGATACATGCACACCCTGCCACCTGTCCCCGTCGACCCTTCCACAACGTCGCCAACTCGTTCAGTTCACTTGGCTCGCTTAGCTAAGCCGAGAAGCGTGAAAAGCAACAAAAATAAATTTACAAAAAAAAAATAAATAAATAAAACGAGAAAAAATAGTAAACTAAAAAAGAAAAACCTGCAAACTGCGAACAGTAACCCAAAAATTCAGGCCAACTGTCTCAAGTCGGAGTCACTTCGTGCTCTGGGGTTCTACGCTATGCGGCAGGCAATTCAATTCCCTCTCTCTCGCTCTCTCTCTCTCTCTCTCTCTGTCTCGCACTCTTTGTCGATCTCTCTCTTTCATATGAAATTCATGGACCTGTGTTTCGCTTTTTATCTGATGCTTTTCACGTACAGTAAGTACACATTACAACGACCCATGCAGATGGTATTAGCTTTACGTATATTCGCTTGTACTTATTTGGATGAGTGCAACTCTCTAGACAATATTTTGGTCATAAGTTAGTCTTTAAACTATATATATTCGAGCTTCAAATTTCGATTATGAAAGATTATCAAACGTAAAATCTAAGTCGACGGATTTCCTTGCTAATCCAGCATAATCCTAACCTGCCAAATGATTCTCTGTGTAAATAAATATCGATTTTTCACGCATGTCTTGATTTGACCTTTGAAAAAAGGTATAAGTCATTTACCATCCAAAATTGGTAGCCATAGCAAAATGTGTTTAACTCAGCATAAAATGGAAATATAATTGGCTTTAATTACATTTGGGCCAAATTACAAGTTTCAATTCTGTTCGCAGCGAATGAGGCACAGATTAGCAAAAACTACACTCAAACTTGTGCATACATTTGTCTAGTAATTAGCTTGGCACTCGGGCCTTTCTCTGCGATTCTCATGCTCATGATTCAGTACTCGCCACATCGGAGCCGAGCCGAGCCGAGCATTTCGAGTTTTCCGATCGGGTCGCTTGATAGTGGGCGTGTTTTTCTTTTTTTGCCGTCATTTTCAACTTGATGCAACACAGAATTGTTCCCAGCCCAGATGCACATTTGCCATGAGTCTCCACTTGTCGGTTGCATGAGCCACATTAACCACTAGCTGCTGATGATGATTGTTAATGTGGTCCACACTCACACACACACACACACACACAAATACACACAAACACACTTACACACACTCATAGCTATACACTTTAGATCTCGCTCTGTCATAAAAGCTAACACATCAGCAGCACGCACAGCAAATTGGCTTAAATAGTTTGTTTTTAATGGCATCTAACGGCAGTTCTGGAATATTTGGCTTACCCCACTCGCAGCGCTCGTCCCTCGCTGCCACCGCTTCAAGTGACGATCGCTCCACTTGTCTAGCTTTCAAGTTGCACTCACGTCTTTCTCTATTCCGCTGGAGTGAAATGCTCTCGCTTTGGAGGGGGAGGGACAGCTGCAGCTTGCAGCAAGTGTCGCAACAAACAATCAAAAAAATAATATTGTACATATATGCAAAACATTAAAAAAAACACAAATAAAACAACAACAAAAATTATCACAAGAATTGTAAGCGATTCGTTGATTTAATGTTCGTTGTTTGCTGTTGTTCGGTATTCGGTGTTTGGTGTTTGGTGTTTGGTGTGTGGTGTGTGGTGTTTGGTGCAACAACCAGCGTTGTTGAGTAGCGCGCACAAACTAACAGCCAACCAGCAGCGTGGAAACAATGGCAACAAACCAAGCGGCAGCAACGCCAGCGAATCGCTCTCGGAGAAATCGAGCAACCACAAACAGATTGGCAATGCCACACCGAAGCTGATGATGCTCTACACCCCATCAAATAATTAATAATTAATATTAATTACTCAAATTTTAAATTTATAATATATTTGAATTAATTAATTAATTAATTAAATTAAGTTATATATATTTAACTTCTTGGGGGACAAACTAAATGCTTAAGTGCACTTTGCTCAACAAAAGAAGCGTATTGAAAACCGGTTTTCTAAGCGGTTTTCGGTCTTCGGCGGAATAGAAGAAACGAAGAAGAAAAATATGAAGAAGAAGAATAATAAGCAATAGATGCAGGCGCAGCAAGCGTAAAGTTTTCGTTCAGTTTCGTAAACATCATAGAATATCGGAGATCGGTTAGATATTTTTCTGAATAGTTTTAGAAATCTGATGAAAAAAATGACTGGCATAAAATGTTCTTAAAATATCCACAATTGCATAATATTAATAAAATAAAAACAATAATATTGTTTTACATATTTCTATCGATAAATGCGTATTTATACACATAATTGGACAACAATTATTTATATATTTGAAATGTGTGTCTAACAGGATCTGTGGCTGCACGGCTAGTTAACATTTGATTGCTCTGTTGTCGAATATCGTAAAATGAAATGTCGCTGAACTGGTTTGTGTGCCGACTACATGCGCGCACTCTTAAGCGCTGCATTGCTATTTAGCACAACAGGTGGCGCCAGTGTGAAGATTTACATGTTGTCGAAAATTGTAAAATGTAGAGTTGTTAAGTTAAGTTGTGCACCAGCCCATAAGCGCTGCATTGTTACTTAACACTACAGGTGGCGCCAATATGAGATAAAACGTTACGTTTCAAAATGGATCAGCAATTTTCTATTTTAATTTGTTTTTCTCAATATTATTAAAAACCAGATTGAAGTCAGAAGGAGTCCATAAGGTACTCAAGGTATACATTAATTGGATTCTAAATATTTGAATGCGATTGAAAATATGTTTCGAGCAAAATTGAGCAATTCAAATAAATTGAGTATCCATTATGAGATTCTCAATAAAATAGAGATAGACATAATATTTGGATTAAATATATTGAAATTCAACTAAAATTGAAATTAAAATGCTTTTATGAATTTGCCGAAAGTTCTGAATTTTAATGAAATTATGATTTCATTTGTACTTTTGTGTTCTACGAAAAAATATTATCATAAAGTTCCCATGCAATGTTTCGCGGCGGCTGGCATATTTTTTTTTGTTTTTTAAACCTTGTCTTTGTTTTTTTAGTGAGCTTTTATTATGAAAATTATGAAAGTTAAAGCCAATTTTTGGGTTATGTTTTCGCTGCACGCACAAAAGTTTCGACTCAGACGCAATTCCCGCGGCTTTGTGCAGTTGAAATAGTGAGTACACACACACACACACACACACGTATGAACACGTACACGTATGCATTCGTAAGTAGATATATATGTGTATACATACATATATATATGCACACAGAATTGAACAATTTTTGTGCCTTTTGGGCCCTTTTTGTACGCAAAGTTCAAATTGAATGCCGGAAGTGCTTTGCAATCGCAAGTGCATTTTTGCGTTGGGTGGTATGGACGATGGGGAGGGGAGGTCTTGTTTGCTGGGGGGGAGGGGGGAGGTAGATATGTGAAGCTCTTTTCATGGCATGCAATGCAATTGTGTGAGTAGTGCTTAGGGTGAGTTGGGGGTTTGGAATTTGCTGATAAACGAACTTGAACAATTTTTGACAGTTATGCGTATAAATCTTGAAATGTTTTAATTTGCTTGAGAATCGATTTAAGCCGAACGCAACTAAAAAAAAACTCAGAAATGATGAAAAAAACAGCAGAGAAACCAAAACAAAACAAGTAAGAATCGAAAGTGACCGACTGGCAGATGCCCTGTTACCAGCTGGTAAAGATATGAAAATGATTTTTTGAAATCTCGATTGTCAAAATCTATACCACAAGTGGCTGATAAATAACTAAAGTTAAGCGATTATTTTAAAATAAAAAAAAATTGAAAATTGTATTTTATTTTTTAAAATTTATTGTGATTATGATTTAATGAAGCAAAATAAAAATTCAAAACAATTTTCAAATTTGTTTTTTTGTTTAATTGTGCGAAGACTTACAATGGAATCGCGATATATATTGGGAATGTGAAGTTAAGAAATGTTGGACATATTGGAATCGGGCTATAAAACACAGCTTCTAATTATTCTTCAACATTTTTCTTAATTGGGATTTGCACCCTCAAATGTAATTATCTAGTTAAGTAATTAATTGTGAACATTTAAGCAAATGTGACTTTAATTGCTATCAGAAATCGAATTTGATTGATTTTAGTGAAACTTGAAACCCAAAATTGATGTCTCTAGCTCTTGTAATGCTGTTGCATACGTGTGCACAACTTCAATATACCCGATGTGCCCACTGTTCAGGGAGACAGAGTACAACCAGGCAGGCAAGCGATACGTTGCCAGAGCAATGCAATGGAATCTTAGTCCTTCCAGCATCGTTGTGCATGATTTATGAATGACATTTTAGCTTTCAGTTGCCCTGCCCAACGCGAACTATTTGCACTTTATCAACTTGTTTGCCAATCAAATACCATTATCGTTTTCCAGTTTATATATAGTAAAGTACAAGATCCGTTTTTGTATAATTCTTACATTCGATTTGTGTTACTTTTATATAGATGTACACATTAGTATTTTAAGATTTTGTGTAGTTAGTAGTTAGTAGTAATTTAATAAAATGTAATTTGAAAAACTCAAGATTTGAGTGAGACTCTTCAATGAGATTGAACAGCTTCAAAATTCCAGATGAAGTACTTTTTCCATTTTGTTTGAGTGCTATGGATATGCGTAAGGGCATGCATAAGTCGGCAAAGCGCTTGGCTGTCGTCTGCCACTTTTTAGTGCCGCGCGAATTAGCCAAAAGCTGTTGCCGGCTTGCCCTACGCGGACGTGTTTACCTTTGTAGCACTGCAAGCGCGCCATTTTTTTGTGCAAGCTCTAATTTCTTTTCTTTTTTTGCTTTTCTTTCTTTTTTTCTTAGTCCTCGTTCCAATCTGCAGTCCACAGTGAGCAGTGAGGTGGTGAGCTGGTGAGCTGGTGAGCTGGTGAGCTGGTGACCAGTCGGCAGTCAGCATTGAGCAGTCGCTGGGCAGCGAGGCAATTCATATCATATTTTTGCACTGACCCCGGCTCCCCAGAGCAGAGGAGAGCGGAGCAAAGATACGGCGGGAGGCAGTGCAAAAGCGGCTCTTCGCTTTTGCTCTTGGCGTTTATAGATTGAGTACTTTATCAAAAAAACGAGACATCAAAGCGTATATCATGTCAGCTGCAGACATGCAGAGGGAACTGACCACTGCTGCCCAGACACAGACACAGACACAGACACAGACAGAGGCAGAGGCAGGGCAGCGAGACAGGAGTGGTGGGGAGCGTGGTGTATGCATTTGCATGGATTGCCCATGCACACACATACACCAGGCGCAGACCTGACCAGAGACACAGACACAGACACAGATACAGGCACAGGCACAGGCACAGACACCATAACTTAGCCAATGGCCAGTGGGAGTTGTTGCTGCTTCCCAACTTGGGCGCCATTTTGTTTATCTTTGTCGCAGAGCGTGTGCTAAAAAACTCGCAACAGTCCAGAAAGTAAGGCCATCAAGTTCTCCCACACACACGCACACACGCACACACACACAGGGGAATACTAGCTGGAACTGCTTTGTTTTTGTGCTTCTTTTATCTTATCAAGAGCCAAGCCCAAGCACACAGCGAGTTGCAGTTGTTGCTGTTGCTGTTGTTGTTGTTGTTGCTGCTGCTGCTGCTGCTGCTGCTGCTCGTCACGGACTGCTCCCATATTCTGGTTGTGATTTCGATCTGGGTGCCTCAAATGATCATGCTACATTAGTTTTATGTATGCGAAATGTAAGCCCCAAATGAGTCGCAGCAGCAAGCGGCAATGATTCAAAAACTCATCGAATGTTTTTGTTGTTTTCTTGTTGTTTTGCTGTTGTTTTGCTGTTGTTTTGCTGTTGCTTTGCTTTTGTTTTGCTGTTTGGCATCAATGAATTGCTATTGTTGCCTTTACCACTTGCATTGAGTTCGGTGCGTAAGCCATATAAAGTGATTACTCCCGCCTAACCACAACCCAAGCCCCTACGCCAAATCAGTTGATAGCCATCGATAAACTGCATCGTCTGCAAATGCCCATACAGTTGCGGACAAATTAATAGCACCACTCTCACAAGAAATGTTGGCAAATCTGTCTTTATTACATGTGTGGGCTAAGCAACTTATGAATACGTGCCTAGAAGTGGCAGAATGAATAAAAAACCATCAGTTTATTCAACGTTTTCAACTTATTTAAGCAACTCTGTGAAAAATGAAGAAATTGTTGTTGTTTCACTCCAGAATGATTGGCTCAGTGGCAGCAAATCGAGAGGCCTTCTTGGCACCAGCGCAAAGATTCTCACTTGGATTGGTTCATTTGGTGACTTCTTTTTCAAATCATTACCTTGCTTACTAGCTGGTGTGCTATCTAGTTGAAAGTTGAACCTAGTCCATACAACCCCACCATATTTAATGAATTTTGTGGTGCGTTTCAATCCAAAATACATTATTCTCAGTTTTGAGGGCATACAAATTGAAGTATTCCTAATTTTTTGAACTGGCCAACTGAAAATGTTGCTGCTCCTCAAATGTTTCTCGTTTAAACGTGGCTTGCCAGCTTCTTAATCAAGTTATCTGAGATATGAGCGAACTGTTTGCATTGCTGCATTTATATTGAAGTAATTTGCTCAGCTCGATTGCAGTTCTGCTTTGTGATCGATAAAAATCAATCTCTCAAACACTTGTTGACCATAAATGCAAATCTGTAAAGGTGCTAATACCTTTTTTTTTGCACATTTCCATTAATTTTAATTAACTGTGTTTATTGTTAAGCATTCCAATACCAGTAATGAATACTAAACAATATATTCAAAATTAATATTTGAAAATGTTTCAAACTAATTGTTTGGTTTTTTAGAAGTAAGAAACAAATGTCGACAAATTCCAAGTTACAAGATGTTGACGTTGCCTGCTGCAGGCTTCAGTTGACTTTTAGCTGTGTCGCGATTGAGATTTCGCCCGAGTGAAATCTTCATATTGACTTTCCATAAAGATGAGCCCACATCCGCATGAGAGTCTGGCGGCAGCCCAAATTTTCGCCGACTGTGAGCTGAGCCACGATCGCCGGTGACGAGTGGGAAAGGATGATGCTGATAACAGCTGCTGGCTCGATGGTCAACTTACTACGGAACCAACTACTGACGCCTCGCATCAGTTTCCGGCTAATGGGGAGCCCAATGTGCTGGGACATGGCCCTGATTTTGATGATAAACTCTCCAAATTTCAATGGCTGTGCAACTTTGATGATGCGCCCAACCATTTGAAGTTTAATCCGCATATTCGTCGCGGCTATCGCACGATCCTCTCCAACAAACTGTGCCTGCAGAGCATTTTTTGGTGGACCAACGAAACGATCAACATCTGGAGTCATCTGGCTGGCTGTATACTCTTCATTGGCCTGACCATATTTGATTTTCAGCTTCTGCGCCAACATGCCGAATTCACTGATCAGATGCTTGTGGTCTGTCTGCTTGTGTGCTTCTGCCTCTGCATGCTGATGTCGGCCATATATCATATATTCTCCTGCCGATCCGAGGAGCACTATGACTTTCTGGGCCACTCCCACAATTGGTGGCATCTGATCATTGTGTCCGCCTTTTATCACTGGCACAACACGGGCCTCGACTACGCCGAGTACCGTTTGAACACCGGTTGCAGTGCGCCACAGACTCTAGTTGTGAAGTTGTAAATAGCCAAGTTGCACTAAGATCTAACTAATATTTAGTTGTAGCTGTTGCGAAATATTGTTCATTTATGTACATATAGACACACATACAACAACAAAAAAGGACCAATAGGTGTGTATTTTAGGATTAGTCTGTTAGCCCACTTATCACGCCAACCGAGTGCATTTCCATGAGGAATTTTGAATCTGGCTAAAACTATTTGATACACATAGATACTTACAATTTATAAACGCAATTTAATAAGAGTACAATAACTGTTAAAATTACTAAAATTATTAAAATAGTGATTGAATATTATCTTAGTTAGTTATTAATATTACCCATAGGCTAATTCTACTATTGCTAACATTTATTGCATTCACATTAATAACATTTCGCGACTTCATTGTTGTTATTCCTATGTATTTATGCGAAATGGCTAATAAAACAATTAATTAAAAGTTAAGTCCGGCTTTTATTACTTTTCGGAAGCAATCCAATAAATAAGAAATCAGCTAAAAAAAAAGAATTTCATTTATATTTTGCTATCCGCATTAAATCATAATAAAAAAAACTAAATATTTTCAGCAAATATGCTAAGCATTTAGAGAGAATTGAACCCAATAAAAGAGTAAAGTAGAAAGGGTGCAATGGAGTTGAGCCAGGACAGGGGAAAGCATTGCCGATCACATAAAGCATTTACATACAGTGAGTCACACCGAAAATTGCGCAGCGTCAAGTAAATAATGTAATTGCCTGCCATAAGTTAATTATTCATTATTTTTCAAAAATTCCAAAGACCTATGGTAGGTACATGTATTAACCACCTAAATTAATATATGACCCCAATACACTGGGGTTTCCCCACCTGCTAGGTAGAATTATAAAATACAAATACATTATTTACTTGACGCTGCGCAATTTTCGGTGTGACTCACTGTATTCTTGATCAGCATGAACGGCCCAGTCCGTTTGTCCATCCGTCCGCCTGAAAGAACTTCAAATGACTACTAATGTGTACCATAAGTTCTTGTAAATCAAGTTAATTCGCCAAGAATTTATTATTATTATTGTCGTGTACAACTGCAATAGGAACTTACTGTCAGTGAATGATACTTTTTCTATGAAAAACTATTTAGTTTACCAAGATATAGTTTCCACAGTTGCATCAGAAGTGAACTACTAATTCAAATTCCTTCTATGGATTAGGTAAAACTCGTAACTTTACATGGCGTCTATACGGTTGATCGTCGAAAGAAAATCGAGAATATGAAAATTAACTTCAGACGAGAAAAACATCGTTTTAAAATTCGTAAAAAATACTGCTTAAATTAGATAAAAACTTAAACATAATCAGGAAGAGCTGTATTAAAAAGCAATCTTTGTCATGCTTCAAATATCGTTGCATAAAAAATAGGTTTTTTGCGATTTGGTTGTATGCGAAATGGAAATGGAAATGATCTGAGCAGGTTGTGCAGATACGTATGCATCTATATATGTAGGATATAGATACAAATGTACATGTGTACATGTGTACATTTGCATATACACACAATAAGTATCAACAAGGGTTAATCGTTGCTCGTTGCCACAGCCACAGCCACAGCCAGAGCCAGAGCCAGAGCCAGAGCCAGAGCCACAGCAGGAAATCACAAATCAAAGCATTTTTGATTAATTTTGAATAAATGCAAATAGCAAAAACACAAGATTCGCACATTTCGCCAAGGTTATCCGACTGACAGATGCACAAGCCTTGGACTCGGGACCTTGTCCAGGGCTGGACATAAGCATGGACGTCGACATGGACATGGACATGGACATGGACATGGACATGGACTCTCTGCAAGGCAGGCAGAGAGGCGCTGGGTTCGGCTCGAGGGATACGTTGAGCATGGAGCATGGAGTTCAGTGCTGGCCGCTGACTCCATTCTTACGGCTGTCGCTTTTGATAAATTTGACGTGCAACGTTGCGAATTGTGTGAGTTGTTGTTGTTGTTGTTGTTGTTGTTGGTGCTGCTACGTTGCCCGTTGAAAAGTAAGTTGTTGTGATAATTTCGAGAATTTGTTGCACAAATATCAAAATAAAATTAATTTCGTTGATTTTTACACCAGTCTGGCCCTGTCCGAGGCACTTGCCTCACTCACATGCTGCACGAGCCCCAAAAGAGTCCTGATCTCGTTTTATGAATGGGAAACAGGTCGCCGCAGTTCTTCCTGCAGACTGTCTGCCCATCTGTGTGCAGATCTGAACAGATTCCCTGTCGTCGTCGTCGTCGTTGCACCGGAAATTGAAATTTTAAAAGTTTTGACGTTTGTTTAGCTTCCATACCCTGGGTCCAGCTAACAGTTTATAATAGGTTGTGCAAAACTATCCAACATTCCGCAGAAAGCATCTCCGACCCCATTTAGTTTCTCGATTAGCCTCAAAAGCTGTGTCGACATAGCCTTCTACTTACGGAAGTGGATCTCAGAGACTAAAATTAGAAAAACAACTTTTTTATGCAGATCAAATTTATGACATTTGATGCATAACTTTCCTCGTTTTTCCATGGCAATTTGAGGGAATTTACCTTGGCTTCATTGATCATCGTTCAGATTTCATCAACAAAATCTAAGGGGTAACTCATAGTCGAGCTCCTTTCCTCTCGACTATCGCATTCTTCACTGTTTTGTTTTTGAGCTCCCCTCATTTTTTTTATTTTATTTTGTTGCCTTTTACCTTCTGCTTTTGCCATTCATTTGTAGTTGTTGCCTTTTGCCGTATTCTCTGTTTATTTATGGAAACAAATACATTCAAATAAACGCGAACGAAATGAATGTGACCATAACACGAGTCAGTTCTCCACCGGCTCGGACTCGAGTTAACTTTTAGATGGCAACCAAAAAAAAAGAAGAAAAACAAAATTAGTAAAATATTAATGGACTGGTCGACTCGCAGATCGGATATGGTACACACCCACACACACACACAGAGTCGCACACCTGATTAATTTACCTTATATGCATACATTTATGTATACATACACTTGTACATACATGTATGTATGTGTGCCTCCGCCACGCCACTCTATCTCCATATCTGTCTATGCTCCCACAACGCTTTCCGTTTCCGTTTCGAGCGCTTTCATAATTTGCATAGATGTCGCTGCTGCTGGCCACGTTATCAGCGGGCAGCGGTTATCAGTTTTGCTAATTTAAGCGCAGCTGCCCTGCAATAAATATTTGGGAATGTTGCATATACATTGCTCAATACCCTGTACCCATAACAATGCTTTGAGTATGCATCAA
Organism: Drosophila kokeensis; assembly: GCA_035042145.1. Lineage (NCBI taxonomy): Eukaryota > Metazoa > Arthropoda > Insecta > Diptera > Drosophilidae > Drosophila > Drosophila kokeensis. The sequence goes on from JAWNLT010000374.1 coordinate 637,963, forward strand.
TTTGCAAGGCAGTCTGCAACTTTCGAGATTATTTTCAGCATATTTTTGATTATACTAGCACTGGATTACTTTAACATGAGCCCCTAAATAGTGGTTATAGTTCAGCTAGCTGAATGTATGTTCACTAGGAGAGCTTTTCTGATGAGAAGTGCAATTAGTTTGTACCTTATTGGCATATACATTAAATTTAAAAAGAGTTTTTAATCTATCAAAAATATTGATTAACTTTTTGATTCCCTTGTAGCCTCCGCAAAATGCTTTATATGATGGGATTTTTGTATGTTATGTCAAATTATGTTAATGTCAAATTTAGAAAGGAACATAAAATAAAAATCATTTTATTGTCATCAAAAAGCGATATATGAAAATAATACATGTATATGGTGTGTGTGGGTGCCTCGACCAATGAATAATCATAAATTCTGTGGCTCTAGTTGTAGAATTTCGGGAGGATCTTAGGAAGGGTCTAGTTTCCAAGTCTTATAACTTTAGCTTTAAATTTGCTGGAGATTTCCGATTTCAATTAAATTTGATTCGATTTCAATCTTTGAAGGGAGCAACTAGTAATACATATAGATTTTGAATTTGTTGACTCTAGCTTTCAAGTTGTGGTATATATTGTGGCTTTATCGATTCGATAGACTAACTAACCTTCCAATGGGCGCTGTAGCTTCTTGATAGAAGTTGAGTTCATGCAGACAACAAGATGAACATTGCGCCAATTTGGTTTGCCCATATGGAGTCGAGTTTAGGAATATATATATATATATATATATAAAACAATATAAGACTTAAGTGTATGTATGTATGCGCGGTATTTGGCATGTGTGGATAGTGGAATGCAGATATACATATATGTATGTATGTATGTATTTATAATCGCCTCAGTTCAATACTGCCTCCCATTGAATGAGCTGCCTATATTTATGTTATTTGTATATATGTATGTATATAGATGTGCGAGGATGCAAACATTTTAATAGGATATGCAGTCAATGGCGCAGTTTAGTCCACGTTTGACGGATTGACGCTTTGTCACGTCAACTGTCGCCGACGCGTCGCGTTGCGCATCTGCTGATGCCTCGGCTGCCACGTGAATAGCTTTGGCTTTGGCTTTGGCCAGTGTGTGGCATATGTCGATAGCTGTGCCGCATAAGAGCACACATACATACATGAATACATACATGTATGTATGTAAAGTGAACGAGGCTAAATGACAAATGTGAAACGTCCCACAATATCTATATTATATATTAGTTTGGGCTGTGAATGCTTTTATTTTTTGCAAAATCAAAATATGCTCATTTACATCCTGTGAAACTGCATACATATATATATATATATATATATATATATATACATCCTCGTATGTATGCTTATGCATTATTGTGTGGTATGCCACACACATATTGAGCGCAATAAAAAATATGTATAAATATATACATATATGCACATAATTATAAATAAAATATTTGCATTTTTATTGAAAATTAAAATAAGTTTTTGTGCAACGCGCTCAGACACAGTAAACAAAACACACGCACACGCACACGAAAAACCCAATTTATTTATATTAAAATATAAATTGTGAAAAGAAAAATAAGGCACACACATACGCATGCATATGTACATATGTGTATATAGTATATATATATGTTTTGAAAAAAGTGCGGAAAAATGATGATGAAACCCATATGTACCGTTTATTGGAAGTCACATCCTTTATCGAATGAATTTACGATTTTCGCAATCCATCTAAATTTCACGCACATTATTATACTCTTTTTAGAGCGTGTTTTGATTTTGGTTCGTCTTCGACCCCATAAGGTATATACATATATTCCTGATCATCATCACTTTTTGTATATTTGCATAATTATTTAGTCTTTTGTGTGCAGAATTTAATAGGAGATTATCCGATTGAGTGACTATACCACATAACTGATGCGCTTTGAGTCACATATAAATCTGAAAAGAGCTGAAGAGCTACACAACTTGCCAAGGGACACTATTCACTAAAAGGCACAACTGTTATTTACTATTATTAAATTATTTTCAACTGGGATCGATGAAATTATGCATGTGGTCAAATGTGATTGTTTTGCGTCAATTTATATTAGGCACATGGGTTGCCAGGAATGGCTTCCCAGCCCTTCAGTCACCCGGTAGCAACCGAATCAAGTTTCAGAGTTTCAAACGCGTCATAAAAATGTTTGTTGCTCCAGTTGAGCTACAAAAAGCGACAAAACAAAAAAAAAACTGGATACAAAATAAATTGCAATTTAAATATGGAAAAGCGTAAATTATTCAAATACTCATCACAGCCAGACTATAATATGTCAAATACTATTAACCGCTGTAGCCAAGGATCACAGTACCTCTTTGTAAATGTGTAGGGATATACCACGTGTATTGAGTAATTAAGTGTATTGGAATAAAAATAAATAAATATTATCTGAATACAATTCTTTGAATACGATTTTCGTTTAGTTTTTGAGCAGTTAAGCCTCACAAACGATAATAATAAGTTATATAATTCTACCAAAAATAGTCTCCTTTAATAATTTGTGAAGATTATAGTTTTGGTAGATTCTCCAGGAGTAATCGCGTAATTATTCTCTCAATACACTTCAATATATTTATAATATCTGAGATATTCAATTAAAGACACAAGCTTTTTCCCTTTAAAAATCAAAATATATTTTTTGATTGTTAACAATTAGTTGACTTTGCTAAATGCAAGTTGAATAAAAGGAATTACATTCAGGTAGGCGTGGCATATGTCGATCTTTGAGGGCCATGATACCTTCGGCATCAGAGTATTCAAATTATATTCGATCCGACAGATTCTGTGGGAACTATTTGGCATTTTGATTCGATTCGACTGGCTGCAAAATACTTTTTTACTTACTTATCTGATACCCTCTATAAGAATGCATCTAAAAACGAGTTTAAAGCGTTTTTTAAGTTTTTCAAAAGGGTGTATAATGAAGTTGTGCAGGCAGAATTGGGCATACATTTTGGATGAAGTTGTCTAGATACCGATTGCAAGTATTAATATCGGGATATTATGGTATTCAAATTAAATGGGAATGGGAATGGGAATGGGAAGGGAAGGTACAAATGTCACAGTGCATTTGTGGCTTGAGAATGTTGCACATTTGGAGACCATTGATATTTAACTTGTTGCATAAACATGTGTCCACTTCATAAGTGAATTGAGCAACTCATCCGCCGAGGTTGCTAAAGTATTTAAGAGTGGAAACAAATTAAACTTATTTTGTTGAAAGTTCGAAAGCCTTTCATTGACCTGGGCAGGTGTGAAAAATGTTGTTAAAGTTGTTTTGTTCTTGTTGCATTTTGCGTGATATGCGAAAATCGCATTAAACATTAAGCGAACAGATGGGAAGACACACGTATGCAGATGTATACATACATATATATATATGTGTATATATATATATATATATATATGGATATATATGTATGTATCTGTATGCGTATGAAGTAGCAAGAGGCTGACAAAGAGAGATGTGGAGGATGCAATACCGAGTGGATTTGTGGATAAAGCCGACAGCTTAGTGTGAGACACACAGCTGCCTGGTTGCACTCTGTACCTGTGCATCGGCCTCGGCCTCATCACCGGCCCCGGTCCCGGCTCGGGCCTGTAACTGAGACTTGCGGTTGCAACCGGGCTGGGATGTGGCAGCGACAAGTGACAACGGTGATTTGCATACAAAGCCAGTGGCATGGTTCTCACATTGTTGTTGTTGTTGTCATTGTTGTTGTTGTTGTCATTGTTGTTGTTGTTGTCATTGTTGTTGTCTTTGTTGTTGTTGTTGTTGCTATTACTGCTTGCGACTGCTGCGCGTGCGGCTCATCATCATTTGTCAACCCAATGCCTGTACAGAAAACGAACGTGGACAGAGGCACAGATTGTTGCAGAGACAGTGACAGAGACAGACACAGTGACAGTGACAGAGGCAGAGTCAGAGGCAGAGGCAGAGGCAGAGGCAGAGTCAGAGACAGAGGCTTTGAGGATAAGTACCAAGTGCGGGTGCCGCTTGATAGCTGATGGGTTCCGGGTGCTTTGCTGCTATCTTAAATCGTAATAGCCGCTGCCACCTCACAAAATGTGCAAAAGGTTTTAAGCCGCTCTCATCTCAGGCAGCCTGTTTAGCTCTTTAGGTCTTTGTGTTTTTACCTGTGCCGGTTGTTGCTCAATTTTGTCAATTTGATTTGAAATCTTGCTCAAAGCAAAACTGAGCTATGAAAGTGTAAAGTTCAAATGAAGCAACATTAAAATAATAAAATAAATAATAATAATCGAAGTAAGAAATTTGTATCCCAAAACAATGATTTGCTCATAAAGATATTACTTGCGGGTGATTGTTTTAAAGGATTTGTATATAAATTCAGTAATAAACTCAATCAATCGCAATTACTTGAATTACTTTGTGCTGCGTAGGACAATAACTAACTGGGGATGTGTGATGCGCTGATGCGCTCTTGGGAGCAGGACACAGTCGTTGCAGATGGGGTTCCAGTGTCACGTGTCAAGTGTCGACGCCGCCGACGCAAGTGTCAAGCATTTGTACTAGAGACTTGAACCTAGAGCCAAATCTCGTCCAGGCGCTGACGTTGCACGTCGTAAAACGAGCAAAAGAGAGTGAGAGAGAGAGAGAGAGAGAGTGAGAGAGTGAGAGAGAGAGAGAGGGAGAGAGCGAGAGAGAAGAGAGAGAGAGAGAGACAGAGAGAGATAACTATAGTTATCCTATTTGGAACCGAGACGGACTTGGGCTAGTACGGCCTGACCATGGCAACCTCGGGAAGTGGCAAGTCGCAAGTGGCAAGTGGCAAGTGGCAAGTGGCAAGTGGCAAGTCGCAAGTGGCAAAGCGGCACGCACACGAGCGCAAATAATCATAATAATAAAGAAGATGGCGGAGAAGAAGAAGATGAAGCAGAAGCAGAAGCAGCAGAAGCAGCAGAAGAAGCAGAACAAAAAGAGAAAGGTCCTTGCGGCCATAGGAAAATCTTATTTCACGCTGTAAACCACAAGGGAACGTGCCAAACACCGCAAGCAATAAATGAGATGATGGCGATGAGCAGAATAATTGCGAGAAGCGACAGCAGGCGGCAGGCAGCGGGCAGTGAGCAGTGGGCACTGGGCAGACAGGACGGCCAACGGCAGGACATTCGGACAGGGCGGCAGGCGAAACATGGTGACATTGTAATAATTATGCCAAAGATTATCCTTAGACCCGCACACGCACACGCACACGCCGCAGACAGAGACAGGAACAGAGGCAGAACGAAAGACAGAGAGAGAGAGAGATGATGGAGTGAGGGCGACGGCTGTGCCGCAGGATATGGCAACACGATGAGCGCAGGACACAACGGCATAGCGTCGTTGACGTCGCGACGATGGCAGCCGCGAGCGAGCCGCGTTAAGTAGATGAGCTTCAATTTGTGTGCCTCCTTCTCGGTCTGTCAGTCCTTCCGTCCTTAGTCTTTCGACCTTTCGTTCATGACTAGCTATGTGTGTGTGTGTGTGTGTAGGTGTGTGTGTAGGTGTTATTGCCGTTGCTGTTGTTGCGCTGTTCTGTCGTCAACGCCTGTTGATGTTGATGGCCTCCGTTCACGGCGGATATCCTGTAACCAGATTTGCTCTATGTGATTAAGTAAGTCATTGAGATGGTCTTGGTGCCGATAAGCCAACCCATCCCGGCAGAGACCGACCCAGACCCAGACCCAGACCCAGACCCAGACCCATCCTCAGCATTCGACCCACACGACCTCATCGCTCAGCTTGTGTTCTTGTTGTTGCTCTCGTTAATTGTTGTTGTTGTTGTTGTTGTTGTAGCGCTTTATGAAGCCCTTGGCTTTTATCGCATTTGCATCTTAAGTCCTAAAAAGATCTTAAAATGATCTTTGAAGGACGCCATCAGGAAATTTCATTGACTCGACTTCAGAGTAAAGAAATTCTCATTCAGTATTTCATTTTGCATTAAATATTAGTTCAACTTACTTGCTATAATTATTATAATCGGCAGCTAAGCAAAAATGAGCCACATCTATGAGATGTTCCCCAAATGTTTAATAAATCTACTTATAAAAGATGACCTACCATGTTTTGTGTGGTATATTAAGCCGATCAATATCATATTAAGCGAAATGTTATCAAAATAAATCAAGAATAAATTATTTTTTGTATGACAAACTTTCTTAATCAGCGCCTAGAAGCATTAATTTCTGATGCGGAATGTTTTTAGATGTTTTCTTTACATTGTGGGAGGAGGTTCTTGGGGTGGTTTGACAGGCAGAAACAAACTTACAAATTTAAACCTTTATTGACTCAAAGTATAAGCTAAAGTATGTCTGTGTATGTGTGTGTGTATTTGTTTGATTCTAGGCCCACTGTGCGACCTGTGGCCTGACTGCATAACTAATTTATTTTCATTGTGGGCGTGGCAGACATCACTCGTGACAAAAAGATGGACAGCCCCAGTAAACAAATGGCAGGCAGCCTGATAGACAGACAGCTATCCAGATATTGGTAGAGGCCGGGGATGGCTAGTGGGTGGTGGTTGGTGGTTGGTGGGGGGATGGGGGATGGGGGATGGTGGCTGCGTGAGTTGGGCGACATGCGACAGAAAGTTAGTTACATAGGCCATGTAGCGTACATACGGTACTGGGAGCCTCCCCCAATCGTGCATAATTTGTTTGTTGCCCTGTCCCGCCTGCTAGCTCTAAATCCAATTCCCATTCCCATTCCCATTCCCAGCTCCACAGTGGCAGCCAAAACTGTTGGCGACTTGACTGACGCGAACACGAAACAAAACTGACACTTCAAGCGACGCAGCGACGCAGCGACTGCCAACGGGGCAACATAGAATAGACAGCAACGAGAAAGTACAAAAAATATCAAATAAAAATAAACAAGTGAGAAACCTGAAGTCGACCTAACCGACACAGTAATACTCTACTGCGAGTGCTACCGGAAAATGACACTACTTGCCGGGCTGGGCATGGGGTTGGTAAAGGTTGGAGCTTGGCTAGGCCTTTCGAATATTTCAAATATGTTGTTAAAAATATGGGCTTGCCCCAGATGGGGCTCTTTGAAGGATGTGGCAAGCAACACGCCTTCGAAATGTTGGAGCAATACATACAATTTTCCCTTTTAAGGTATTTCCAGCCCAAAATCAATATACTCTTACATTTTTAGAGTAAAAGAACCAAGGGCATATCTTTGTGTGTGTGTGTGTGTGTGTGTGTGTGTGTGTGTGTGTGTGTATGTTTAATGAGCAGAGAAACGTGTCGAGGAATGACTCAAAAGAAACGGAAAATCGCGTCACAAGTCACACAAAATTGTCAAAGCCGCTGAACAAATAAACAGCCACACCAAATTCCTAAACAGTTTCCAACATATTTTCTATATTGAATTTTGAAATTGAATTTTCTAGTTGTGCCTAGTGGGTGCCTAATTAACAGCAGGCAAAGCAATTTTCTCAGAAACTGTGAAAACTAATAACACACCACATTTTTTGAGAAACCAAATTCTGGGAAATGTAGTCTGAAGAGCTGTTAACACGCTATCCCGAGTCCAATGAAATTGGAATTCGCTTCCAATCGATAGTTTTCCAGTTTTGTGAGACATATGTATCGCAGTTATAATCCGATAATTTGCATTTATATTATTACCAAAGAAAACTAAAAGACCAAAATCAGAAAGTTAGTTTCACTTAAATCATATTTAGATTTGCATTAAGCAGAAAAATCGAGAACGCTTGATTCTGATTATCAAATCAAAAATAGTTTTGAAATGCGACTTAGTAAAATATTCAAAATACCAATTGCATGTGGATGGAAACTTATTCCTTCACAAAGGATGTTTACATACTACTTGGTACTTATCACCTGCCTTCACCCGAGCCCAATAGTTTTCTGGCCATCGGGTAAAGAAAGAATGTTAAAAAGTTATAAGCCAATCGGATGAGAATCAAACTTCGGCGAAATTTCCAATAAACAAATAAATATTTTATGCACAAATAGGCCAATTTAATACATATTTATGTTGAGCTTCGCAAATGATTTTGAAATGTGCTGCTTCGCAGTTATTTGTACCTCAATTAAATGCACCTTATTATGCTCTGATTTTGAAGGTAAATGGCATATTTTGTGCAATGTCCGTCATGCTGTCTGTCCGTCTGTATCTGTATGAATCGCTGACACCTTTAGAAACAGAGACTTGAAACTTATTCTAGTCTTTGCCCGGGGCAAACAAAGTGTAGAAAGTGCCACGTCCACTAGAAAGGTAGGATATCGATAAGAATCGATAATTGCAAATCGATAAAGGCAAATGTCTCCCAAAATTGTTGTTGGCGATATCCTTCAAAGATATGGATATGCCGCGCCCACCTGCGTCGCCTCAGGCACCTGTGCCTAAAAATTTTACTGGAAACCGCCGTTAAGAACCGATAAGAAATTTTCAGACAACGCGAACAATCACCGCCCCTAGAAACTTCGGCCCTAGAAGTCTGAAATACTCAAATCTCCCAAAATTTGTTAGCTAGAGTAACCAAATTTGAAAGATATATTGCTGGTAACACCCTTCAATGATAATGGAAATACAATTTTGGACCACGCTTACTCCCGCTTCCAAAAAGGATAAAATCCTACATCTCCCGCCATTTAAGGGATCAAGTCAGCAAACTTGGAGGGTAGATTACAAAGATGGACCCCCAACATTTTTTTTGGTCAATTTCACTCCCGCCCCGAACATTCTCAAAAGCCTATATCTCACGCCATTGAAGAGCAACAGTTACCAAACTTGGAAGGCAGATTACAAGGAACCTTCCAACTTCCTGAAAAGTTCTCAAAAGTCCATATCCCCCGTAATTTAAGAGCTACAGTTACCATACTAGGAAAGAAGGCCTTTGGGAATCTCACCCAACATTTTTTTGACCACACCCACTCCCCACTTTAGGGCAAACTTGAACGGTAGATTACTACACATTTCCTCCAAAGATCGGTATTTCTTGGTATTTCGCAGTCTGTTTCGCCCGGCTGCAACAATCTCACTTGTCAATATTGATATTATTATAGTGATTGCGAGCTAATATATTGTAGTCTATGACATTGGTTTTTCCAGGAGCTGAAAGTTCTCTGTTACATCTTGGCTGATACCAAGCAATTGCTCTAATAAAATAGAACAGTTTTGGATGCTGAGTAAGACAAGTTTTTATTGAAGGGAGCTAGCAGAAGGGGTTTTTCGAAAAAAATGATTGAATGCCAATACTTTGGGGATCTGCGACGTTAACACTTGCCTTTTCAAAATGACAGCCGCAGCAAAAAATAATATATTTTATTTTGAACTGTATCAAAGTTGCGCAATTTGGCCTCCGGAATTTCCAAAGTTGATGTTTTGAGTGCCTGGAAATATTCCTTTCCTCTTCGAGCTGATCTCAGAGATTGGCGCTGCGTAATTTGAGTCGTTTGCCGCTTTCTGCCTTATTTCAGAGTTCGCTTTGTTTGCTGGCCATGTGACTTAATTACAGAGTGGCCAGCACTTGGTGGTGGTACCAGTGCCAGTGCCAGTGACACTGGTAGTGGTGGTGGTGGTGGTGGTGCTGGTGCAGTGGCCTTGCAGCCCGTACAAGCATTTGCTGCGCTGGTATTGACTGCATATGCCTCTGCCTAAAGTGGCAACTTCGGCATGGGAATCGACAACAGTATCGGTTTAGGGACCCGGTAGCCGTTGTAATTGTAGCCACCTCCGTTGGCAACTGCTCCCTCCATGCCTGCCTGCCTGCCTGCAGTTCCCTCCGATGACGTCGTCTTCGTCATCGTCGTACGTCTGCGATTAGATGTGGCCGTAAGATACGCGCACGTTTATTAGATTCCATTAACTGATTGCGAATGCGTATGGTGTGTATGTTGTGTGTTGTGTGTTGTGTGTGTAGATGTAGGCATGTGTATGTGTGTGTAGATGTAGGCATGTGTATGTGTGTGTGCGAGTGTGCATATAAGCATGCATGCAAACAGCATGCAACGCCCCACGCAATCGAGCATTGGCAGTGCCTTTGCTCAACCACCAAATCAGTCTACAAATTTCCGTTTATTTATTTATTTAATGTCGACTTATGTCAGTCAACACAGAAAAAATAGTAAAACAAAATACAAAAATAAATTAACTGCAACATTTCAATATAAGTTACGAAATAAGAAAAATTTTGAAGCAACAAATGAAATAACAAAAATAAAAATAGTTGGTATCAATTATTAACATGATCGACCACAAATGCATAAGATAATGTAATTCTGGAGACTTTGGAATGATCGATGTAGGGGTCTCTGAATCAATAACCTGATAAAGTTGAGTGTAATCGTTGCAGAGCACTCGACAAGGTTAATGCGGAGAAAAATTAGTAGTAAAATATTTGAGAGAAAGTGGCCAAAAGTAGTTTAGTAATTTCAAAAATCATGAAACCTGGCATTATACGATGATTATTATTGGGGGGAATGTCAATCAGGAGCAGTTCGTCGGATTAACTAAAATGTATAGCTCTCAAATGTCGTAAATGATTGCATTTTGATTCTTTATTTGTTTCTTCTTACCAGAAAAAATGTTAGTCTCAAAATTTGTTAAGCTTCAAGAATTTGCTTGCCTATTTTCTAAAATATATTGTAGAGCGAATATGCAGTTAAATATTAAAATTTAAGTATTTTGTTATTTAAAGTAAAAATCAATTGGGAATTAAAGTAATATAAAAATGATAAATAAAAAAAGTAAACTCTTGATAACTTCAGCAGCATGAATGGTTTTGTTATTAAGTAATAAAGTAATTACAATTTAATCCTCTGCAAGCCAACACACACACACACACACACACACACACACACGTGTGACATATATGTACGTATAGGTATTTAATATGCCTTATATGTATGTGCACACATAATCAATTGTACATGTGTCTGTTAATAAAGCACGCCACATTTGCATGCCACATGACACAGAAGCACATGCCATCGGGCGCATACTTCTGATTGATATTATATTAATTATGTTTTATATTATTGCATAAACCCTGACAAATATACCTTAGGGTAACAGATATACAATGATTTATGTATAATGAATGCTATTCTCGACCTGAACTCGAATTGAGCCCCTTTGACAATTATCAAATTCCTAGCTAAAATATTGATGTCCAGTCGATTTTATAAAAATCATCCATTATATGTATTTGAAGAAATCAACTGAATAAATAAATATATATATATATATATATATATATATAGGTGCTGAAGGAAGAAACATGTTTTCGCCCCACATCCTTTTTAATGATCGTAATACCATCATCCGTGAACTGATCTGATGCAAGCTAATAGCAAAATTAATAATAATATATGAAATGAAAATATAATGAAAGAAAAAAAAGAAATGCATGGATAGTGGAATTGCGCACTATCATGAATATTTAATCAATTTAAAATTAAATAATATTGACGGGTTGTTTGCGTTGCAAGCACAAACAAGCTGGGCTGATGTGCATATGCTTAAAAATTCAAATATTTACAGAAACAGCAGAGGCGTAAAATTATTATTGTTGTAAATGCAGCAGCGACAACAGCAACAAGAAACAAAACTGAAAAACTGAAAAACTGAAAAACTGGAAAACTGCAAATAAAAAAACAAAAATAATTGCCACAAATAAATATATCAACGCAAAAGGACAAAAACATAAATATTATCAAGAAAAAAGAAACGGAAAAAACATGAAGCATGTATATATCCACAGGTATACACACATATATTTGCATATATACATGTAAATATGTATGTGTGCAGTTATTGTTTTTACAAATATATATGTATTATTATGCATGTTGTTGTTGTTGCTGTTGCTGTTGCTGTTGCTGTTGTCATCACCATCAGCGAGCTGGCATTGTCGCCAGTCCTCGTTAATTCAAATATTTATTTATGGCAATAATGACAAAATATATTTTGCCCATCAGCACGATATAATAAAAGCACGCATTGCAAAGCACTTGTGGAGAATGCACGACTAAAACATACTCCGCAATTATATGGGACTCTATGACTGGGCTGGCAGTCGATTAAGTTGTGGACTTGTGGACCCTAAAAGATCGTTTTCAATGAAGTTGGCATATTGAAAAATAAATGCAACTGACAGCTTTGGGTTGAATTTTGACAGCACATTAAAATAAAATTTATTTCATTGATTTGAGCAAATAAAGAAAATGTAATTTTATTGTTTTAAAACGTCAAATAAAGTACATTTTTAATGCACAATTAATTCAGAGGTCAAATCAAGCCCAATTTGGATTTGAGGAAACAAAAATATAATTTAATGATGTTAAATGCCAAACGGAATTATTGGCTTCGACAATTTTGATGAGCAACTATTCCATGGCCAAAAAAGTAAGAAGCATTGCTATGGGGTTGAGCTTTGAGAGTAGTAATGGGAGCAATCACGCCCTGCTTCTTTCCGGCCGGACGAAAATGGTGTGTTGAGGAACAAAATTTGAAGACCAGTGGCCAAAATGTTCGACACGCTCGTCGCGTAGTTCAATGGACGAAAACGGAACGAAACCGAAGCGAAGTTGCGACTATTACAGGTACAGGTACAGGTACAGGTAGAGGTAGAAGTAGAGGTAGAGGTAGAGGTAGAGGTAGAGGTAGAGGTAGAGGTAGAGGTAGGAAGGAGTACGGGTAAGTATAATGCATATTAGTACGAGCTGAATGAATGAGCCAAGTTAAACGTTGAGATTGGCAGCAATGTTGTCGGTGGCCGGTGGATGTTGCTGGAGAGCATCAAGCAACATCAAAGAGGAGGCAACACACGACTGCCATAATCGAGACAACAACGATGCTGGACAGGAGTGCTTTCAGTTCGAGTTCGAGTTGTTGTAAATTCGAGCTGCTTCTGCTGTTGCTGTTGCTGTTGCTGCTGCTGCTGCTGCTGCTGCTGCTGCTGCTGCTGCTCCATTGCAATTTCGTTTTAAAAGAAAAATTAACGCGAATTATAAAAAATAACCAGTAAGGTGAAAAGAGATAGCGAGACAGGGACAGAGAGAGAGAGGGAGAGAGAGAGAGAGAGAGAGAAACAGAGGCTGGATTGCAAAACAGCAAAACAGGAGTGCGCATAGTGCAAGCACCAGCAACAACAAATAATTGGTAATCTTGCAGATATAATGATAATCACAACAACAACAACAACAACAACAACAAACAACGGCAACAACTACAGAAGCAGAGTGCAGAGCCAGTGCTGCAAGCTGAGCGAAAAGCTAACGTGCGCTGAATGTCCTCATTGCAGTGAAGGTAAAAATGGCAACGGCAGCCGCCGCAGTTGCTACGTGCCCCGCCGTATCGACTATGGCAAGCTTGCAGCTGGCAGTTTGGGCATTGGATCGGGTATTGGCGGCTGGCGGCTGGCGGCTGGCGACTGGTGTTCTTGGCAGCCACTCGATCTGCTCTCGACCGCACCGCTACGTGAGCAGCACGCGGAGTGATTACGGGCGGTTGCGGTTTGAGTTTATGCTGAAGCTGCGGCTGCGGCTGCTGCTGCGGTTGCGTTTGCGTTTGCGGCCTCCTCGCATCGAGGAGTAACCCAAGCAATTTTCAATATGCCAACTAAAGCGACGGTCGCTATAAAAAACAAGTGAGACCATGGCACTCGAGCCTAGCCGACTGCGGTATACTCTGTTACTGCGTGTCAGTGTCTCAACTATGGAATAATCATTAATGTGCCATCAAAATTTGGTGACCCTAGTTGTGAAATTACTGAAGACATGGACTATTCCATGTTGGTAGCCGCAGCTCTAAACTGACGGAAGATTTGTTGGGGCTTAGTGAGTAACGCAGTAACCCAAAAATAAACAGGTTGATCTCTGTAGGGTATTACTAGTATATAATATATATTTCAATTTTCCCACTATAGACTTGAAATCAAGTGAGATATATGCTTGTATCGATTTACGCCATTAGGCTTATCGGTTTCGGTAACGGGAGTGCGCATGCCAATAATTTTTCATTACTGTGGAATTTATGGCCAGTTTCGATATTTAGAGGCGGAGTAACTATAGCAGGCTGAGATGGGTGCGGCTCGGATCTGTATATATCGATCGATCGGTCGATAGGTCGTCACCAGGAATATGCGTTCCAAGCTTAGCAATTTTTGTTTTGAGGTTATGCGAATTATACGATTTTATTTTAATTTGCACTTTCAGATATTAAAATAGAAATTTATCGATGCTTGAAGTCGGTTATTGATTTTTTAATTTTCCAAATTTTCTGTCTTGTACACAGATTTTAACACTTTTCCTGCTTAGGGCACAGGCGAATACTCCACGTTTCAAGTGTGCCAGGATATCGAAAGAAAGTTGCATTTATACACAGGGACAGCATGACGGACATTTAATGTGCTCCCCTACAGTTGGTATCAAAGTATAAAAAGTAATAGTGCATTAGTCTGGACTGCTCGAATTCGATATACTGTGACCCTGCCCACATACAAACAATTTTCCAACTTTTGGAAATTAAACAAGCTATGAAGAATATATTTTATAATACATATTTCATGTGCACTTTTATTTAAAGCAGTCAAGCCGCAGTTGAAGTTGGAATCGTATTATGAAATCGAAAATCAAAATCAGAACCGGAATCGGAATCTAATCTCGTTGCGGCTTAACACCTTGGTTTTAACTTGCTGTACAAATTTGATATATGTATGTCGATATGCCTCGTAAGTGTGAATTGATTATATTATCCTACAGATTGAATCACTAAGGATTGCATGTAGCTTGCTGTAAGCCTACTTAAAAAAATTGCCTATAAATAGCCAGGCTTAATCGCTGCCTCTATAAAAGTTGTACACACTTATTTGATCATTATCAACACCCGAGACAATATCACCATGTCCGCCTGTCAGCTTTATGCGAAAGGAATGATATATATATATATATAGATATGTATATATTTATGGCAGGGAAAAGTTGACTTTGCTATCATCCAGTAGGCAACGCATGCTTTGCTTACAAAGACAATTCTAACTAATAATTCAGAAAAGAATTAACCCGATTTTGATAAGTTTGCCTTACTTTTGGCGCCAAATTTTACTCACCTATTATTGATGCACATCATGTAACTTAATCTAAAAAAATTATGATTTTAATGAGATTGCAACCCAAGGCAATACTACTACTTGGCCTTTAAAGCACATAGGAACTTAACTCCAATAATATTTTCTACATATCAGAAAAGAAATTTTCTCCAAAATAATGGTTTTCATTTCTACTCCTTAGAAATTTGTGTACTCTGATACCGAGTTTATGAAAATTGGAACATATGTATATATTGAAAAATCGATAATCGCGATTTACAGTAATTTTAAGTCTTTTATGGCCACTCCCATACCTCAGCCCACAATCGCCAAAGCCGATCTTGCGGGAAGTGTAAATCAATAGAACCGCATTGCTCCAACAATTTTAAAGACAGAGCCACCAAACTTCGGAGGCTAAATTATATATAAATATTCAGACCACGCCCATATACGCCGCCTTAGGAATTTTGGACCTAGAAATCTAAAATTTGTAAGCCAGAGTCAGCAAATTTTGAAAGTATATAACTTGTAACTCCCAAAAAGATCGAAAAGAAATTTGATGGCCACGCCCACTCAGGTTTCCAGGACCGATACACCTGTTGGTGTAAATCAATAGAATCCTTTTATTCTTTATAATTTGTAAGCTAGACTCACAAAATTTGAAAGGTATACTGCTGGTAACTGCATTCAATAATAACCCTTCGATAATCAAATTAAGAGCTACAGTCAACAAACATGGAAGGAAGATTACTAGGAATCTCTCACAACATCTTTTTCGGCCACGCCCATTAACGCCGCCAAATTTCACAAAAGCCTTTATCTATTATAAAGCTAAACTTGGAGGATACATTACGAGGAACCTCTTGCAAAGATCGATATTTCTTGGCTACACCCACCGTATTCTGTGGCACCTGTTATCAGATGGTAGGCTCAGTGGAATCAGAGTATTTCACAGTCAGTTACGCTCGACGGCAACTTTCTCTCTCTAGTTTGCATATTGCATATTTAAGTTGTTTTTTCGTATATCTATAATTTTTCTAAAAACACCAAAAAACTTTTTGGGCAATTTTCTTAAATTCATACCGGAGTGAACAATTGAGCTCCCTCGACTGGAGCGAACTTACTTGTCTACATTATCAAATTTTTATGATCGTGTATTAAATCTTAAAACAAAATGTCTTCACATGTTTTCTGATTCACGACTGGCTGTGCACTGAATTTGTGTAGTTATCAAAAAAGAGGGACATTTATGACTATGCCTATATCGATCCCACAGCTTAAAACTCATGGTTGACAGGATGGTAGGATGGTTCCCAAGCCAGCTATATAAAATATTGGTCCGACTTTGTCGCTCCCTTCTCATAAGTAACTGTAGCAAATGGAGAATATTTGCAAAGTTTGCAAGCTATATTATTGAGAGAGTTTAGCCTGGTTCAGGCTAACTTTTCAATATTTCTGTTTTGCCTAGTGATACTGATCAAAAATATACATGGGAACAAATTATGAAACCCTTGTACAACAGATTCAAGTATTTGATGTATGTGAAAGAAACAAAAGAAGCTATCTAAAAATAAATAAGATATTGTCCGTTTAATAGAAAAGAAACCGATTTCAATTTGATTTTCAGCATTATATTTATGTAATTCTGAATCTCTTCTGTTTTTGCAATGATGTTTAATTGCAACAAATGAAGCAAGAATATGCCGCAAGCATTAATCGAAATATGTACAAAGTATTACTTAACGCCACTCATAAAATAGATCCCAAAATGAATAGTAACTGGAGACTTGAAAACTTATCAAAACGATGTGATAATAATTCAATCTTAGATCTTTGGATAGTTTACTTTAGCCATAGCTTCATATACCCCATTTGGGCTGCATTACAGGGCGCAACAAGCGCTATGGGAACAGCATCAGAAGCGGCAACTGCAACTTGTAGATTGTAAAAGTGTAATTCAAATGGCAACTCAGCCAGAGAGCAGCGCTGCAGCCACGGCATCCATAAACATAATTTCATATCTGAAACGCAGCAGTATATAAACTCTGTGTAATACACACACACACACACACACACACACACACACAGAAATAAATATGTATACACTATACTCTTTTTGGTGGTGCTGAGGTTCCGCGAGGAGGCGTGCCCTGTGGGGTGGCGGGAGGTGGCGCGAAATCAAAATAAAACGATGGGCGTTTAGCGTTATGCGAACTGAATAACTTCTGGAAGTTTGTTTTCTACGTTTGGCTGCTGCGGCTGCTGCGGCTGGCTGGCTTGGACCTCAACCTGAACCTGAACCTGGTTGGCCCTTGCATTGACGATAACCGATTCAGCATCCAGCATACAGCATCCGCTTGCCTGCTGCCCGCCTCGCCCCTATACCCACCCCACCCCACCCCACCACAACTCAGCAACCTGCCGCATTTCGTAGTTTTGCAATTCAAACGTGCCACCAATACGTAAAGTTCCTTTAATGTTTCTTTGGCTTTAGTTTTGGTTTAGTTTTCGTTTGGTTTGCTTTCGACTTCTGCTTCATCTCCTTTCTTTTTTTCTTTTTTTCTTCTTTGCCTGCTTGGCTCGCTGCTCTTCAAAATTATTCTCTGTGAGCGCCTTCCTTTCATTCTGGCTGGCTGCTTGACGTCTTTTCCTCTTGCACTCTTTCAATACCCTGTATCCATTAAATATGTATAGCAAGGGTATAATGAAGGTGCACATAACATGCACAAGGAAGCAATTCTACCAAATATGGTATATATATACATATATAGTGTTATCACATTTGGAAGCTGAATTGTTAGTCATAATACAAATTTTGTTCAATACCGATAAATCGAGAAATCTCCCAGGAATATCGAGAACTGATATATAAGCCAATCTATTAAGTTCGACTGCTATACTTGTAATCTACGATTTATCTATATATATATCTTCACATTTGAGTGTGCAAAATCTTTTAAGCAAAAACTTGGGGAAAAAAACTATAATATTAATCGATTTCAGTAATTTTACACCTGAGAACGTGTTGCCTGCTAGTCGGACACTCACGGCATCACCATTCCTACTTGTTACTATTATTATTATTTCTTTTCTTTTTTAATTTTACATACTCGCACATATGTATAAGTTTGCTGTGTGTGTGTGCGTGTGCAGACAGCAAAGTTTTGCGAGCTTAGCGAATCTGATCTGCGAATCTCCGAGCAGCCCCCCTCTTGGTGGGCATGCATAATTCGCAGTTCGATGCTAATCCACACATATAGCTTGAGTTTGGCACTAGCCCGGGCTTTACGGCCTGTCGGGCTGTTCTGAGAGCAGTCAGTTTGGGCCTGAAATACAGTTAATGCTTGTGTTTTTTGCAAATGCTTAAATTCACAGATAACCTAAGACTGAAGTAGGAAAATCAATAATGAAAACACTAAAAAACTTAACCACACATTAATAATCAATACAAGATAGTTGAAGATTGCACGTCGTCATGGTTGACTGCTCGACACCCTGTACTCGACAGCCGCATTTCCGAAATCAGAGTATAACAATCTTGAAAATATTGCTGAAGATACGGTAAGTGAATTAAATGATTACAAATGACAATCAAGACTCAATCCCCCAATCATACAAGTAGATATAAATGCACCTTGCTGAGAGGCAAACGGCGAATGCCCAACAATGTATTGGCTCTGAGAATATCGTCACTCTGCTCGAGTGTTGCGTGTTCAGCTCAGCTTGTCTACAATGTGTTGAGTGTTATTAAAGTTGATGTGGCTTTGCAGTGTTCAGTTCAGCTTGGAGCCGGTCATTAAGAGAACCTTTTTCATTGCTTGCTTCTGGCTCTCGTCAGCCGTTAACGTTTTGGTTAATTAGCTTTTGGTCTTTTTGTGCATGCACCGCTTGAGATGGTTATTTTTGCATTGTTTTTGCCATTCAGTTTTGTCATTTGCCGTTTGCCGTTTGCCGTTTGCCATTTGCCATTTGTCGCCGTTGTCGCCGTCGTCTCTAATGAATTTTCGATTGTTAGTGCTGTTTTACGAGGTGTCCCGCAGCGCACTTTGTTGCGCAACCAACAGCAACAGCAGACGCGGATGCCTTTGAGCTGCTTCTGTTTGCTGTTAATGTCGACTACAAATCTAATTTCAAATCACAAATTGCCACAACTATCGAAATGGCCCCATAAAAAACGTCGACCAGTCGGGCGCATTACGCAAAACGTTGCCACAAATGCGACATGCAATAGCAAATGCCACACACACAACACGGAACACAAGCGGAACAAAAGTGCCAGCCCCATTAAACCAAACCAAATTCAAAGAAGACTTATAATATATTCAGCACCATACTAAATCATAAGCATGCCACAGATATTTCAAACTATTTAATTACTCGCAACATTACTTAAATGTGCGAATAGTATGCACTTAAAAATAAGAAATTTCAGCAAATTTTGAGAATTCTTTTAGGGAAATTAATTCACGTCAAAAGTTCACATATCAGCTATCTGCAAATAGGTCGCGCTTATTCGTTAACCACGAAGCTAATGTACTTCAAGGCAACAAAGCGACAACCTTGTTCGTTGCAGTGTTGTTGTTGCCACAGTCTGATTATCACGCATACGCCGCGCTGTCTGCCGTCGACGGCATCAAATCAGAAATGGCGCCACCAAAGTCGAGGGGCAGCGCACGTGACCATCGAGTCGCGTTGAGTCGCGACGAGTCGCGTTGAATCGCGTTGAGTTGCGTCGAGTCGCGTCGATCCCGTCGCGTCGCGTCGCGTCGCTTTGGGGCCAGGTCTGGTCAAGTTGAAATGCAAATTGCAACTTCCGTTAAATTGATGCAGCTGCTGGCAGGAGGTAGAAAGGCAGCAAGTCATCAATCTATTCACATGACGAGTAGCTGCCACCCCATGGCCAATCAACTCAATGCAACTCACTGCCGGCGATGGCGTTCTCCATGTCAATGTTGGCGTCGATGGCAATTGCGATTGCGATTCCGATTGGGATTCCGATTGAGATTGCAATACCGATGGCTGCTGCATCTTCAACCTTTGGCATTGGCTAACTGGGTTGACTGCGGCACACTGGAGCACACTGGGTGCTGGCAGTCAATCACACGTAGCATTCAGCTCCAGGCTGCTTGCCTGGCCAACTGCCGAGCTGACTAACTGGCTGACTGACTAACTGACTGACTGGCTGGCTGGCTGGCTGGCTGGCCGGCTGGCCGGCTGGCTGACTCGTCAGTTTTAACACGCCGATGAATTATGGGGCTCAGCTTCGCAGATCCATTTGCGTTTCGGACAAATGAGCTGTAACTGAAACCATAGCCAATGCCAAAACAAAAACTGAAGCTGTGCCCGAGCAAACTAATCGCTTGAAGTTTGGCTCTCCAATTGATTTATGTGTCGGCATTTGCTCGCAGGGAGATTTGAAATGGCAGCTTACTTTTTAAATGCCATGCAGGCTAGTTTATTTCACTGCTTTTTTACTGCCTTCTTATGGCCTGACTTTTGTCGTCAAGTTCTGTCTGACTTCGCCGATCAAATAAAGAGTTATAGGTGTATTCTGTATGTCTGTCTACCTGTCTGATATCATGCGAACTATGTACATAGTTCTACGATCTTAAGGAAACAATCGGTTGTTTCAGATAACTGTGGCATGTCCTCGAAACAATCGGTTTCTTTTTGTTTCACAAATATACATATGTATATCCAGACTAAAAGTACTACTAACAAGCTTTATTCTGCTCTCAACATTTTGGAGAGGAATTATCAGCATTGGACAAACTAATTTTGAAATAATCGAACGGGTTTATGACGAGGATATTTCATTTTTTTCTGTTAGAAAAGTTTCAGAACTTTTTGCATAAGCGTTCTTAAATTGATTTATGAAAAAAGTTGCAACTAGTAAATGTGCCTATAAGTGTCTGCAACCTATTAACCCCTCCCCTGCCCCCTTCCGCATCGTAATTGCTGACAGCTCCTCATCACAATCGTTAGCTGGTTAGAAAATTTTCTAATTACAAAACTAACATTTACAATGTAACTTAGAGACAAGCACAGCAACAGCAATAAGCCTCGAATATGTGTGTGTGTGTGTGTCCGTGTGTGGGTCTGTGTGTAAGTGTGTGTGCAAACAAGGAACCAGTTGGAAGCACTTTGCATGTCAAGTGGGCTACACTGCGCTGGTGTGTCTGTGTGCATCAGAAACAGTGGCAGAAGGATGATGCAACAAGTTGCGTACACAATTAGCACACACACACACACATACACACACACACAACACACACACACAAACACACACAACACACACAGACGTACGCATGCACTCAGCAACGAATTCAGCTCGCCTGCCCCACCGCCCTCGGTTCGCCTGCTCGTCCTTGCTAGCTATGCATCTCTGAGGTTGCGGTTGTGGCAACGTCAGGAAGCGTCTATTTAACTTTCAAGTGCTGCTCGACGATACTCATAAATTTTACTTCAGGTGGTTTCAGCATGCGGTTTTCTGTGTTTCTCTGTGTGTGCATTGTCTGTATTGTTCTGTTGTGGCACTGGACCTGATGCCGGGCACGCATAACAGCAGGATATTGTATCCTACCGTTCTGTCTCGCCCGCCTCTCCTCAGACCGTGTTGCACTTTTGGCCACTTAAACCTATGCTCTAACCACACTTGCAGCATAGTCGAAGTGTCATGCAGCGTTCTATAAAACTAGATTAATTTCATCCTTTAATCTGGTACGAATATGAATGTTGTGTATGTTGCAGCTGCAACCCTCTAAGGATATACAAAACAAGGTTTTTGTGGATTAATTCATATTCGTATTTAGTTTGAGTTACTCTATACTAGTTAGTAATTAACTAGAAGATGCTAAGCAACTACACCCAGGCAAATGTTTTCCGTTACAAAATGTAATTTGAAGTTGCAAGTTGAAAGAGTATATCAAGTTTGATTGGACTCTGTTTGCTATTGTTTTAAGTAACCCGGCAACCGTGCAGGATATCCTATTCAGTTTCATTGTTGTTGTTGCTGAAGTAGTTGTTGTTGTAGCTGTGTTGTTGTGGTTGTTGTTGTTCACGTAGATGCTGCGTTGATTTGCTGCATTTAATGAGCGTTGCTGCTGCGCCTGCAAGTATGCAGCTAAGTTTTGTCAAATGCATTACAACGTTATTAAACGCTGCTTCTTCTCGTGTGTGCCTGTGTGTGATGTGTGTGTGTGTGTGTGTGATGTGTTCTTAATATTTAATTATATTTAGCTGCCTTAAGTACTTACACTTTTGCGCTCTAAGTGACAGTGGCACACACACACACACACACAACGGCAGTTGCACAAATAAGGCTGAATTGCAACGCTGGCTTTGACTAATCCTTGCATTTGAACAGTTTTTGACTTGCCAGACGGCGAATGATGCAGCAAACTCAAATGATTATTGCTGCTCTTATCTTGGCCTATTTCTTACGCTTGAATATGTTAAATGTGCCAAGATAAATTGGAAATTAACTAAGCCCATTGAAGCACAGCTGAACAGCTGGACAGAGATAGATAGCGTTAGCTAGACAAAGAAGGGGATGGAGACGGAGATGGAGTTGGAGACAGAGACAGAGACAACCAGTTGGTGTCGCAGTTGGCCAGTTTAGTTTCCCAGTTAAGTGGTCGACTCAAACATGTATTACCATGAATAATTTTTATAAACACTTTAAGCTTAAGTTCAAGACAAGTGCGAGTAAATAAATAAAGTAAGAAAATGAACTCAAGCAGGGCAAAAACAAAACAAACTTTTAAGCTCCCTCACAATGCTCGTATGTTGCATGTTGCAGCTACATGCGGATATGCGCCTCGAAGCAGCATCTTCATCGCACTCAGCTACAATCTCAGCGGATGGCATATCGACAGATATTCATCATTCATCACTGCCTAGTGCTTGCTGAAGGCTTTCTAAATACATGTATTTAACCTGATAAATATGTACATTTATAACACCAGATATAACATCGTTCGATTGAAACACTAAGAACTACTTGACTATCATACATAAGAAAAATTCTATTTTAAATTTAATTTGAGAATAATATTTAAACATTCCTTGTAACACACATTTAACATGTTTCTCAAAGATACAAACTTGACAGAGGCTATTGTCAATGTCAAAATCAGTCTAATCAATCTAAACATAATACTTTACTGTAAGCCGATGCTCTATTCCCACTAGAATATTTGACAATTATTATTAATATTGATTGTTTGACATTTTTAATATTTGACACTCAAGTGTGCAGATAATTTGCACACATTTGCAGAATTAAGGAAGGTTTTGCGGAACTCAGAACTCTAAAGTCACGCTGCAATTGGCTCAAAGGTTTTGCATTGTTTTTCATTGGTCTCGGCATCTTTTTAAACAGCTGCCAAGCGAGTGCATGACAATTTCTCACAATTGCAATTGCAGAGCATTTTTGCTTCGAGCTGTCATTGTTTCTTTTGGGAGCTGTCGTCCTGCAGATTGTTGCATCCGCAGCCAGGACGCTGCATACCCGCTCTGCGCTGGCTGTGTGAATGTCTGCCATTTGAGTGGCCGTATTCACACTCGCACGAGTATATTCGTATTCATATTTTTTTTTGTCGCTTTCGTTGGCATTCCATTTGGTTCGTTTGGTGCGGAGCGCACATTTTTCTTCTGATTTCAGTACTACTTTTTTCTTATTTTCGTTTTTTTTTTTTTTAACAATATCTATATATTTTTTGTTTTTTTGCTTTCATCGTTTTGTTCGGCAACTTTTCGTGGCCATAAACACGTACGCGTTACCAGCGAGTACGGCCAGCTGCTTTTATCTCTTCCCTCCACCAGAACCAGCACCAGCACCAGCACCAGCACCAGCTCTAGCTCCAGCACGAGGCAAACGCACACACATGTGTGTACTCCCAACTGAGATCGTTGTTGTTGGAAAAACTCAATTTAGCTTTTTGCAACCTTACCAAAAAAAAAAAAAAAAAAAAGAAGAAGGAAAATCGAAAAAAAGCTAAGAGAAACGAATAACGATGGAGCAGAAGAAGAAGAAAAAATGTTTGCGAAAAACGACTTTTTTCCCTCGCCTTTTCTCGTGTCAGTTGTCTGAGTTGCTGTGCTCAACGAAAATCCACTTGGCAATACACTAACACACGCACACACACACATATATATATATATGTATATATCTATATCTATATATATTTATATATGTATGTATACATGTATGTGTATACATACTCGGACATACATGTATGACAACAACTACAAAATGTCTGTCAACGTAGCTAAAATAACCAAAAATGCTGAGCAGCGAGAAACAGGCAGCCAGAATCGAGCAGCGAACACTGTTCGAATGACTCTTTGGCAACGCTGAACGTGCCTCGCTTGCCGCTTATTGGAAATCAAATCCCATAAAAGGCGCACTGAGCCCTGGAGCAGACCAACAGCAGCGCCCATGGAACGTTTAATGGCATTGAAAAACTAACCCAACCAAAACTGACTCCGCCATCGGCCGCCCCATCAAATTTGCAGAGGGCAGCCGCGATGAAAAAGTTGGCGCTGCAAAAACACAAATATTGTCAGTCAGTCAGCCGATTGGTCTCTTTGTCTGTCAGTCATATAGTCAGTAATCTCTAACAAGCACCGCCACACACACACACACACACGCACACACACATGCACACTCACAGTCTATGTACATTTCTACTTATGTTTCTGACTTCTGCGGTTGCTTTTTAGATTTCTGGTCGTCGCTGCAGGTGAACAGTTTGTGCAAAGGCTTCTGAAAATATCCACCAAAGCCGAATCGAAGTGTCCTTGCACAAAGCACACACACACACACACACACACACACACATATCGCTCTACACCGCCCAGAAGTAGGCAATTATTTTGAACTCTTCATTATTTTCAGCAGTTCGAAATACAAATCTAGCATATACATATATAGCTTATGTTGTTGACTTTTTGTTTAGGAGTTTCTCGATGCTATAAGAGGCTTACCATTATTTTGAATAAAATGTGTAACAAAAGAAGATTTGTTGTTTTTGTGTCAGTTGTAAGCATATTATCTGAACGAAACAACTCCTTACAGCAGTTCGTCAATACTCGCAATGAGTAAGTAGCCCCAGTGGGAACTTTGTCCCCTTTCTTTAGCTGACTGATTACGCCTTGCACCAGGTCTTATTTCACGTATTCTCGATAAATCTCTCTCTCTCTCTCTCTCTCTCTCTTCTCTTAATTCCATTTTACATATTAACACATCGACACATCGTGTTCAACTGCGGTAAACTAATCTTGCTGCAGATTCAGAGATTTGCCAATTTTTTCCCTTTTTTTTTGAGTCAGTCTCTTCCTCTTTCTCTTCTAAGCTTAACGCTTAACACTTTTCGGTTTGGTTCAGTTTTTTTTCTGTATTCCCCAATTCATGTAATATGCATTCTTACCTTACCTTTTAATTTATTAAAAGCTGAACTCATTTTAAATAAATAATAAATAAATAAATAATATATATATAGTATATATATATATGTATATGCGATATGTTTTGCTGAAATTATTTTAAAGCCCATTATTTGTAGTTGCAGCAACTACAAATAAAGCAGTCGAAGTAGAATATTATTTTCGTTTTCTTATGTCAATACCCAAACCAAGATAATGTTTACATGAGTCCGTCGTTTGAGTTAACCATCTCGTTGCCATGCTTTCTTCTTGTTTATTTTTGTTTATTTATGTTTACTTTTGTTTTTTTTTTGTAAATTTGAACGTCAATTAAGTGCAAATGGTGAGTTTTGCTTAACATTTAGTGCAATGCCTTCATCTTAATCGCCAGGGACCCATGCAACTGAAGAAGTATTTATTGTGGCTTTGTGGCTCTCAAGAGCAAGATGGAGAGATGTTGAGCACATTTACCATATTGTCATAGTAGGGGGAGCATCTATGCAGCATCAGAAAGTCGATGGAGACCGGGAGGCTGTAGCCTTGCAACGACTTTCGCAATGACTTGCACAATGCCAATGCTTGTAAATCTGAAATGTTGTCTTTAGCAGCGTGGTCCGAATCACTGAGTAAATGGCTATGGCCCAGGGCGAGATTGTGGCAGGCGGTGGAGGGTAGCGGTGACGGTGGCGGGGGTGGGAGCTGGGGATGTTGCAGAGGTTGAGCTTGAGTGGACAATGAGCTGACACTGCACACAGTTGCCATATAAAACCGAAACCAACACACCAACACAAACAGACACACATACACAGACGGGCAGAAAGTTGGATCGCCTGTGTGTGTGCCTCTCTGTGTGTGTGTGTGTGTGTGTGTGTGTTTTTGGGTCGCAAATCTGCCCCGGGGTCGGCATCCAAGCAGAGCAGAACAGTTGCCGCAGCTACAGCTACAGCTACAGCCATAGTCATAGCCACAGCCATAGCTATGGACAGCACAGGACATGGGACAGAATAGGGCGCAGGACACAGGAAGCAGGACACAGGAGGCAGGACGCAGGACGCAGGACGCAAGACACAGCAGCACAGTGCCATAGCTGGGCAGCTAATATTTTGTCATTTGTGTCACGTTCCCCATTCATGATGATTTCGTTCGTGCTATTCTCCCTTTCTCTCGCTATCTCTCCATCGACATCTCCAGCTCCATTTCCATCTCCATTTCCATCTCCTTTTCGCGCTCGCCTTCTCCACACTGGTCGCTTTCGCACTCTGGCCTCGCAACTGTATCTATGGCCGTAAGTTTATATGTATCTGCAGCTGTAGCTGTAACTGTAACTGTATCTGTGGCTGGCACTCGAGCGCCATTTTGCCGTTTTTATTTATGGAATGCAGCTACTCTACGCCCGTGTGTCTCCTGTCTCCTGTCGCCTGTCTCCGGTCCTCTGGTCTCTGCTCTCCTGGATCTTATGCCCACTGCTGCTGCTGCTGTTGCTACGTGTGTCCGCCTTACATTCGTTTTGGCCATTTCGACTGCCACAATAATTCTCATGTAGCCAGCTTTAGCTACGATTTCGTCTCCATCTCCATCTCCATCTCCATCTGCTCTCCCATCTCCATTTCCGTTCTCATCTCTGTGTTAATGTATCCACTTTCAGCATTTTTTTATGCAAGCATAAATTTGAAGCATTTTTTCTTGTTAAACAATGAAAAAACACAAATAAAAAGAATAAGGAATAATCACAAAATCCATAGAACAAAACTTAACCATGTACATTGCTGGAATCCTGTGCAGAGGATGGGGAGGGCGTTGGGGTGCAAGATAGCAGATAGCGCCTGGCAATTTTGTTACTGATTTCCGGGGGCAACTTGATAAATTTGCTAAACAGGAAATGGTAAAAAACATAAAAACCAAATAACACATAGAAATACTTGAAGTAAATCAGAAAACCTGTTTACATCAATTTATAGGGTATGCAGTTCAATAAACCGATTTCCCTATGCATATATATCTATATAATTTTCAACTTTCATTGCGACCCCAGCAATTGGTTGGTTTGCGGTTTCAGGCATGGTTTGGTTTTGTTGCTGAATTGTTTGCTGGCAGAGGTAAGCTCTGTTTTTAACTGGCAACGTTGTTAGGTCCAAGAGGGATTTCCATTTTATTTGCACACCAAAACTCATGAAACAAGCAAGGACGTGCATAGTTCACAGTTTTTCCCCCCCATCTCCCATCCCAAGCGAGCAGAGCTTCCATTTTCCCAGTCACTTTCCGGTTGGCTGTGCTGCTAGCCAATGCAATACAGGCAAAATGTATTTGACAAAATATTTCAGTTATTTACTTTTGTTCAACATAACGGCAGCCAACTTTTAGGCTAACAAGCAGACAGCCGGAAAACCAAACATAAATCTTGTCACATTTATGTGGCTCTAGTACCTATTTCCAACAGCCTTCTTTTTTTATGCCCTGAACCTATTCAAATTGGCTCAAAAGGGTATGATGAAGTTGTGCCAATGTATGCGTCAGGCACAGGCAAGCATTTCCGACTTCATTACGTCAATATGATCCGAATCAGAATCAAGAGTCGAGTCGATATGATAGCTATTGTGTTTCAAATATAATTTATTTACTGTGATCGATAGCTGCCATCGATTATCGATAACCATTCAAACAGGCACATCAGAGTTGCGTACGATTTACTTGAGGCAACGATTTGAGTTCAGAGTATCCTTGCGTCGAGCTCTTTTGTCTGAAGGACTATTCCTTGTTTATTTTGCATTCTTTTTTATTCGCTACAGTTCCAGTTGTTGTTGCTGAGAGTTTTCGACAAAAGTGAAAAACATGAGGAGCGACCCGTTGGGTCCGTGCAGGCTTACGGCTCTGCCAAAAAACAAATGAAACTTTATGCATATTCAACTTTTTACATTATTCTTTGTGGCCAACGAAAAGTTGCAATTGCAAAAAGTGTATAAAAAACAGCATTAGTTGCCAAAAAACAAAAAAACAAAATGGTTACAAGAAATTTAAAAAAAGAAGAAGAAATATTCTGTAACGGCTAGTTAATGCAGAAAAGTTAGAGCCTAACTTAGTTCCGACTATTACGTTGAATAGAAATTAAGGTTTTCGAATGAATACGCTTAATAATTCATTATTTATTTCAAAACATACTCTTGCTTCTTCTTTTTCATTTGTTCTCCTCTTGATTCCTCTAGATCTGTGGTTGCCTCATGCTTGAATATTGGTCGGGTTTGGGGCTACTATTTCCTCCTAGTTTCTAAGATGTTTCTCTAGAATACACAACCTGCTATGAAAGAACCTTAAAGATTCTTTCTCATCACAAAATCCGCTTTGTTTTGCTACTGACTATATCTTCACCGGAGTACAGATAAGTATTCCAAGTCTTCATCTTTATTGATTAAAGTCGCCTTCTAAAGAGTAATCCATATAACTGTTGATTTAAATTTATATATTTTCCACATTTCCACAAGTGTACAAATAGAGTGAGTTGAGACTGTGACTTGGGTTGGAGTGTGACATTCATGGCTGCAACTTATGAGCAATGTGCTCACAGTTTAATTTAACAATTCATTTTGCCTGCCTCAGTCAGTGCAGATGCACAGATACAGATGCAAATTACAGCTGCAGCAGCTACAGAATTCACAGATACACTCTCAGCTGCAGAATGTTGAGCTTAGACATGGACTCACCAGCCAAAGCCAAAAACTAGACCATAAATAACCAGTCTCTGTGTGTGTGGGTGTGTGTGAGAGTGTGCAGCTATGTCAAAAATATCTATCTCAGACACATCAGAGTGGCAGGCAGGAGGGACGAAAGCATTGCACACTAGAAAATTTAAATTTGAGTTGTTGACGCAACTAAATAAATGCGAAGTCGCCTTGATTCAGAAACACTCGCACTGCTAGCCACAGCCTCACCTCCCTCCCTCCCTCCCGCACTGCCACAGTCTCCGCTTATCTCTCCTGCACCCGCTGGCTGTCTGTCAAACAATGGGGAGCTACGAAACGTAACGAAATCAAAAATTCGTGATAAGAACTACCAAAATCTAAACTGGAAATAAGCCTAGCGAACGAATTGCGTGAATATCTGAGTAACATTTTGCTCTGAGAGCTTGGTGGAGTGTGTGTGTGTGGAGGGGGGGGGGGGGGGAGTTAGTGGAACGCAATCATACATATGGAGAGTAATGGTGGGGCTGGGGGTGGGGTGTGCTGCTTTACTGGTGCTGGTGGTGGTGGTGGTGGTGGTGGGTCCCATGCATGTCAGAAAACTTGGAATGAATGACGTTACGTGAAGTTGACAACATGTCAAAATGGAGAAAAGATACCGTAAATGGACAGGCGGTATGAGCAAGAAATGGTGGGAAGGTGGGAGGGGGGGAGTGAGATGCTGGGCATCGGTCGGCGGGTGGTACAAACGGAAAACTTACCTAAGGCTGCGAAGAGCAACTTGCAAACAAGTGACTTTTATGTTGCCAAAACAAATAACAAAGCGATGCGGTAAGCCAAGGGGTGAGTGAGAGAGTGTGTGTGTGTGTGTGTGCGTGTGTGTGTGCTGTATCAGATTTATGAAATATGAGGGGAAGCGGATTCACTGGCTAAATTAGAAATCGCAAATATTAGAATAAAGACTATCGCTGGTGCGAGCGAGACGCAAACAGAGACAAGATATGTGCAGCTGTTGCAGCCTTAGCAATGCAATGCCAAAATACACACACACACACACACACTCTCACACACACAGACACACAGAGTCGCTGTGCAGCCAGCAGGCTTCGTACACGAAGCCCAGAACTGAACTCAACTCTCAGGAAAAAGTATTTTTTGCGCAACAAACAAGCAAAAGTGACATGCAACAGCAGCTTATTGTTGCCTTTGTTTTTGTTATCGTTGTTCCTGTTGTTGTTATTGTTGCTGTTGTTGCTGTTGTTGCTGTTGTTGCTGTTGTTGCAACGCTTGTGACGCCAAGCATTCAACGCTGCACAAGGCGTGCCAGTTGCACACCGCCCACACAACTTCAAATGTTAGCTTGGCTTTGATTCGGTCTCGATGCCCTGTAAGCAAAGTTTGCCTAACGGGTATATCTGCAGAAGTCTACACTCCGTATGAAAATCACCCTGAATTTTAGGAATTCCCTGTGCTTTTGGCTACAAGAATTGCAGTTTGCGACTTTCTAAAAACCCGTGACTGCATTGCTTAATTTCAGCTTAGATTTTTCTAAAACTTATTTTAAAAAATTTAGTTTGTTGTCTGTTTTTCTAAATAGAAGAATTCTTTTCTGTTGCTTTTGATATTATGAAACCTTAACCCTAAGACATCACATATACAAACATATTTTACATAATTCCTAACATTCATGTAAAGTAATTTTGAAAGCAAATCTTACGATTTTATGGGAACACGGACCAGAAACCCTTCCCATTGACTCCCCACTGAGCTCTGAAATAAATAGCTGCTAAACTCTAATATGGAAGATTTCAGATTTAATTAGGATTTGCGAATCTACTCTTTAAAAATTCATTTCTTAATATTTCTGAATAGTCCCGAAAAAACAAGGAAAACATCAGATATTTGGGATGGTTGACTTGAGGCAAACCTTTTTAGAAAAATGTTTTCTTAAATTTAGAAATGAATTCAAAAACGAGAAAAACTTTATTTTTGAGTGAATTTTATTTTATGTGGCTTTTCCATAATTTACTAAGCTTATGCATAGTTTATATATAGATAACTCAGAAACTCAAATTGATATATTATTGTTTCCAAAGTGTAGAGTATCTTGAAGTTGTCTACTTTTCATAGTTTTCTCTTCGTTGTGGTAGTTGCAGCGATTGTTGTTGCTCCTTTGGCATTGCAGCGAGGCAGAGCGAGAGAGAGAGAGAGAGAGAGAGAGAGAGAGAGAGAGAGCTTGTGTGTGTGTGTGTGTGTAAATGGGGGTTTGGGGGAGTGGCACACACAGCACGAGTGTGTTTGCATATCTGAGCACTGCGATCGCCAAGTGTCGTCGCCGTAGTTGTAGTCGCCCTGGCTTGCATTTTGTTCGTAGTCCTGGTTCTGGTCGTGGTCCTGGTCCTGGTGCTGGTCCTGGGGCTGGTCGTGGTCCTGGTCGTCCGTTTGCCGTGCTGTGTTTGCTCGATTCGTGACTGGGGGGCGGCACCAGGCACTTGACGTGGCTGCCACATCCTTTGTGTTCTTACCTCGTGTTCACGTCGCCAAAGCCAAAAGTTTATGGCACGTCGTGCCTTTTGTTCCTGAACTTCTGCTGCTCTTCTTGTTTTAATGTTGTTGTTGTTGTTGTTGCTGCTGCTGCTGCTGCGGCTGCCATCGAGTTTGCGAAGCCACATTTGGCCAACATTTTCTTGCTACTTGTTTGTTTGCTGCTGCGATTTTTGATAACTGACATTTGCTGGCGTTCGCCTCACCTATAATAAATGGCGCTGAACGTGAGCCGCCGCCTACGCCGCCGCCACTGTAGAAGGTGAGCCAGTAACAGTAAAACCAAAACCAAAATCTAAATCAACAGCAGCAGCAGAAGCAGCAGCAGTACTCGCTTCGAGGCCAAAGGCCAATTTCACTCTGGCCACATGATATGAATGTGCAATGCGCAGATTGCTGGCAACGATATCAGCAATTGGAGCAACTGCTCCCAAATTTGAACAGATTAGAGCTTCGGGCACAACAATTTGGCAGCTTTTGTTTGTTCTGCTCGACAAAAAACAAACAAAAACAAATAAATACCTAAAACAACAAAATGAAACGTTTGAAAAGCCCGTTGATCAATCTTGCCACTAATCGTAAGGAGCTAGCAGTAATCTGGCGAAATACAGTCGAGCGAAAAACTGAAAACTCGTACACAAAAATTTCCTCAATTCTAGATGGATCTTTGCGTGACCAGAAGGTGTCCGGTTCCTAAGTCTGCCTACTCTGGGTACCTGCTGACCTCCAGTTGTAAGTCATGCTTTACGGTTCCCCTCCTTGCCTACTCATGAAAATTTAAGATCAAGAAAACATGCCGGATCGTCTCAGTGACCCGTTCTCATTAATGGTAATCTGTGGCTCCAGCTCGGCGAAGGGGGTGTCTAAGAGTGACTAAGGCGGTTTCATCGCAAAGATGCTCAAACATGAAGTTCCACCAGCGATCTGCGGAAACAGGATATCTACTTTGATGACACTTCTTTAAGGGCTATAAGCAGCCAATACACCGGCTAAAAAGTGAGCATGTTATGCTCCCCATTTTCAGCCTGGAATGTCGACTTCCTAAGGCTTAGTTCAGCCTATGTGGGTTACAACCAGCTCGACCTTCCCCACATCCGCTTATAAGGAAGCTCGCTGAGAGGATCGGGTGAGGATGCACTGACTATAACAAATTAGGTGAACCTGTTTTTCATTGCTATCTACTTAACTTCAAATTTACAATACGGGTAACGATCCGATTCTTAACCAAATGCTCATTTATTTCAGTAACACCCAACTAGATCATCAGATCTTATCTTATCTTATCCTGCCCAGTTAGCAACATAAACAGCTCCAAAATAGGGGGAACTTAGAATATGTGCCCGAAAAGCGTCTAATCAGGTCAGAAGCCAGAAATCATGCTTTTTCATTTACGAAAAGCAACTCTTTGGAGCTACAAGACTTGTGTGATCTTTCCTATATTCTGGTGCTAAAGAAGCATCCAGTCAAAACAGTCCTGACTTTGGGGTATCCACAGAGACTTGATCGAACATAAACAATGTTTAGTGAAGAAGAGCTTCAGTTAAGTACCCATTTCCCAGATTGAATTTAAGAGAAAACGCTCCGAACAACTACATAAGCATAAGTTGATGGGTATTCACAAAACCAGACTTTTTGTCCCACATTTGTCGCTATTTCTCTATTTGTCCGGCCTTCTCTGGGAGTAGGCATATCTTTTTTCTCTACAAATGAACAAGTGAGAAACTTGCAGTCGAGCATACCCGATGGCAGATTACTTTGATACCAGTTGATGAAGCTTATCAGCTTATCTTATGGGTGACGATCTTTAAAGTATTTACCCAATTTTGTGACTCGAGCTTTACGATTTGAAATTCAAATATGTTTTTTAGCGATTTGCGTTTATCGATTGTGTCGAAGTTTTAGCCACCCAGCCGACGTATGACCATACTTTTGATGACTGGCACAACCGAGAATATATTTCAAGTTTCTAGTTCTAATGGCATCGAAGGAAATTGCGCTCAGACGGACGGGCAGACGGTTATTGCAGAAAACCAATAAAGTAAACCTTCGGTTTAAGAGTATAAAAATGATCAATACAAACGAGAGAGACGATTGCTATTCAAGTATTTCACTCGAAATGTATTTATAATATATTCAAAAATATATCTTAAGCAGTCAATATAATGTTAAGCATTAAACAATAAAGCAAGGAAGATAAAGAATAAATCTTATAAATAAGAAAACATTCTACAAGAATTTTAGACAAACGTTCTTAAAAATTTTATTTATTGGACATTTTTATTTCTTATTTATTATTTTATTTCACTGTATAAATATATATAGACATACTTGAATTTCTGTTTTATTTGACAGCAAGTTTGTTTCTTGTGATAATATCAACATATAGAAACTTTAGCAAGATCAACAGTATATATGCAATAGATATATAGATATATACATATATCACTTATACGAGGTATATCTCGTGCAAAAACCGTTCAAGACTAAACTTAATAACATAAGATGAAAACAACTGAGAATAAGCCTGGAAAGTGGGTGGATATGAATTACATTTCAAAATAAATTTCTGCGATTGATTTAGACGTCAAGTTGCAATCGATCCTTAGTGGGTGTGGCAAACTTGCCTGTAAATGTGGCAAACATGCTCTCATTTGCGATAGCGCTCAATTTTTTCGACTTTGCTTTCAAATGTTATTTATTTTTCAGTTTTTTATCCGATTTGAAAACAGAGGCTGGCTTTTTAAGTTTCCCCCAACAACTGAAACTGCTGCTGGCAAATGCAATCCGCTTACGAATTATTTAATATAAAACTCATATCATATCACAGCACGTCTGATTGTTCCAATAGGCAAATGTTTATTTATATGAATTTAAAATGTTGAGCAGAATATAATCATTGCCAAGATGCTGGTGAAGTCTAATACTCTTAAATTCAAATTTCTATGGGAATAGACTACATAAAGCTAAAACTTATGCCCCGATTTATTTGCTCAGTGATCGCACATCGAAATTACTTTCGCTAACAACAACAAAAACAACGACAACAGCACCAACAATTTAGCTTGAACAAGTCACAGACGCGGGAGTTGTGATTCTAAGCGCGTGAGTAGCCAGTCGTGAGTAGGACAGGGCGGGGCAGAGGAGGGGAGGGGTTACAGGCTTAGGGATCCGTGAATCGGCCAACAGCAACGGGCAAGGACATTGACAAGTGAAACATCATACAAATGGGCGCGCGAAGGTCCAAAACACCGAAGCACCGAAACAACGCACCAAAACACACACACACACACACACACACACACACACACACACACGCACACAGTGAGGCAGACAGACGAGCTCTCAATGTGACGCAGGACCAGGACAGGCAGAGGCAGAGGCAGCCAAGCACTTCACAGCTTAACACCCTAATGTGCAATATTTTTGACTCCCACACACACACACACACACACACACACAAACGTATAAAAAGGAAATACAGAAGGCTGGCAATGTCGGTCGCCACCTCCCCTGCGACTCCCCACAACTCGCCATGCCGCAGCTGTCGATGTCGAAGGCGCGACTGCGTTGCCAGCAGCGGCAGCAGCAGCAGCATTCGCAGTCGCAGCCGCCAGCACCAGACGGCTGCAGCAGCAGCAGCAATCGACAATGGCGCTCACACACACGCACAGACACAGACACACACATTCAAAAGATAACGTCGGCTGCGGGCGCCACCCACTGGCCAACAGCAACAGCAACAGCAACAACAACAACAACAACAAACACACACACATTCGCTTACTCATTCTCAGTCTCGCTATCTTTTGCATGCTATTTCGCTCGCTCGCTCGCTCAGTTTGCCTCGGGAGTGTCAAAGCAGCTGCTCCTGCTTCTTCTTATTCTTTTTCTATTTGAAGTTTGTCATTTTTTGTAGCTTTTCGTGTTGTTGATTTTGCTCATTTTTTATTGTGCTTGATCTTTGGCTTATTACCATGTCACGTTGAATTCGAAATGCGAACGCTGCCGGAATACGAAATGTGCCCACACACACATACACACACACACACACACACATATATACACTGCTGATTTTGTTTTTGTTTTTGCTCCAATGCGTTAAAGCGACAAAGGGGCGTTGAATTTTATCTGCTGCTGCTGCTGCTGCTGCTAGTGCTGCTGCTGCTGCTAGTGCTGCTGCTGCTGCTGTTGTTGCTGCCTTTGACAACGCTAACAACAAGACGTAGGCAGGCAGCAATTGTTTTTGTTCTTGGCTCTTGCTACACTTTTGCTTAAGCAAACGCTTTTGTTTTTGCACCGCCGCTTTGCCAAAGCAAAGTTTGCACAAAGCACAAAAAAAAGAAACAAAAGAAAAAGAAAAGAAAGAAGAAGAAGAAAAAAACAAATAAATAAATAACAACTACACACATACTTACGTAGAGTAGACTTTTGGAAAAGTTAAGATTGATAAGCGCGGATAAGTTAAGTCGATTCTCTTCGCCACACGCTACTTGAAAAAAAGTTAAGTCTTTTCTTAACTTTTACAATCATTTCCTTTGTTTCGCTTTTCAAATATTTGTTTGACTTCGTCTCTATATTTGTATATCCCTATCATGAAATCGTTAAAGCTCTCAACTCCAAATAAAAAAATGTATATTACTAAATATCTGAAATATTAAAAAATATATGCATATTGTACAAATAATAAGTGACAAAAATGAATATCAACAGATGCAGCGCTTTATATTTGTAAGGAAAACAATATAGTTTTTCATTCATCAACATAGTGTCCTTAAAGGGTTAAGAATTCGCCGAAGAACACAAAATACTAAACATTTTCAAAAGTCTACTCTATAAAAAAAATAAAAGAAATGAAACGAAGCACAAATATAAAGCACAGAAAAGTTGCGGCCAACAGTTGACAGTCCAAAAGCATTTGACATTTTACCTTGGAAAGGAAACAGCTTACAAATAAACACGCACAGGGAGATACACACACACACACACACTCACACACACACATACACACACACGCATACACATAGAGATAGACAGACAGACAGACAGGATGACAGGGCTGCGAACGTGGTGAACGTGACTGTAACAACAAGAGCAAAAGCGCCAAATGTCACTTTGAAAAATGCCATTGGTTCGACAAACTTTCTTCCCCAACCAAAACAACAACAATCGACGACTGACGCTGCCAGCAGAGAGGATGCGCAGCAGCAGCAGCAGCGGCAGCGGCAGCGACAGCAGTGATATGCGAACGCCTCTGCCGTTAAACCGAAACCGAAACCGAAACCAGTTGCTTAGCAACGCCCCCTTCTAACCGCAAACGACGACGACGACGACGATGACGACGTCGAAGGCAGCAGCAGCAGCAACAGCAACAGCAACAGCAGCAGCAGCAGCAGCAGCAACAACAACAACAACGGCAACTGTCGCCGCAGCCGATGAATGCGACAAATGTCAGCAACAGACTCCATTGCTATTTTTGCAGCAGCGAGCGCGTAACAGCTAGTTGTCTCACTCTTGCCCAAGCAGGCTACATGCGCAGGGGAAATTGCTTGCCGTTGAGCAGAGCGCGCGCATCTATGTGTGCGTCGTTTCTCTCTCTGTGTGCGTTTGTGTGTATCTCTCTCAGTGTGCGTGTATGAGTGAGCGCGCATGCGATTCGTACAGAAGCAAAATTAAGGGGTAGGGCAGCAACTGGCAACTGGCAACTGGCAGCATCAGGTATCGGGCTTGTGCACCGGTTCAGTTTGTGTTTGGCTGTGTTTCGCCTTCGCATTGCCATTCGCTCGCGCTCGCTCTGCCGCTGTCGCCGTTGCCGTTGCCGTTGCCGTTGCTGTTGCCGTTGCGTCGACGTCAGCGAGTTTGGTGTGATTTGGCTCGTCGCTGCTATTGCTGCCTGTTACAGCCGTCGCCGTTTTCAGTTTTTGTTTGACGTTCGCGTGGTGCGCTCGCATGTTGCGGCCCGTTATCGTTATCGACACTGACATCGCAATCGCCATCGCAATCGTAATCGCAATCGACATCGACACGCTACCGTTACCGTTACCATCACCGTTACTGTTTACGTCGCCGCTCATTCGCAGTAGATTGCCAAAAACAAATGCCGTAACTGGGCACAAAACAAACGATTTGCGAACAGCTGTTCTCTGGCTGACCGCCCCCCTGTTGTTGGCCTCTGTCGCGTTGCGCGTCCTAATTTTGGGATCTATTTTTTAGTTGAGCCGCGCTCCGATTCCATTTCGTTTTTTTTTTGTAAAGCACACAAGAATTTGTTGCCAAAGTTTTTTTCAAGTGAGTTACTTGCCAAGGAATACGAAACATCAACGAAAGCTCCAACGACACAACTCACCTTCCCTGCGGAAGAAGTGTCAAGTGGATTACTAACAAAATAAAGGAGAAGATGAAATTTAAACAGCACATGCAAATTCCAAAATAACAACAACTACAACTACAACTACAACAACTACAACTACAACTACAACAACAACAACAAATACGAATTATTTAACAAAATTTACAAGAAATCAGCTGCCGCTATTTGTAGCGTGTTTCGCCGCCGGCATAAAACACAACAACACACGTGCTCCACATCTCTCTCTCTCTCTCTCTCTCTATCTATCTCTCACTCTTTCTCTCTCTAACTCTCAGTCTCGCTCTCTCTCTCTCGCTCTCTCTCGGTCTCTCGCTCTCACTCATTTACTTAGTCACTCGCTCTCGTTCTGTTTGAGTGGGTGGGTGCGCGTGTGTGTGTCTGTGTGTGTGTGCGTGTGTGCGTGCGTGCGTGCGTGTGTGTTTGCGCCTTCGTCGCGCTTGTGCGTGTGTGTCATTATCAGCGTGACCATTATCATCTCGCCCCCCATCTTCGATAAATTCGATAACAAAATTCTCACCGAGGCATCCAAAGCGCCCCTCAGGGCTGTCGCGCTGGCGTCATTTCTGGGCGACGGTTTTGCCGCCCTCGGTAGCCGAGCACCACCCGTCAAGGATCTAATGGCATTCGGCGCGGTCCTGCATACAAATCAGCACAATATCGGTGAGTCTTAACCAATTCCGACGACGACACTCAAAAGAGTGTCTCAATTCTTCGCAGCCTCTGAGGCAGGTTCAAATCTTTTGTTCAGGCTCTATTGATTTATGGGGCTTATCGGGTTTGGGCCAAGCCATAAGCAAGATCATCGGCAATTGTTCGGTTTGCATGGCTTAAAAGAAGCGACGGCTTTTGGACTTGTTAGTGTTTAGTGTTTAGGTACACGCAATGTCAAAGGACTAGAAATGTTTGATGTACTTTGTTCAGATAGATCAACTACTAGTTAGATAGAACATATATATTTGAACAATTTGAAGAGTTGCCGCTTGGGTCGTCATATTTTTGATCGATCCAACGACGCAATTTTTAGTTTTTGATATTATTATAAGTTAGTATTTGAATCGAAAACTGCTAAGCGGAAAGTAATTTTTAAAGGTAACATGATTAAACATATCAAAACATAAGCTGAAAATGTTATATGGATATTCCCCATAGTGTATTTAATAATTGGATGCATCTGGGTAAGTCTTACAGAGCCTTACGAAAAAGGAATATCAAATTTAATTGATTTGGATAATGCACCCCACAATTCAAAAAGTGTTGAGGAAAATATTGAATTTCATCTAATCAAAAATGTAGAATTGAAATTTGAAAAATTGAAACTAAATGTGAAACATTTTCATTGATTTGTTAAGTTGCGAATGTGTAAATTGTTGCTTCTTAAGCAATTCTCATTAAGGATGCTATGCAAATAAATAGCGAGCCGCACAAGGGTTAAGTGAAAAGCCCAAAAATTGTGAATTGGCCGGACAGGAAAGTTAGCCTCGTCAATTTTGGCGCACTGCTGTGGGTTAAGCATGAAGCAAAGTTTTGCACTTTTGAACTTGCTGCAGGGTCGTATCACACTCCGCTAGCCAACCTCGAACCCTCGAACCCTCAACCCTCAAAGCCCCCACCCCACCCCAACCCACTCGACAGCAGGGGGGACTCTTCGCTCTGCCGCTTCTCAGTGTTGCCTTCTTTTTCTTTTGCGCCCATTTTGTGCGTTTTGCAAGTTTTTGTGTTCGCCGGGCCAAAAAGTTTGCATCGACTTGTCAAAAGTTTTCTTGTTGCTGCAAAAGTTGTTGCTGTTGTTGTTTGTTGGCTGTTGGCTGTTGGCTGTTGGCTGTAGTTTGCTTTTCCGTTTTCCTATTGTTTTATTTCATTTGCTGCCATGTCAAATTTTCACTTTTGCTGACTTTTTAAGTCAGCCAAAAACTTTTGATTTTGTTGCCCAGTTGACGGCATTTGTTGCTGCTGCTGCTGCTGCTGCTGCTGCTGCTGCTGCTGCTTCTGTTTCCGTTTCTGTTTCTGTTTATGTGTCTGTTTGTGTCTAGTGCTCCTGTTTCTGCTTCGGGTTTTGCTTTTGGCTTTGCTTTCGAACAAATGGCCAACAAATTGCGTCAACAAATTTGTACGCCTGCTGATTTGTGCATGCACTTCGCCAAATGGACTCCAAGCGGCCCATAAAACTGCCGACTTGCAGCGTACAGCATGCAGCATGCAGCATGCAGCTTATAGCTTGCAACTTGCCAACCTGGCAATCGCCAACTCATGACAACTCATAAATTGCGGCCCCGCTCGCGCAGGCGTTGCAAGCAGGCAGAGGGGCGTGCCTCCAAAGGGGTAGCCCAAGTCAAAAGTCAAACCTGTCAACGGGGCACAAGCAGGCCACAGCCAAGAAGCACAGCAATAGCAGCACACATAGAATAAAGCGCAGCCAAAAGTCATAAAACATTTGAAGCCTTTTTTTAATATATTTTTTCTCCTTTTTCTTGTGTATCTTCGGTTGCATCTTTTCAATTTTGTTGTTGCCGTTGCACAGCAGCAGCAGCAACAAAAGCGCAGCAACGCCTTTAACAAAGTTCGCCTGCTGTTCATCAACATTTATGACTGTCCTGAGTTGCAACCGATGGTGATAATGATGCTGCTGATGACGATGACGATGACGATGATCAACATCATTATGAGTAGAGTAGCAGAAGAATGGTGGAGCTAGCTGCTGGCTGCTGGCTGCTGGCTGACTAACTGCCTGGAAGCTTCAAGATGCCAAATGCCAGGCAACAATATTTGCGGCAGCAATTGCTGCTGTTGCTGCTGTTGCTGCTGCTGCTGCTGCTTCTGCTGCCGCCCGATCTTCTGGTCAAAGTCAGCTTCAATGCGGTTCCAAGTACATCAACATTTTTTATGCGCCATTTTCTTCATCATTTTTACGGTCAACAGTTGCTCAACTCACTTTACGAGCCAAAACAGCCAACTATTGCCAGAGTCAGTACAGAGAATAGACAACCCAAATGCTGGCAGTCAAAAGTTGAGTTCTTTGGCTTTTTTCCCAGATGCTTTGATTTATTGTGCAAAAAGCGTAGCCGGCAGCAGCTGCCGCGTTTAGCCTGAAGAATTACACTTTTCGCTTCAGTGTGTGTGTGTGTGTGTGTGTGTGTGTCTGCCTGTGTGCCTCTGTGTGGGCGCATTGGCTGTTAGATAGCCAAATGGGCGTGGCTCCAACCATAAATTAGACAACATAATGAGCCGTTGAGATGCAAAAAAAGCGAAAACAAAACCAAAGGGAAGAAAAGCAGCTGCCTCAAGTCCATCACTGGGTGGTCACAATTTGTTAGCAGCAAGTTGGGAAAATATAAAAATTAAATTTGTAATTGACGAACCTTTGCCACAATCTCTGTGAAAATGCTATTCACGACAAAAATCTATCACTGCGATCACAGAAAGTTCACAAAGCTTGTCGAAAAATGTTCGTTTGAATTCGATATACGTAAAACTATTGAGTTGGGCAGGAGAACTAAATTCTTAAGAACTAGCAGTTGGAGTGGCTTAAGATAATACCTTATAGAGCTATAACCAACCTCAAGTCAATTTTAAAATAGCTTGGCTCAATATTTCGAAATTTGTAACATTTTATTGATGAATCCATCATCTTACAGATATAATGTGAATTGCATTGTGTGCATTGAACATGGATCGAGCTATATAATAAATAGTATTTTTTGTTATTATTATTAATATTATTATTATTATTATTATTATTATTATTATTATTATTATTATTATTATTATTATTATTATTATTATTATTATTATTAGTTTTATTATTATTATTATTATTATTATTAATATTATTATTATTATTATTATTATTATTATTGTTATTATTATTATTATTATTATTATTATTATTATTATTATTATTATTATTATTATTAGTTTTATTATTATTATTATTATTATTATTAATATTATTATTATTATTATTATTATTATTATTATTATTGTTATTATTATTAGTATTATTATTATTATTATTATTATTATTATTATTATTATTATTAGTTTTATTATTATTATTATTATTATTATTAATATTATTATTATTATTATTATTATTAATATTATTATTATTATTAGTATTATTATTATTATTATTATTATTATTATTATTATTATTATTATTATTATTATTATTATTATTATTATTATTAGTTTTATTATTATTATTATTATTATTATTAATATTATTATTATTATTATTATTATTATTATTGTTATTATTATTAGTATTATTATTATTATTATTATTATTATTATTATTATTATTATTATTATTATTATTAGTTTTATTATTATTATTATTATTATTATTAATATTATTATTATTATTATTATTATTATTGTTATTATTATTAGTATTATTATTATTATTATTATTATTATTATTATTATTATTATTATTATTATTATTATTATTACTATTACTATTATATTATTCTTCTTTTTATTCTTCTTCTTATTATTATTGTTATTATTATTATTATAATTATTTTTATTATTATTATTATTATCATTTTTATTATTATTATTTTGTTGTTTTATGTACTGCGACGTTTTAGGTCTATTGCTCTTCTATCAATCATAATTTCTGCACGATTCCTTGCCGAGTTGAGGACTTCTATGTCCTTACAATATGTTCATCTAGGATACAAGATCTTCTCCTGGTTGAGACGACGCAATCTGTTATGATGCGCTTTGAGGATGCCTATTTCTAATTTAATTTAGATGATTTCTATTCGGTGTATTCTGTTCCTCCCATGATTAAACCGTTTTTGATTGTGGCCAACTAGAAGGCACCCACCTCAATTGCCGCCAAATTCGTGCTTCGTTCCCCAGTTGCTGCCACAAAATTGCTCTGGTCCTGTTAGGAGGCTTTCTGCCCCAGCGTAGCCTGCTTGTCCGCCGAGGCATAGTTGCCTTAATTATGAATCCTACAATTTGAGGCATTCATTTATAAGCCGAACTATCATTAGAATACTCGCCGATATTAAAATGACTTTGTCTTTGCAATTGTTTATTTGAATTTCAGTTGTGGATGCCTCAAAATTGCCAGAAATTAGTTTTGTTCGGATTTGTTGCATGATTAAACTAGTTAGTTGAATGGGAAGTGATCAGCGCTGGCATTGTAAATCATTGCTGGCTCATCGGCTGCTATAAGTTAGCTACCGATCTTTGGCATATTAGTAGAGAGTCAAAATCAAACGTTGCCCGAAAACTGGCAGGCCTGAAGCCTTGCCAAAATTATTTGACGGCTGTCAGGAATTGAATACTTATCTCTCCGCCGGTTGAGTTGTCCCTGGCAAAAGTCAGTCTCCCTCTATCCCGATATGCAAGTTATGGGCCCCCAACTGTTGGGAACTTTTCCATTTTGCAAGCGGCTGCTTGGCCATTGCCAAAGGGGAGGGGAGGGTTCGGCTGCGGAGGCTGGCCTATGCCACGACATGGCCACATGGGACGATGCTTTGAGGCCAACGTCGTCGCCTGTCTGACAGAATTTTTTGTTGTTTTTTTTCAGTTTTTTTCTGTTTTTTTCTGTTTTTTTTTTCATTTTTTTTTTTTTTAGTTTTGCAGTTTAGCTTAGAGCTGAAATAGTAATTCACATTGAATGGCTTCGGTGCTGCTGCTGCGACTGCGACTGCGACTGTGGCTGTGGCTGTTCTGGTTTCAGTGGAGGCTCTGTGGCTCTTTTATGATTTCGCCGTTTTACGATTATTTTAAAGCTGTCAATAGTCAACGTGTGAGATAATTTATATGCCATAAATTTTAGTGCAAGCACAACTCGAGCTCCAAGCTAGACCTCAGCATCGAGTTGAACCAAACTAAACTGA
Source organism: Drosophila kokeensis (assembly GCA_035042145.1). Lineage (NCBI taxonomy): Eukaryota > Metazoa > Arthropoda > Insecta > Diptera > Drosophilidae > Drosophila > Drosophila kokeensis. Next base: position 681,969 of record JAWNLT010000374.1, read on the forward strand.
AAATACAAAAAAAGAAAAAACAAAAAACAAAACAGAACAAAGCCAAAAGCAAGGAAAAAAACAATAACAAAAAGCGCAGACAGTTTTAAGCGGAAAGTCCACGAATGAATACACTACACACCGCCGCCGCTGGATGCGGGGTGCGGGGTGCGGGTGCGCCGGAGGCTGCCAACATCATCAACAGGTTCTATTGCGCTTTTTTTGAGTTATTGTTGTTGTCTGTGACCATTTCGGTTGGCCGACAATTCATTTGTGTGGCTTATCGCCTTTTTGGCTTGATTTACTGCCCCGGCAATAACAACATCAACAACATCAACAACAAAAACAACATTAAATGCACTCAACAGGTTGTTTTACACTTGACACGGGGCATTTGAAACCCGTAAACTGAACAACCTTAATGAAAGCCCACAAGACACACACACAAAATTCGAAATACAAATAACAAAAAAATAATTGAAAATAAATGGCGAGTGTTATTTGAAAACCAGAATTTAATTTACAGCTGGAAAATGTTTTCCCTTTAAGCAAATTGCTTTTTATTTAAAAAATATATTATATATACATATATAAATATATTTATTTTTTTTTTTTTTTGTTGATTTATTGAAATTCTACGCAACTCATTTGCTTTGTCAGCTGAGGCTGAAGCTCAAGTTGTAGCTGTAGCTGTGGCTGAAACGGTAGCTAAAGCCTCAGAAATTGATTTATAACCAAAAGATTGGCCAAAGCAGGGAGACAGAAAACAGCAACAACAAAAGCCCATAAACAATATAAACAACCAATAAAAACGAGCAACAATTTGTAGCCAGTTTCCAATTGAGTCACTTGACGCGCTCTCACGCAGCCGCAGCCGCAGCCCCAGTCGCCGCTTCACGGGGGGAGTGGTAATGACCTTTAACCCAAGCGTCGCAAGTCCACCTCGGGACAGGGTCTTGATCCCCGTGTCTCCGTCTCCGTCTCCGTCTCAGTCTTCGTCTGCGTCTCCTTCTCAAAGTTGTCTTCGACTGTTGTTCGCACTGCCCGTTCGGCTGGAACCAACGCGCCCAAGAAAAACGATCGCGCCGTAGATGACCGCAGCTAAATGCGATTAGTTCCGAGTGCTCTGACAGCAGCCGCAGCCGCAGCCGCAGCCGCAGCCACAGCCGCAGCAGCAATAACAGTATCGGCAGCAGCAGCAGCAACAACAGCAACAACAGCAACAACAGCAACGTCAGCAGCCACCCGACAAACATGTCGCTGTCTGTTACTTTTACCACTTTTACTTACTTTACTTTATCCACAAAACCTATTTTGAACTGTTTTCATTTAATTTGAGTGATGCAAATCAAAGAGGATTTGTCTCAACTGAATCCAGGTGGTTTGCCTTCTTCTTTCACAAGATACTTAATCAAATTTATATATATATATAAACCACATTTACACAAAAATTGGCATTTTATGTGCAAAGTGATTTGAATTGCATTTGAAATCTGACAAGCTGAATGGAATTTTGTCTGTTAACCTATTTGAGAACCACTCTTCGAATTGTGCATGCGAATCATTAAACTGAGCAAAAGCCAGCATAATTTTAGTTTTTATTCTCGTTAAATTGCGTTAATATAGTTTTAATATATTTTCCATATTGTGGGATGCACTTCTCTTAGTCTGTCTGCTGTTTTGTGTATTTATAATATATATTCTTGATTATCCTGAGTAATTATTACAATAGAATCCTCCATTTCTGTAACTAATAGCTCAATTTAAAACGTCTTAATTCATTTTTTTTGTCTGATTGGGTTTTTTGTGGGTTTTCCCCAATTCATGCAATAAATGTTGAACCATTTTGGATTTGAATACCCCCAGAAATCGAATTAAAATTTGTTCTTTTAAATTTGTATTTTTAAATATAATTTTAAATTTAATTGAATTTAACTTTGTGTTTTTTTGTGTACACTGACTTTAGTTGACATTAAATAAATAAGTAAGTAAATAAATAATAGATAAATAAATAAAAGCCAGCTTAACTTCTATTTTTATTCGCGTAGTTAAATTGTGTTTTTATAGTTTTAGTTTTTTTACTTTTGTCGGGTGCACTTGGTTCAGTCAGTCTGCTGTTGTGTGTATTTCTCTTTCTCTTTCCGTGTGGCAAGTGAAACGTTGAGGACGGTGCGGGCGTCCCTGCGAACCGGGCCCATATCATCAATAACCGAAAAACGCTCAACATAATGATGCGTGTAATGTTGCTGCTGTCGCTGCTTGCTGGTTGCCGATCTCAACAGCAACAGCAACAGCAACAACGGCAACGGCAACGGCAACTGCAACACCTTCTCCCAGCGCAGTGTGTCTCCATCTTCCTTTGGTATTCTCCCTCTCTTTCTCTCTCTCTCTCTCTCTCTCTGCTGGCAGTCGATTTGGAGTAAAAAGATCTCTCAGCGATCACCGCTCGACGCCTTTTGTCCGCCGCTTCGATCTCAATGAGCGGCAATTTGTTATGCGTTTTTATTGTGCATCTATTAATTTGATTATGGCTGCATTATAAACTCGCAGCAAATGGTATTTATAGGCATTGCTGGCTGCCTGACTGCCTGACTGCCTGACTGCCCGACAACATGTTGCCCGTTGTTGACACGCAGGCAACATGTTGCAGGCGCCTTACTATCACTAGCAGCAGCAGCAGCAGTTGCAACAACAACAACAACAACTTAAATAACTTAAGACACGTTTTCTTCTTTTAAATGCTCATATGCAAATTAATTAATCAAAATCTCGCGCATACACGTGTCGTGGTTGTTGTTGTTCTTGTTGTTGCTGCTTTTGTTGGCCAAACCATTTGCGGCAAAACTTCAAAACGCAGCGCGAACAACACTCAAAAAATAAATTGTATGCGTGTGTGTGTGTTTGTCGATGTGTGGATGCTTGTGTGTGTGTGTGTGTGTGTGTGTGTGTGTGTACATAAAGAAGAAGCTGCGGGCGGCAACGCTGTCGCTGTCGCTGTCGCTGTCGTTGTTACCTAAGAGGAGTGTAAATGTGAAATTTGTTTGGCAACGAACCGCAGCGAATTCCACCGCAGCGAATGGCCTTAGAACCGAACTAAAGCGAATCAAACCCAACCGAACCGAACCAAACTGAACTGAACCGCAACACTACACCGAACCACGTTCCGAACCATTCTGTATATATATACATATATACACATGTAAATATCTCCACATGTTCCCGTGAATTATTTTCATTTCCCCACACTCTTCAAATATGAATTGTTCAGTTATTGACAAGTCGTAAAATGTCTTTTGCTTCATTACTAGAACTTAAACTTATAGTAAGACTGAAAATAAATCATTTAATTCCGTTCTATCAATTAAATACAAATATTATGGGGAAAATCACACACATTAAAACTGCGATATTATTTCCGAAGACATGTTAATATAATAATATATATAATATATAAATATCTCTCACATATGAAATGTTACGTATATAAATGATTTTTTCCTCAAATTATGCAGTTAATGAAAAGCCCTAAGCGATCTTTTGATTCACTACTCATATAGAGCGCATAATAATACAACATAATATAAATAAACTGATTCCGTTCTTCAATTTAATGGGAATATTATGAAGAGGAATCGCGAAGGATTCTGCTATTATGTAACTGCTGGCAGCTTTGCAGAAATATACAAACTGAATAATCGTTTTTATTTATATTTTGCTTATCGCTATAGTCATAGATAGAGCACTGAAATCAGAAACTTCTGGCATGCCACATGGACAGTTAACTGGTGCTGCACATTTGGCGTCAGAGGGAGACTTACTGGCTGCTCCTGCGCCAAATGTTGATGCTGATGCTGATGCTGGTGGCGATAAGAGTAGCGTTCGCCGTTGACTTTGCCACCCCAAAAACAGCGAAAGCATCCCCCAACCCAAGGGGGATGTTTAGAGTACGTGCAGTCGCATTCAAGGTTAATGCTTTTGTCACAAAAGTCGCTCGACTGAACTCGAGATTTGCCGATAAGCAGTTTCGGTATTTTCTGAGTAATTTCCTATTTTCGTATTTTCGTATTTTCGTATTTTCCCTTTTTGGTTTTTTTTTTTGAATGGTTGACTTTGGGCGAAAGTCAACAAAGCAAATTCCAAAATCGGAGCTGAGCATAAATTGCGCTTATCGCAGACTATGCGGCAGCTTATGAAGCTAATGGCAAATGCGGTTGCAAGTCGAAAAGAAGCAACGCCGAAGAAGCGGCGGCAAGGGAGGGCAACAAATGTAGCCCAACAATGTTTGCCACATTTTTGCGGTCAGCTGCAACTGAACGCTTTGCGAGCTCAAAAAACATTGGGCTGTCAAAATCTCACAACAATTTTCGCATATGGCTTATTATTAATTGCATTCCAAGAGTTGGGCATGGGGGTGGGGGTGGGGAGGGGAGCAGCGAAAGTGCGGGTGAAAACACAGTTGAAAGCCATCAATTTGCAAAATTAATGTGAAAACCAATTAAAAGACATTTGATAGGCAAATCATAAAACACAGAGAAACAGAAACAGAGAAACAGAGACAGAGGCAGAGACAGAGACAGAGTTCATAATTAGAATATGCATAATATTTGTTGTTGTAAGCCCAGTTAGCAAATTAAAGCGTTTTCCAATCGAATCTGGCAAATGTTGCAAACTGCTTTGAGTTGTTCATTGCCATGGCCAAAATGCAATATGCAATTGCAAATTGCAAATTGCAAATTTACCAAATTTACCAAATTTACCAAATTTCTCTGTTGCACAGTTTTGACGGGGCTGCACAAGCTATTTGGCTCAGAGTTTTGGCCATACGCTTTATTTGGCGCAAAACTTTAAACCTTTAATCGCATTAAACGCTGCCAAAGTCAGTCAGCTAAACGAGGAGCGCGCAAGGGCAGCGAAAGGGGAAGTGAAAGGAGATCCAAGCCAAAGTTTGAGTGTCTGTGTAACGTGTGTATGCCTGTGTGTGTGTGTGTTTGATGTGTTTGTGTTTGTGTGTGAGTGTGTGTGCAGTGCCTGCCACATTAAATATTGAAAAATGCAAATTTACAAATACATAAATTTTAAATGAATCGCCAACACCAAAAGCATTTAAAATCAATCAGTGTGGCTGCTGCTTGCCACTGCCACAGCAACAATAGCAGCAGCAACAATATATAAACCAGATAGGGCTGCAGCCATATATCGTATATATGTATACACACATCAGGTGTGTGCAGGTGTGTGAAGGGTATTGGCTGCGTTGTCACAGCCCCATTGATATTAACAAAATAAACATGTAATGTCATGTAAGGGTCTGCTCTGCTCTGCTCTCCGACGCTGTTGGCGGCTGATGGGCTTATCCACTTTTTTTTGGCAACAGACATTGCTTAAATAATGCAATTGTTGCAATATATATATATATATATATATATATTTCTTATCGATTTATTTTGATTTTAAAAAATAAAATATGAACAAAATCACATTGAAATCTTTATTGTATTTTATTTTTGTAGCATATTATTTAATATTTATATTATAAAAAATATTCTGCATAGCTAAAACATATTTTTTTATAATGCACAGTTATTCATGTGTATCTTCAGAAGTGAACTGTACAATTAGCTTTTTATGCAGACACAATTAAATTTCAGCTATATTTTTACTGGCGGAATTGTTTCATTTAACTTTAAGTTTCGATAATTGCTTGGCCAAATGTAGCAATTTTGCTAGATCACAGTTGGCATAATACGGAATCAATGTGGATAACATATTTGGGAAACATGTGTGATATATTATTTTAGATTGTTAGGTTAGGCGGTTCAAAGGAGAGGGAGAAATGGGCAAGGGTGGCACAGGCCCATTGAGGACAGAATAAGGCTGGGCTGGGCTGGATTGGGTGGGCTTGGAGTTGGGGATGGCGATGGGGGTTGGGGTTGGGGGTACATCACTCATACGCTAAGGCTTATCATTGGCTATCTGTCTGCTGACAAACGCAAACAGCAACAACAGCTGAACGTTGACGAGGAATGCGAAACGAGCTCAGGCGAAACACATCGGGACGAGGCGAGGCGAGGCGAGGCGAGGCGAGACAACGAGAAGAGAAGAGAAGAGAAGGGCAGAGAGATAGAGAGAGAGAATCGTGAAACGAGTGGGCGCAACGAACAAAACCACCCAAAAGAGAATTGGAGGTCGGACTCTCACAGTCTCTCACACACCCATGCATGCAGAGTGTGCTTTGCCGTTGATGTGGAGCTGAATCTCCAGCCTATAAAAATCTGTGAGTCCTGACGACAATGTTGATGGCGATGGCGCTGGCGATGGCGATGGCGATGGCGATGGCAGCCAGACTGATGGCTGATGGCTGATGGCTATGAAGATGAGAACGAGCCCAACGAGCAAAGCGGCCAAAATGAAAATGCGAACGCGAACGCGAATGCGAATGCGAATGAGTTTAAGATTGGCTTTGGATTGTGTATGGTAATGTGAGTGCAAATGGAAATGGAAATGCTAATGACCATGTTGACTGACTGATCAAGTAAAAATAATCATCATCATCATCATCATCATCATCATCATCATGAACAACAAGAACAACATGTACAACAATTCGCAGCTTTTGACACATAAAAAAGAATAAGAAAATACAACCTGCTGAGCCGCAACTCTCCACAGACCACATCGAGAAAATGATGTCCAACAGCGTCAAATGAGCAAAAAAAAAAAAAAAAAAAAAACAAAGAGGAAGAAATATATGTGTATATAAGAAAAAGGTCTTCAATGCCAAGCAAAGACTTTTGCACTCAGACACTGTGTATCTCTGTCGCTACTTGCTCATCTCTTGCTTTGTGGCTGTGTTGCTCAACGTAACATGAATTTTAATACAAAGCAGCAATAACAGCAACACGAAAACAAACTTGTTCGTGTGTTGCTTTGCCATGGGTGGCGTGGAGCGAGGGTGGTGGATGAGGGTGGGGGGGGGAGGAGGGGTGGTGTGTGCAACGAGGGTCGGTTGGCCATGCCCTGATGTAAGGCAACTGATAGGCAAAAAGCGATAGCTGCAGATACTTTACTTTTATTTTATTTTCCTTTTTTCTTTTGTGTGTGTGTGTGTGTGTGTGTGTGTGTGTGTGTGTGTGTTTTTTTTGACTGTTCTTTGGCACAGTATTCAACGAGGCAGCAATATTGGGGTGGTGATGGAGGAGGGGGCTTTGCTTTCTGACTGGTAGCCGCCTCTGGTTTTGGTTTTTGGAAATATAATGGCAAAGTAAACAGTTTCGCGATGACGATGACGATGGCGACGATGGCGACGGCGACGATGGCGACGATGGCAATGGCTTCTGGCTGCCGCCGCCTTCTCAGCGCTCTGTATCCAACCAGTCGAGCGCACAGCAGCTCCTTTGCTGAAGTGCCCCCCCCCCCCCCACACACACACACACACACACACACACACACACACTGACAAACACAAAGACACACAGACAGAGAACAACAAAGCGAAGCCAATTTCGTGTAGCACTGTGCGCTTGTGTATCTAGCAGATACTTTATATGCATGAGTTACAGAAAAAGAGGCGTATTTTGTATCTTATGTGCGCATAAAAGAAAAGCAGCAGCAGCAACAAAAACAACAACAACAACAACAACAACAACTACAACAATTCATTGTGTGTAGCAAAATATAAAATGTACATGGCTAATATGGTTGCAGCGCACTCAAAGCTAAAGAGTAAAATAAAAAGAAGCAAAACGCAGCAAGTGGCTAGGAAAGACATACAAATAAGATCAGCCGAACAAAGGGGAAACAAAGCAAAAGCAAATAACAATAATGATAAAAATAAGAATACAAAGCATGCAAAATATTTGTGTTGCCTTGTCAACTTGACAACTTGCCAACTACTAAGTTGCACAATGTAATGTACGAATCGCAATACAAAAACTTTACCAAAGAACTCTTAACATGTTTAGTACCCGTGGAACGCCACCAGACCAAAATAGTGCATCGATTATTAGTTTTAAAAGTAAACCCCTTTTTTTATCAATTCATTATGCAATATGTGTGGTATATATTCCTTGAGATCTTGTTATCGCTTATAAGTATTCCACAACATCGACAACCGTTAATAACATGCCAAGTATTTATCAGCAAACAAGTTTGTATACTCTGATATGCAGAGAATAGACACTCGAAACTTGCAACACATACCAGTCTGTGTCAAAATTGAGGTGCTACGTCCACCAGGATGCTAGGTAATCGATAAAATCGATAATCGCAAATCGATAACACCACATATCTCCCACAATCTTAAGGCTACAGTCACCAAATTTGGTTGGCATTTTGTTGGCGATGTCCGCCAAAGATTGGAATATATATATATGGCTATATCTTCGCAGTTTTTGAGTCCGAGTCGTCTTTTGTCAGGTGTATTGCTGTAAGCCGCCGATTACAAATTTCTATCGCCACGCCCACACCTGCGCCCAACATATAGGAAAGTGTAAATGGATAAAACCGCATATCTCCCATAATTTATAAGCTAGAGTTATCAAATTTTGAAAGTTTGTAACTGGTAACTCCCCAAAGAGATCGATGAAAAATGGCAACGCCCACTCCGCCTCCCTAAACTTTAAAGATGATGGTGGTAAATCGATAAAACTATATATCTACAACAATTTGAAAGCCAGAGTCATCAAAGGGGAAGGGTATATTGCTAGTAATACCCTTTAAAAACCGAAATTAAAATTTTGAGCAACGCCCACTTCCACTCTAAAATTTTCAAATGCATATATCTCCCGCAATTTAAGAGCTACAGTTACCAAACTTTGCAGAAATATTACTAGGAAAACTTCGCCATAAATCTAATACAATTTTTAAGACAAGGAAAATCGGTATTTCTTGGCTTCATCCACCCTATTCTATGGCACCTGTTATCAGGTGGTACTAATTATGGGATCAGAGTATTTCGAAGTCGGTTATGCTCGACTAGGTTTAGTTTCCAGGATTCATGAAGAGAGCAGTTTGCCCAAAAATGTTGGCATTATCAGTGTTTTCTTTCTATTTCATAACATAATTCCAACTACAAGTTTGAAGAAAAAGAGGCAGAAAATCCCTCGTATTTCTGACCGGAAATGTAAAATTAAGTTGGCTGCTTAACTCAGAAGAATCATTTTACCGCTTATAAGATTATCTAAAAAGATTACATCAAGCATTGTTCCGCGATCAGAAAAGAGAAGCAAGATATATATATATGTATATATATATAGAATAAAAATAAAGTCGACTACGCTGAGCTAATATTAGTATTCCGATAAAAACTCCTAAATAGTAGACATTTTTTTTTACGGATTCTATTCAATGTTGATGAACCTTGTAATTAGGTGACCATGTACAAGAGCCATATTATATAATATATATATATATAGTGTTTTAGTAATATTGGGATCGTCAAATTCTTTTGACCAGCGCTTGATGAAATCCAGGACACCAAAGGCTCGATTGGCAGAGGAAGCAATATGCTTGACAAACTGAAGCTTGGGACTTAAAAGGATAACCAAATCATCAACACATTGAATGTGTTCCACTGGGAAAAAGGCATTCGCCTATAGAAGGAAATAAATTTGCATTTATCACAATTAAGGTTTAATAAATTGAAACGATACCAGGCTAAGTCAGCTTGAAGCCTATCTGTCCAGTAGAAGAGTCAGAGTTTTATATCAACGGCATACATCAGTATCCGAAAATGACTTACAATAGACGGAAGGTCATTCATAAACAATGTGAATAACAAGGTGACTTCCATGCGGTAAATAAATAAATAATAAAATAATAAATAAATAATAAAATAATAACAATAAATAAATAATAAACTCTCTGTGTTCTACGCGATAGGTATTTTGAGATCCAACAAATTTGGTTATTTGGGTGATTTACAGAGTCAAAAGTCAGTGTAAGCAACTTCCGTTTGCATCCTGTTTTAAAAACAAGGATCTACAAAGACTCCAATTTCTCAAAAATCTTAGGAATAGCGGACAACTTAGAAATACCTCTAATCTTCAGAGCATTCGATTTGTTTTATGATTCTCTCCAAATATTAGGAAAAGAGCATAACTCCAGCCACACTTCAACTAGTTTAAACAAAGGCTTCAAAAGACCATCAGCACAGAACCTAAGCACACAGACGGGTTTCGCACTAGGTTCCGGTAAAAATACAGGCCTAATAGCCTTCAGATCTGTAAGTAATAAGTCAAAAGTTCCAAAATGCAATTAGGGCCAGTAACCAGGTGAGGATATGGCCAAACCAACTTATGCCTGCTCTTAGTGTTTCAGGTTGTTGGCCAAATCAACTTGTTAACATTCTTTAATTTTGCCACAAAAAAACGCAACTAATTGTGTAATTAAAATGTTAACAAGCTTAATGCGTGCAGCAAAAGCAAAACGAAAAAAAAAACAAAAAAAAAACAAAAAAAAAACAAAAAAAAATAAAAATAAAAATATAGAGAGGGAAAAAGGCCACAAAAATAGGTGTTAAGTTCGAATAAATATTTCAAGCGTATTAATGACCACAACAACAAAAACAAACAACAACACCAACAACAACAACAACAACAACAACGATGACTAACTTTTGCCCCAACCGCACGAAACGCAACATTTAATATTCTTTATGGATTTTTCTACATTTATGTACACATTTACATATTGCCCTGGAACGCTAGACTGTCTGCTCTTGAGTGCGCCCCAAACTGTGTGCATGTGTGTGTGTGTGTGTGTGGGTGTGTGTGGGTGTGTGGGTGTGCGTGTGTGTATGTGTGTGTGTGAGTTACTAATTTACCAGACCAGACCCGTCCACACCCAACGAGCTGGCGAATGCAATCAAAATGTCAAATCAGGCGCAACGAATCGTATTAAAATTAGCAGCACAAGTAGCCAAGCAGAGCTGCAGTGCTGCAGAGCTGTCGGCCCAGCATCAAAGCTGGCTAACACAGGGCAAGGGCGATCATCCACAAGATGTCGATGCTGATAGAGATAAGAAAGCGGCTGTTTCGCTGACAACATATTTTCAAATCCAACTGAAATGAGCTTTCGCTTTCAAAATATTGAAATCATTTCAAAATATGATGATAAAATAATTAAGTTCTCTAATGAATATATATATATATATATATATATATATATATATATATATCGATTGCAACACGAATTCTTCTTTAGTTTCAAAATCTTAACTAAAATTACTTTTTGCACACTCAAACTGAAACCTTTTTTCCCTTTCTTCTCTTAGCTTTTGTTGGCTCAGGAACTGAAGAGTCAACTACTTATCTAAGGCATATATATGTATATATACAAGCATTTATAGATTGCTGCTCGCTTCGCTTATCGTGCTGCTCACTTCTTCCACATGCTTGCGCCTGCTGATGATAGCTCGCTCAACATTCTGGTTAACAAAGCCAGATGAAATTTGAACAGATTGTTGACTGAGTTCTATCGAAAAAAAAGAAAATGGAATCAGCGTTGGATTGTTAAGAACTTATATTTAAATTTGTAGTTTGCAGCTTTTGTAGTCTTGTAGACAGTGGGAACTGGTTGAACGGACTCGTCTGTTGCTGCTGATTTCGAATATATTTTCTCTTTATTTCTATTATATTCCTCGTAACCATTTGCAATGGGTTTAGAGTATTAAAAAAAGGACAAAAATGAGATTTTCCAGCTGCTTGACAAAGGGCATTACGCATTCGCCGCATACATTCAAGTGCCACTGCCACAGCCTCAGCCTCAGCCTCAGCCTCCCTGCTTGCCACGTCCCGTTTTCGATTTTCTGATTTGCTTTCATTTCTTCGTTTTTTTTGCCTCTTCTTTTTTATTTTGCTTTGTGCCGCCTGCATTTCTATTTGGATTTTTGCATAAGATTTGTTGTCGAAAAAAGAAAGAAGCAACAAAAAAAAAAAAAAGAAAAGAGAAGAAAAAATGATTGCGATTGAGCGACGGCTGCTGCTGTTGCTGCTGGTTTGGATTTTCTTTCTTGTGGCTTTTACATTTTAGTCACGTCTTACAAGGGGGGCGGGGGGTGGTGGGGGAGTCTGGTGGGTTGGTTGGGAGGGAATTTATACTATAGGCGTAACCAACATGGCGCAGGCAGCAGGCAGCAGGCAGCAGGCAGCATGCAGCTGGCTGGCAGCACAAGAGCTTTTTGCCCAGAGAGTTGCAACAAAAGATGAAGCAGATTTTTTTGCGCTGATGTGGAATGAATTTTTCACAGTCCGCAGAGAAGCTGAGCAAAAAAAGTTGCTGCTGCCGCTTGTTGTTGCTTGTTTCTGCTACAGCTGTTGTTGTTGTTGTTGTTGTTGTTGCTTTTGCTGTTGCTGCTGCTGCTGCTGCTGCTGCTGCTGCTACTATTGTATATTTATATTGTTTCGGTCAGGCAGCTGCTGCTAAAGTCCATCCATGGCTGGCTCTCGCTGTGTTTTTGGGCTGGCCTTTTGGGTGTTGCCCGGCCCATCCCAGCGAGCCATGAAGAAGCTGCTGTTGCTGTTGCTGTTGCTGTTGCTGTTGCATTATAAATGCAGTTAGGTCAATGTAAGTCTGGGAGTCTGAGAGTCGAATCTGCTGCTGGGACACACAATTATTGGCCTTTGTTGAGCTGAGCTCAACGCGGAAAATGTTGGGCGAAATGCTTTGTACGTGCCTCATTCTCGTTGCCAGCGGTCAATGGCTGCCGCACAGTGGCCAAAATAGATTCTTCAACCTGCGATTGCGATGGACACACGTACACACTCACACACACACATAAATATATATGTATATATATATAAATATATAGCTTCGCCCCGTTGCCGTTGCCGTTCCCGTTCCCGTTCCCGCAATATCGGCAATTTTTCCACATCGTTACATAAATTTCAGCGCAAAATAAATGGCCAACGGTAGCCAAAAGTTCACTCAACAATATTTAAATTGCGACACTTAACAACAACGGCAACTTGAGTGACGGCGGCGTCTGCAAACAACAGTTTGTGTCGTTTTAAAAACGCGCCAGAAGCAACGAGTGCAACGACAAAGGCGACAGACGACAGACGACAGACGACAACCAACAACAACAAATAACCAGCAGCCAGCAACAAGCAATAGCTGCCAGCGGGCAACTACAACAACTACAACAACAACAACAACAACAACAACAACTACAACAACAACCAACAGAAGTTGCAGTACAACGAACAAACAATGCTCTGACGAACGGTCGCATCGACTACTTAAGCGCTAATTGATTTCAATTTCGAATAGCTTTGAGTTGTCCGTGTCCATGTAAGGAACGTGTACGTAATCCTTGTTAATCCTCGGAATCCTCTGACATATATCTGCGACATTCAAAAAAGTGCGCAAAAGAAGCAGCTTTAATGTAATGGAGAATCGCATAGAGAAGTTGTCCAAGGGAGAAAGAAGCAAGTCAAAAAATAATACCAAGAATTGTTTTTATCGAGCAACTGAAACTATTTAAGCTGATTGAGAGACAGTGCTGGAACAGCAGCTGTTTCATTTCGATTTCGCAAGCTTTGCTAGTCAGCGAATACGCCCAAATCGGCGCAACAACAATAACAACTACAACAACAACAACAACAACAACAATATATCGCTGCAAAGAGAATAATAATAAGAAGAAGCAGCAGCAGCAGCAGCAAATGGTGATGAAGATGATGATGTAGTGAGGCAACCGTTTAACCTGAGCAGAAAGCCTTTTGCACTGCAGCAACTGCTGTTCCTGCTGCTGCTGCTGTTGCTGTTGCTGTTGCTGCTGGCCCGCCTGTCCGTCTGTCTGTCTATAAACGTCTATAACCTTCATTAAAAATTGTCTGCAGCGGCACAAAATGATTGATAACATCCGTCAATTTTGACATATGCGAGCTCTGGTACCCACCAGCCCCAGCTCCAGCTTCAGCTCCAGTTCCAGTCCCAGCACCAGCCCCTTCTCTTCGTGCTCCTCGTGCTCCTCGTGCTCCTTGTGGTCCTCGTGTTTTCAGCTCAACCCCTCTTTGCAGCATTATGTTTGAATTGCTGTCGCTGGGCTCGGGTCTGTCGCTCTTTGCTTGTTGCAAAATGAGTCAATTCGTCAATCAATCAGTGTGTCAGTCGCTCATTTATAATGGAGAGCGGAGGCTGTCAGTTTGTCAGCTTGTTCATTTCATCATTTGTCCAAATATTCACTCACACACAATCACCCATTCATTCATTCATGCATTCATTTTCGGCTACTGTCACTCAGGGCGTATGAGTAACGCGAAACTTGTCTTTAATAGCATTATTAATGCGCTCGCTTGAAGTCGCTGCTGCTGCTGCTGCTGCTGTTGCTGTTGCTGTTGCTGCTCCAGCTTAGCCCGGATGTGGGGGCATGGACATGGACAACGCCCCAAACCCCCTGCTCTGCCCCTCTCCCCAAGAACGCTTTTGGCAACCCTTTGCACTCCACTTGACTGGACTCAACTCATTCCGGCTGCTTGAGCATATAAAGTGCAAAACTTTTTGAATGAAAATAAATTTCACACACACACACATGCAGACAGACGGACAGACAGACAGTCAGACAGACAGACAGACAGACAGACAGACAGACAGACAGACAAGCAAACGACTTTATACCTGACTGTGAGGCTGGAGCTGGAGCTCATCCAAGCCCCGCCCCATACGTTTATTTACTGTGGTCCCATCTTAAATATGCCCCGTGGGCACAACACTTTTTGCCTCGCATTTTTTGGAAAACGTTTAGAGCCAAGCTTTGCCTTTGCCCATTGACTGATTGACTAAAGCAGCAGCAGCAGCAGCAGCAGCAGCAGCAGCAGCAGCAGCAGCAGCAGAAGAAGAGGTTCAGTTTGGAGGGGGCAGCCGTAGATAAAGAAGCGCATAAAGCAGAATCAGATCAAGAAGAAGAAAAAGAGGCAGCAGCAGAAGAAGATGCAGACGGAGATGGAGATGGAGATGGAGACTGTGAACTATGGTCTCTCCACTTGGCAAGTGGAAGCAGCCCTCGGGCCGTGCTTGGTGTCTATCATTATACGGTTGCAGTTATCGGGGTGTGCGCCACGCCCCAGCACAGCTCTGTGGCAGCCCCATCTAGCCGCAGGGTGGAATCGAGCCACAGCATTTTAGTTTTCAGCATCAGCATCAGCATCAACTTTAGCTTTGGCTTCAACTTCATTCACAATTCAAAGTTATTCACTTGTGCGCAAATATGCCACTCAGTCGGACACTTAATTTGCAGAAAGGTGCAAATGAGTGGGCAGCCCTTCGGGTGTTGCCGCCACTGTGTATGCGTTTACCAAATTTATCTAACTCTGCAGGTGTAATATTATATCCCTTACCTTCCCCTTCCCCTTCCCCTTGCCCTTCCCCTCTGCCTTCACATCACCAAGCCATTCCCCATTTTGTGCATTTGTAAATTTGTGCATTTGAAAATGGTGTATTGCGTGCACAGTGCACGCCAAATGTTTGCGTCCAGCCAAGAATTGCTCTTTTACTCAAAGGCACACACACACACACACACACACACGCACGCACACCTACACGCGTTCACATGTGCAAGCTTAATGAGCACCCCCTGCCCCTCCCCTCGCGACAGTTACTGGAGGCACCAGCGAGGTGCTAATTTGCGCCTCAAAGGATTTTGGCGCACAACAGTTGAGAGCACATAATGGCAAAGGTCAACACAAGCATTTGAGTTCCGTTTTTGTATTTGTATAAAACCTACCTACCTATATGCTATATAGAAAGCTGAGACTAGTTCCCATTGAAATAGACAGACAGACAGACGGACATGCATATAGTTGACTGGCCTTTTTATCTATACTTGAAGTGGGCAATAAAATTATATTTATTATTATTATTATTATTATTATTTATATGTATATTTAATATAATAAATTGGAAAACCATCACAGCGACCAATAAGGTCTATTGTGCCCCCTGCTGAGCCTATAGCTCCTCCATCAACCCCTGCTCCTGCACGAGTACAACAATATTTGTTGGGTTGAGGGCTTCTACACATGTATGTATGTCCTGAGATTTCATAACATGCATCCCGGGAATGCTACATTTATATGTACATATATATATGTATGTAACTCATAACTTTTTTAAGCATTGACTAATCGGCATTTCGACTCGCCTGTAACTTTTAGGGAATGCTTCTGAAGGGTCTATAGCTACAAGTACACACTCAGTACAAAATGGAGTTGAGCTTTAGAAATTCATCTTACGCATTACTCACCTTAATATTCAGAAAGTATATTTATAAAATTGAAAATTGTTATCTTTTAAAGAAAAAAGTCGAATTCCCGATTGTTGTTGTCTATGTGTGTGTACAGTGGCGAGTTCTTAGATTAGCTTTTAAGATTCTGCATAAACAAACGATTTGTATGAGCATATAATTAAATTTGAAAAAACTTTGGATTTAACTGTATTCGAACCCCCAATCCTTGGAAATTTAATATATAAATCTAACTGCTAAATGACATGAACTTTCGAAATTTGGCTTTGTATTTCTACTTGTTAGAAATGCGTTTTTTAATAACAGAATAAATTTCCACTTTTAAATTTTTAGAAATTTTAATTTTTACAATTTAACATTTATTTTTGAAAATACGAAACAATTACAGTTTTCAGCTAGACTTTCTGAAATTCTGATAGATTTTTTTCTGTTGGTTTGAACCATAAAATAAAAGTTATCCACAACATTTCATGAGTAAATTCTGTCTTCATCTATAGGTCGCAGCGAGCCGCCGGTCGGCGTTGGCGATCCTTGTGCCGGCTGTAATAAGCCAATTTTGGACAAATTTCTGCTGAATGTCCTGGAGAGAGCCTGGCACGCGTCCTGCGTGAGATGCTGCGAGTGCCTACAGCCTCTGACGGACAAATGCTTCAGTCGCGAGTCTAAGCTTTATTGTCGCAACGATTTCTTCAGGTGAGTGCTAAAGCATCGAGGATTGTCGGAACTTGAGCTAAAAGGACTGCAGTTTGTAGTGGAATGGGCCCGCCAAATCAAAGCTGGAGCCAATCACTCAGCTATGCAAATGCAGAGCAATTAACACGATGAATAAAAGTCAAGAGTTGAATGCCAACTCAGTGCTTAGTTGGAGCTATGATTCTTTGGCTTACTTGTGTCAGCCGTTGTCCATTGTCTAGTGTCCAGTGTCCCCTGTGTCTGCGTGTCTGTGTGTCCTACGTCCCTTGTACGCTTCCATCTGATTTCACTTTGCATAAAACATTTTTTTAATTGAAAAAATACATAAAAAATAGAGGAAAAAACGATAGTATAAAAAAAGCAACGAGCAGCGAAATCAATTAACATGCAAAACACCTGCACAAATGAAATGAAATCAAATTCAACTGCCAACTGCTAAATTACAAAGCGCATCCGGCAATTGCCAACTCTCGGCTTTGCGACAGCCAATCAATAACAACAATAGTTAAGACTGTCCACCAGTTGGCCAAGCCAAGTCAAGTGTCGCCTTCCTCCCCTCCTCCCCTCCTCCTCTCCTTCAACCAGCGGCAGGATTCTATGAAAGCCTTGAACAATCGCTTTCACAAGCGAACTGCAGCTATTTTCGTCTTAGATAAAGGCATCCGGAGAATATTGGTTTTGCGCAATGTCCGTCTGTCCGCGCTGTTTGTCCCTATGTCTGTCCGCATTTTTACGATCAATTTAGAGCCTTTAAGCTTTGCTCTGTGTTACATCAACCAGAAGGCTAGAAAATCGATAAACATGGATAATCGCAAATCGATAAAGCCACGATTTTTAAGATATAGTCACCAAATTTGTTTGGTAGATTGGCGTTACACTTCAAATATCGGCATAAGATATACCCTCTTCAAACGACCACAGGCGTCGAGTATATCTTCCAAAGTTTTCGATTCAGATTTGGATTGTATATAACCGGCAATTCCGCATAAAACCGCATATCTCCCACACTAGTAAAGAAAGAGCCACCAAATTTGGAAGGTAGCTTGCTGGTAACCTCAGTAAGAAATTATTACGAAACTCCTTCAACTTTTTTTCAGTCACACCTATTAACGCCTCCATTTTAAAGCCAAACTTGGAGAGTAGATTACTAGGAAAATAATTCGCAATCTTAAACTTTCTCACTTATTTTATTTCACATTAAGAATCTCTGAGAATCGCAGACACGTTTAGAGTCAATGTTACACAATGATTTTATGGCAGTTCTTTACCCGTTTGCATAAGTGGACTATTATGAAATATTATTATATTTTCCAAAAAAATAACTGTATTAATCCACACAGATCTAAAATATATTTTGTGAAATCATCATCAATCAGCATCTGGAACAATCTCTAACATAATTTTCTATATCTAAAAACTCTTCCATATCTTCCCCCTCCGTTAATCGTGAAGGCGTTACGGCACCAAATGCAGCGGCTGTGGCCAAGGCATCGCCCCATCGGATTTGGTGCGGAAGCCCAGGGATAAGGTGTTCCATTTGAACTGTTTCACATGCTGCATTTGTCGCAAGCAGCTGAGCACCGGCGAACAGCTCTACGTGCTGGATGACAATAAGTTTATCTGCAAGGACGACTATCTGCTGGGCAAGGCGCCATCCTGCGGCCACAATTCGCTGAGCGGTAAGTGGAAACTCTGCCCAAAATCATAAATCTCTTTTGATAGCTCTGTCCCTCTCACTCTCTCACTCGCTGGGGACTCATCTACGGTAATTGCAACGTTTTGAGCACTACAAACCAGAGCGAGCCCCTCTATTGTTTTTTCTATGGGTGCTCCTCGCCCCATCTATGAGCAGTACAAAAATCCTCACACATGCATTCCTTTGACAACGGGATGTGGTTGAGGGAGTCGGGAACTGGGTGGCTTTTTGGGTGTCGGCTTTGGGTCTATTTAGCCCAATTGTTGCCGTTGCCGTTGCCGTTGCTTTGTTTTGCTTGTTTTTGTGGTTGATGCTTTGCGCAAATATTTCAATTTTTGGCCACGCTGCGCGTTATATTTTCGTTTGCACTAATTGTTTATAGTTGAATATAGAAATATTTGCGATTCAAATTATCGTGGGGATAACTTTTACGTTGTTATTATAATTCTTGATATTAGCCCTCAACCAGTATTGTTGTTTGTTGATGCTGTTAATGCGCTCTGTTGATTTTATATTATCTGTGTGTTATCAAGCATGCATCGTGCATGCATCAGACCAATTGTTAAGGCTGGTTCTAGTCTGGAAATATCACAGATTTAGAGAGGAAGAGTCTCCAAATTTCATAAACACATTCCTGATGGCCTTTCAATTCAGGTCGAATCATCCATTTTCACCAGAAGCAGTGTATTACACAGTCGGATACTTAACCGAGCGCAGCAATTTCACTTTTTAAGCAAGCTCGCTTTGGCGTTTACAACTCCGCAGCTAAACGCTTGGCAAATATTTACACAAACGCAAAGCGCATGCATAAGATAACACATCTACTCATACTCATACTCGCACTCACAAGCACAAGTACACTCACACTCACACTCACACTCACATTCACACACTTGCACCCAACACAACAACCCATACAAAGCACTCGGGTTCAAATGATACCTGAAGCGAACCATTTTCTGTAGTCATAATTGTGCCTTGTTTTTATGATTTTGCTTGGGACTATAATACAGTTCATAAATTTGCAAATAAATAAATAATATATATTTGCCAATTTCTTGAGAAATGTATAAATTCAATTTGTTTTACTTTCTTTTTTAGTATTGTTGAACGACAGCATTTTCAATAAGCGTGTGTAATTAAGTATCCTTTGAGTGAAGAGTTGATCTGGTTTTCAGATGCCTTTCAGCACAAACAAACAAGACTCTTTTTTAGAAAAATTCTGTTTATTATTTTTAAATTAAATTAATTTATTTGTCCTGCTACAAATTATGTACAATTTTCTTCTTATTCTTTACTAAAATCTCTTTTTATGCACATGCTTAATCCGTTCTAGTTCAAACTCTTTAAACTGCTTCTTAAGTGCTTAACGCATTGCAATCAGCCCCAAAATTGAGCCCCATCCCAGGATCAGCCTCAGCAGCTGGAGTGAGCTGCATGCGTCCAGTTGAAATACTTTTCTTTAAAGTTGGCTCTGTTCGTGTTATTGTTATTGCTGCTGCAAAAGAGCCACATAATTATTTAGGGAGGCTAATTAAAGCTTTAAGTGCTCAGTTCACACACACACACACACGCAAACCCGCTCTCTTTTACACACACACACACACACACAATGACGTATACGGTGACTGCTGTCACACGCAGCAACGCCTCGCATTAGCTTCGCTGTCGCAGAATATTTTCATTTTCAACAGCTTTATTTTTTTGTGTTGCGGCAATAACTTTAAATTTTACATCAATTGCTGTTGTTGTTGGCGGCACAGGCTTTTGGGAAATATTTTTGTGGTATACTTAGCGACGTTAAATATTTCAACGCTGCCATTTTTGTTGGCTCTGGCCGCCTGTCGCGAGAGCAAGCCAGCAGCGAATAAGAGAGAGATGCTTTAAGAGCCAGAGAAGCAGACATGCTGTGGGCAGAGAGCGCAAGAGCTTTCTCCAGGCAGCTGCGCACTTGCCGATGTCTCATATACACACACACCCACACACACACAGAAACTCACACAGTTATACGCGTCTGCGCAGCGACGTCGCCGTCAACGTTGGCAGCACAAAAACATTTGGCTTTTGCTGAGCCACAAAATGGCAAGGCTTTTACTTATTTTTCTTAATTTTTTTTAGAACTGTTGCCCCTAAACGTAGGCAAGCTGCTTTTTGCTACGCACAGCGCAGCACACACACAAACACACACACACACACACACACACACACACATGCACATACTTGCAGCACATTTAAACAACATTAAGCAGCTGTGCAAGAATATTTTGACTTGATTTTGTTTTGAAATTTTTGTTCGCTGTTGCCCAAAAGAGTGTGAGTGCACGTGTGTGTGTGTGTGTGCGTGTGTTTGTGTGAGTGTGTGTGTGTGAGCAGCGGCTTGGCGTCGACGTAGCCGTCACCGTTCCCGTTGACGTCAACGCCTACGCCGGCTCTGGCTGCGGCGCTGATGTCGCTGCCGACGTCGTGGAGCCGAGCGCAGGTCATTAATGTTTTGATTTTAATTGCGTTAATTACGTGCAACGGATTTTTCACTTAGCAAGCCGCCTTAAATGTAACGTGCGCGAAACGCAAAACGCCGTCGGAAAATGTGCACTGCAAAACTGCGTATACGCCGCATTGTACCATCGGCAAGTGATGCTAACGCCAGTAATGCCAGCAACGAGATCTAGTAAATAAAAAACAAACACCCAAGAAAAGCATATGTTGAAATGGAAAACTTTCGCAGTTTAGCGCGAGAATTTAATTTAATTTAATATATGCTGCAACAATTTTGTGGCAGGTAGATTCGAAGACGTAGACGAAGAGAATAAGCCAGCATTGAAATCAATAAGAGCGAAAGAGATAAAGATAGAAAGATAGATAGAGAGAGAGAGAGAGAGTGAGAGACAGACAGAGAGAGAGAGAGATAGGAGATACTGCGAGTGAGCTAAAGGAAGAGAATGGAGACCGCAAGTGATAAGCCACAATGACAATAAAACGCAAACAGAACT
This sequence comes from Drosophila kokeensis, assembly GCA_035042145.1. NCBI lineage: Eukaryota > Metazoa > Arthropoda > Insecta > Diptera > Drosophilidae > Drosophila > Drosophila kokeensis. Next base: position 703,570 of record JAWNLT010000374.1, read on the forward strand.
CAAAATTAAGAACATAAATTGAGTTGCAGTTTTCAGTGGATCGTTACTGATATATATGTGTATATATGTATATGTATATAACTGTGAAAGGAATAAACTGAGATACAGAGACAGGCATGGAGAGAATGAGATAGAGAGAGAGAGAAAGAGAGATTCTCTCTAGGTGATTGAAAATTAATATAAGCAATAGAGATAGAAATATTGATAGAGATAGAGATAGAGATAGACAGGATAAATATTGCGTCTTCAGATTAATATTTAATGAGCACAACTATAGAGAAATGTGTAGATTTGCATGAGTTGCCATTCGACTTGCTTGCAGCTAAGAGCTGCTCTCTTGCCGCACTCACTATTGGCAGCAATAAGCTAAAGATAAACTATATAGTGAAGAGTAAATTAATATATATATATATATAGTGAAGAGTAAATTAACAACTTTGGTTTTTCTGGAAGAAATCAAGACATTTTCAATGTCACAGAATGTTAATGACAATTTCGAATACGTGAGCGAGAAAGAGTAAATTGATTAATATAGCAACTTTCAAATAGAAACACATTTTCAGAAGCGTAATTGTATAGTTTATAGCATTTATTCATGAACAATACAAACTGCATCATAAATGTTGAAACTCCAAATTAAATTCAATTATTGCTTCAAATCGAAGTCAAGTCAAACAGTCAACTTCAGGCAGTGCACGTATTTAGATACTACTACTATTTTTCTGAAGTTCTTCAATTGATTATTGCACTTTTTTTATACATTTATATAATAATATATATGCAATGGGTGTACATGCGTTTTTTATTGCGAATTGTGATGAGCCTCCAAGATAATCAAATCGGCGACATTAGCAAAATGCAACAAATAAATTTTAATACAAAAACCGACTGCGGAATACTCTGATACCAATTTAATGCCAGTTAAAAATATGAGAAGCAGTTGGGCGTGGATTGACCATTTAAGAAGATTATCAAAATTATAAACAATATTTCAGCGATTACACTTAGAGCCGAATCAAGTCTCAAAACGTGGTCTGAGACAGATGCAGTCGAATAATATTTGCACAATGATATCTTTCTGGGTTGGATATTGCGCAAAACCCGGATTCCTCTATCTTTGATAAGAGGCTATGGCAAATACAAATAAATTAGAAAATCAAAAAACAACAACACTGCCTACGCCCACCTGGTCGGAAGGGTCAATCACGCGTGTGAGCAACTGCAATTGCGAGGTGCAGCGTTGCAATCTAACCAATTGGCTTCTTGGCAAGCATTTGCTGCCACATCTTCCTCTGTCTGCCGATAAGGAATCGCAGTAATTGTTGTTGTTGTTGCTGTTGCTGTTGTTGTTATTGCTGCGTGCGTTTAAGGCCATGTCCTGCCCACATTAAAGAGCCCCAATGGCAATGCCAAAGTTCAAGCTGGCCCTTTCAGCCAGCTTACAGTTTACAGCTTCCAGCTTACCAACTGGCCCAAAGGCTGATGGTGCCACTGACCATTACTACTGTTGTTGTTGTTGTTGTTGTTATTGCTTGCCTCATGGCCGGCCACACGAAAAATACCGCAGATTTACGGTTGTCGTTTGGCGGTGCACATAATATATATAGTATGTGGCTTAAATGTGGTTCTGTGGCTCTCTCTCTCTCTGTCTCTGTCTCTCTCTCTCTGTTTTTGTCTTTTGGAGTCTCTCTACCTCTCGCTCTCTCGTTTTGTGCAGAGCCTGTAGGGTGCTTGGGTTGTTATTGACGTTGTTGTTGTTGTTGTTGTTGCTGTTGACCGTTGGGGGACTATTTTTTTATTTGCAGTTTCAGTTTTTCAGTTTTTGCAACTGTGGCAACAACTGTTTGATGTTGTTTCTGCTGCTGCTCGTTTCGGTCAGTTTGTTGTATTTTATGTGGCGGTTTTTGTTTTTTTTTCTCTTTTTTGGTTTTTGTTGCTTTACAAAAAAAGTTTATGGCCACCTTGCGTGTGTCTTCCACGCCTTTTCCTTCCCTTCCCTGGCAGCGTCCCTCTCTCTCTTGTAGTCATGTGTTGGTTACGACAAAGCGGAAAAAAACAAAAAAAAAAAATAAAGAGTAAAGAGTAAAAAAGAAGAAAATATAAGAAAAACCGTTAAAGTTTATTTGACATTTACTTGGGCTATTTTTTATTTTTATGACTCTTTGGGTTACTTTATATACGAGACTCAACAGTATCGCATGCTCAAAAAACGAAAGCCGAAACCCAACTGAAACCGAACTGAACCCAACTCAGCAGCCGGTGGGGCAGATTTAACTGCGCTGTATTATGATTTCGGTATTTTTTGCCTTTTCAACAATAAATCTGCGGCATTATTATTATTTTTTTTTCTCTCTCTTTTTTTTTTATTGCTTGCGCCTGATGCTGTTAGAGCGATAAGAGCAGAATATGCTACAGCCAGCGCACCACAGCACAGCAACCACACACAACACCATCGAATGTGTCGCGTATCCCCTTTGAGCCAGCCCTTTCTGCCACATCTAATGCCAGGCACATTCGTAAATCATTTGGCTAAATGCGCGTTGCCAACTAGTTTACATAAAACGGCGCTTTGATTTGCGAGCAGAAGTAGCGAGAGTAGCAAAAGGACCGAAGTTGTCGCCATCTTTTTTGCCCAGCCATAAATCTAACGGGTCCTCGTCGGCTATTCGTCTAAATGAGTAAATTATGGACTGACTGTGTGCTCGACTCGACTTCTGCAACCAAATTGCATCAGATTATGTTAGAGCATTACCTCAATCCAGTGTTGTGCGGAAACTGAATTGATAATTTTCAATACACACTCATGTGTAAGGAATTTGTAAATATTTTAGTGCTTAAGTCACTAGCATTTTGTATAGTTAACGCATTCATTTGAGTTTTAGCCAATTCTACTTACGCTAATTCATTTCAAATTGCTTTTTTCTCGAAGAATACTTTCTGTTTTAATCGAAAAATATAATAAAGAATAATAAAAAAAAATATATTAAAATATTTTGATGCCTTTAACTCTTTAATTCAAAATATATTGCCATTCAAAATTTTAAACGCCGTTTTCTTCTTCTTCTTCAAATGATACATTTACCACAAAACCTTAATTTCGAAGCGAGAACTTTGCCATATTTAAATACGATTTGGCTTGCTTAATCTAGAATTGCCTCTTGTTAAACATATATCAGTGTCTGCTGCATTATCGTGGCGTCTATCAATCAATATTTAAATGAGCCGCCCCAACCCTTCGCCCTTCGCCCTTCGCCGCAATTCGACACCTGTCCTCATATTACAGATACACGAACTTTAAATGACTCGTGCGACACGACAGTTCAACTCAATTCGGATGGGTTCGGTTCGATTTAGTTTAGTACTGTGTTATTGTTTATGGGTCTTTGGCAACGACTTGCGCTTAATGACAACTCGTAAGCATTTAAAGGGTCGCCACACATCGACAACGGCATTGCCAGCAACAACAGCAACTCCAGCAACGCCATTCACATCATTTTAGTGTCTAAACATTGCGAGTGGGCCATCAAAAGTGTTTGCTGATGATGTGTCAGGGCAACTGACGAGGCCATTGTCGAGCCCGTTTGCCGTTGCCAAGCCGTTAAAACTAGAGCGACTTCTCGACCCGCAAATGCGAAAGGCGACTTAAGCAATGCGACGAGTCTTCAAAGATGAACTGAGTGAACTTTACAGCCCAGGAAAAGACGCTGTCTTATCAAGAGCATCGCAATATCTCATTATCTGTTTGTGTTCTCGTTGCTGTTGCTCTGTTGTTTTTGTCTCATAAATCTGCAATAAAAAAAATTGAGTAGTCATTAACTTAAAAGAGGGTGTATTTACTAAATTTGTTGCATTGTGTTTGGATAATCATTAAAATGCAGCAACTTCAGCTACGTCAACACAAATTTTGACTTAAAGTTTACTTTTTGGATCACATTTTTCCCATTTAAAGGCACGATAAGAGACACGGCAGCAAGATTTACGAGCATGCGAGGCGTGCAAACCGCCCTGGCCATCATTATTATTTCTATTATTATTTTTTTGTTGTTGTTGTTGTTTTTTTTTTTTTGTCAGCCAACCCCAAAGCGCCCCATACCCCCCACTCCCCCACTCCCCCAGGCGCCTTGCGGCAACGTGTAATCGTGTCATATTTCAAGCATGGGCAACCAGTTTTGAAAAAGCCAACAGTCTCCCGTTGGTAAGGGACGCCAGAGGGCGCCACTTGTGCGTGGACTGTCGCTGCAAACATGGCGCTGCCATCCATCCCCCCCCCCCCCCCCCAACAGCAACTACAACAACAACACCAATACGAACAACCCTGAGGCTCTAGCGCAGAGATAAACGCAACGCTGACGCTGACGTTGGCTGCGACAGCGACTGCGACAACAACAACAACAACAACAGCAACAATATAGAAAAAAAGAAGAAAAAAAAAGGCTGGCCGGCGGCTAAAACAAGAGCGAGACAGCGTCAACTAACGCGGGAAATGAGCCAAAAAAAAAGCGTTAGTATAAAAGAGAGATAAAGTAGGAAAGAGAGAGAGCGAGAGAGAGAGAGGGAGTGCGCGAGTGTGCGAGCGAACGAGCACAAAGCGTGTTAGACACTGCGCTGGGGTTGCTGCATATGAAGCGAGGAAAGAGAGGAGTGATGGAATGAATGGAGAGACGAACGGGGGAATGCGGAGAGGGGGCAACTGGCTGCCACTAAGCCCCACAGGGTGGCTTGGCGGATTTGGCGTTGCTGGCTGACTAAGAAAACAGCAAGGCTGCAACAACAGCAACAATAGGAGGAGTAGCAGCAGCAGCCAGCAAAAAAAATAGAAGCTCAACTAAACGAAACAAAAGAATTGTGCGGCCATGGATGGTGCTTCGAGGGGCTGGTGGTGGGTCGGGGGGAGGGGATGTTGCTGGAGGATATATGTGTGAGTGTTGATTGGGGGTTGCTCTGAGGTCGCAGCACAAATCCAACTGTCGAAACCAAAAGCACGCAAAGCGGCAGAGCTGCAGGTGGCGTTTGTAAGGCTTCTGCCAAAGATGTGATGTTGTGTCCGTGGAGGGGAGAGGGGAGAGGGGGCAGGGCACAAGGGGGAGGGTGGCTGAATGTTAGATGTTGAATGTTGGGACTTGTGGGTTGGCTTGAAAGAGCTCAAATCGAGAGCAGAGCACTGGTCGCCTATGGTATGGTGGGTGGGGAATGGAGAAGGGGCTGGCAGAAGACGTGTGCTTCGTGCTGGCTATGCCAAAATGCTGAATTGAGGTTATGTATACAAAACGGAAACGGAAATGTGAAGAGCTTTGCGCACAAAATATCTGTGGGGAGCTTGGGTTGGACAGCGCCAGCCGGGACGGTGGCCGTGTGGTGCCTGTAGGATTGTTGCATGAAGCTGACTTAAGGCCGCACAAAGCTGGATAAAAGCTTAGAATTGCGAAAAATACGAAATCGATTTTGATAATTCTTATATATATATATATATTTTCTTTTATTCTTTTCTCTCTTTCTTTCGTTTGTTTTCCCTGGGTTGCCGCTGTTACTGCTGCTGCTGCTGCTGCTGCTGCTCGTTGCCATAAATAAAATACAACAATTGCTGGTTCGAAGGCGGAGGCCTTTGGGTAGAGGTGGGCTAATGGGGGAGCTCTCAAAATTCCTGTGCTGACTTTAAGCTATAAAGCTTCATGCTAAACAAAGTCGTGCGCCAATCCTATCTAAATTTCGTTCTTGTGCGTTTTGTCTTGTGCCACCTCAGCCATCCAAGAATCTAAGAATGCGGTACTCTAATGTAGTATAGCAATCGTATACATTGATACTTGAATATATATCTTAGAGGTATCAGTTATCTATCAGTACAGATTAAATGTTTGAGCAGCGCACATATGGCACTAGCATCATCTTCAATGTGTCTTGGTCTTTTTGTGGGTATCTTTTGAAGGCCCGGTAAAGCCTCGATGGCGTTGAAGCAGGTCGTAGACTGTGTGGTGTCCTCGCGCCTAAGTCTGTGGAGGTAGCTCCTGCAACTGCCGTGACCTGCAAGAAATTTTGAAAGGTGATAATCTACCTCATCTGTATTTCTCCCGATTAAGTCCTCTAAGTGGGTGATTTGCCGTTGTGTCCATCTTCCCAATGACGGGCACCAGTTTGGCTGCTCAGTTTTGCTGACATACTCAATATTGGGCCGGAAGCTGAGCCTATTGTCCAGCTATTTATTTGACTCCTTTGATTTGACTACGCACTCAATTACTTTGTGACTTGTAATGAGAGTTCGAAGCGAGTTCAAAGTTAGCATTGAGCCATGATTTTTATTGCCACGTTCGCCGCCTCCTCTAACTACTTAAGCTCCTTAGCCTATCAGACTTCAGTTTTGATGCAGCTGTTATGCTCCTGACTCCAGGCATCTGAGGCACTTAGCAATGTCTGTGCGCTCACGGAGTCTTGAGCTGACCCAACCCACTTTCAGGACGCTAACAGACAAAGCTATCCTTGCGCTATCTGCTGCTAGCCTAATCATTGCCGTTTGGTTTACTCAGGCTGATGTCCTCCAGTATTAACTGCTGCAAACTAAATTTCATGCTCAGCACGTCGCGAATATCTTTCTTCATCCAGATCCCTGGATTCGTTAGTTACGCGGCCAGAGAGAGATCGAACCTCTGCTTGTTCGCCTAGAGTTTCACCCACAAAGTAGTCGAACGTCGAGCTATCCATGCCCGGTTTGTTTAGCTGCAGCAGTCGCTCATCCTTCTGAGTCCTCCTGCTGACGGTCACGAGTTGCTAAGACTACAGAGGACAAGAATCCGCTTGGTCTTTGCCATGTGAGTGACCAAGATCTTTTCGCCCACTAGGGCTACTTTTCGAGTAGTGTCACACCCGTGTCACCACACGGATGGGTGTGTTTGTGTGTGTGTGCGTGTGCGTGTGTGTGTGTGAGACAACTAACATTCCTAGGGGCTTTAGCTAGGAGCTTTCACAGAATGCGGCTGCTTTTTGCGGTTGCCTGAATTGCTGAGTGAAGGACCAGCTGTGTCTGTGTCTGTCAGCTGCTATTGTTGTTGTTATTACAATTATTGTGGCACATCGCTCACACACACACACACACACACACACATACACACACGCACATTCAGTCATTCGCCTCTTCGCATTGTTTTTAGCTATTTCTTATCAATTTAAATGTGTTGCATTTCTTCATTTTTGCTATAACCTACACTGATGGGTATTCTGAACTTATGCATGCAGTATGTAACATGTAACTGGCTATGAATGGCAATGAAATTCGTCAGTCATAGAAGAGGAGAATAATACCAAATAGCTTAGTTTTGGGTATCTGCCAGTTGAGCTCTCTCATCCAGAGCCATTTCTGAGCACGTTTGCATTTCTCTCTGATTTCGCTCAAAATTAAGCATTCAAAAACAAGCATTAAAAAATAAGCAAATGCTCTCCCAAAATTGAAACATAAATTCCAATCATTTTGGACATATTCTTAACATATTTTCAGGCATTCCGTAATTTTGTACTTGCTCTTTCATTTTTCTATTTTTCTATGTAAATGGCTCCGTGGCTCTGCCGCTCTGTGGCATTTCCACAAGCAGCTGAACACAGTTGGCTCCGTTTTGGGTTTCTAGTTCGGCTGGGCTGTTGAGGCCCGCACTTGATGCGCATTTTATGTTTATGTTATTTGTAGTTTGCCTTTATTTTTACAGCCATTTGAAAGCTATTTTTAATGGCCTTTTACCACAGTCGGTCGGGGGGAAGACACAGTGCGACAGGGGGAAACCTTTATTTTATTCTTTGTTTTGTACTTGTGTGTATGTGAGTGTGTGTGTGTGTGTGTGTGTCTGTGTGTGTGTGTGTGTGTGTGTGAGTGTCTGTGTGTGTGCGTGTGTGTATGTGTGCTTTTTTGTAGGTTAATTCTTGAGTGTTGACTCCGACTTTGACGTACTCGTAATGCGCGTGAAACAAAGTTTTTCGCTTGAAAAAACGTTAAATAGCGGCTATAAATGGAACAGCAATAACAACAACTTAGGATTAGAGGCAGGCGGGAGAGGAGGAGGGAGAGATGCTTAGTTTGCTTTTTATTTTTCTCTGGGTTTTTTTTTTGTTTGTTTTTTGTTTTTTGTTTTTGGCATGAGTCACTTAACTAAATGAAAATCTATCAACTGCAGCTTGAAATTGCAGCCGTTCCCCAAAATGTGGACTCAGTTTTTTGTGACTCGGTTACTCGATCTGTCGATCTGTCGATCCTATCTAGGAGCCAGCGAGTCACAGAGTCACAGAGTCACAGAGTCAGCTAGCCGCCAGTCAGCCATTTGAGTGGGTCGTTTTGCCTTGGAACTGGGTCAAGCCAAATGGCTCTCTTTTATGGCTCTCGGGCGGTTCGCGCCCGAATGCAACGCAACTTTCGACTTGGGTTTCAGGCTGGAAACTTGAGATCGAAGTGTTAATAATAATGATTATGACTGAATACGATGATTTGATGACTTGCGCTTGAGTGTGGGACACAGTGTATAGCTGGGCTAGACAAATATTAAGACTTGCTTGGCGTTGGGACTTTAAATACCTACACAACTATTATTAATATTAGTTGACACAAAAACAAAAAGTAAAAATAATTTAAATGCAACCTAAAATTCAATATTGAGAAATAAGATTTTAAAAAAAGTGAGAAAACTTTGTAGGATTTCTGGGAAAACTATTGCATGGATTCGAGAATGCTCAGAAATGAACACAATTAGACCAAAAGTAAAGTTATCTCCGAACAAGGCGTTTAAAATTGATACCGAGGACTTTGAAAACGATGAAGTCCATTCACTAATATTACTAATATTAGTAGTAAAGTATTAGTTATGGAGCTAATACAGCTAATACAGCCTTCGTGTGGAGGACACACGAAAGATCTGTATTCCAGAATTGATGATATATTGACTTTAGTTTGTGGCATATCTAGCTGCAAATTAGACAATATCTGAGAATAGTACGACTGTCACTGCCACAGTTTGTCAAAAGTGAAACGATTTTCATAGGCAAGCCTAGTTGATCATGTAAATAATACTTATAGTAATAAAAATAAAACTAATACTAATAATATGCATTTTAATTCAGCAGCTCTAGTTTTGCCAATATCCATTAATTATAGATAAAAATAAGTTTTTATTTATGTATTTATATTTTTAGTTAATAATCATTTCGCTAATATTAAGTTTTCCACGCTGGGACAACCTTTTTACCTGCTGCAAATCATTGAATGCCATATGCTGTGGCTGCCACTGCGCTTATCAAGTGGGTTTCTACTTCCTCAGCAGCTCGCACTCCCCATTGCATAATCCCCGTACTTCCCCGTTCCGCCATTCGCAGTTGCCATCAAATTTTGCGCATAAATTTGCCCAGATTTTTACAGTCGCATAAAGCTTGAGACGCTGCAGTTCTTAAACTGGCAACTGGGGAGCTATGAGCCAACCGACTGGGCTGGGGCTTGGGAGAGGCTGAGGCTGAGGCTGAGGCTGAGGCGCTGTGAAGAGTAGCTATAAAAATCAGCAAGCTGCGAGAATTTCACGGACGTCTCTCTCGGTGCTTCGGGAGCGGCCCACGCGCCGCCGGCGCTATGCAAATGTCACAAATGATAAACGCAATGAGCATAAATAAATAAACAGCAACCAATTTGAATACTGGGCAAGAGTGTTCGGCATAAAAATACTCGAAATATTTGCACTCAAGAGTTATGGGCTTGCGTATCGCGAGACTTATTTATTAGTGTCGCAAATCGTTTAAGAACTAAATCTCTTCTCTTCTCTTTCCTTACGCTTATTTTTTTAGCGTATTTCTTTATTTTTTACTCATATATTTTGCTTGTGTATTAATCGATTTGTTGCTGTTCGCTCATGTGGCACATATAAATTCGACTGTGTTTTTTATCTGTCAAGTTTGTGTCAAGTGATCTCTTTCAATTGTGCTTCTTTCGTGACGGTGCCTGGAGCGAGGAGGTGTTGCAATCAATCACATAAACATGTCAAAAATCCTACATACATGTATGTATGTATGTAGGCAAAAACGCTGACAGACAATTTATGTATAAACAAGAGCAGCAAAAACAATGCATGTAAAACGCAAAGCGAAATGTCTAAAAACGAAGAAGAAGCAGAGGAACAATAACGAATATCGGTAAATGGATATGTGAGTGCAGTTGCGAGTGTGTGAGTGCAGTAACAAATTTGGAATACTCTTTGAAATTGATATGTTTGACAGACACCAGAACACCAACACCAACACCAACAACAACATCAACAACAACAACAAATGAGCACCACACAATAAGGAAACAAAGCAAATGCAAGAACAAAAAAGAAAAGGAAAACGCAATGGGAAAATGTTGACTGAAGGCCGTTCTGAAAATTGGAAAATGCAGGGCAGCCATGCCACACACCATACTCCACATGACAGACAAGCAAATGACTCTAGACTAGGCACCCGTGCGAACTAGTTGCAACAACAATTATCCCTGGTTTCCAGAACATCAAACATTACCAAAATACTTTCAAATTGCGAAACGAGTACAAATAAAAAGAAAGTGAACAGATTTCATGGCTTTCATCGATGTAAATATTACAACAACAAATGCGAGAACGCCGCAGTGGGGGCGTAACCGACTGCAAAATACTCTGATACCAATAAGTAATAAAATCTCGTAACAGGTGCGAATGAGCTAAATACCTATCATTGATGGTAGTTCTGAGTAATCTCTCCAATAAGTTTTAAAATTGCGGAAGACTTGGGCTTTTGAATTTTTGGGCAGCGAGTGGGCGTATATGGAAAATATATTAGAGAAGGTTCGAAACAAACTACCTTCCAAGTTTTTTAATTGTAACAATAACAAACAATATACCTTTCAGATTTGGTGACTCTAGCATTTATCGATTTTGATCGATTTGCGATTATCGATTTGATCAATTTGCTAGCCTTCTAGTTAACGTAGCACCTTAATTTTGACACTGCCTGAAGTGGCGATAGATCAGAATATGTTTAAAGTTTCAAGTCTCTGTCTGCGTTCATACAGACGGGCTGTCGGACAGACGGATTGACGGACAGTATCAGAGTAAAACAACCTAAAACTTAATCGTAGTTACTTGAAAATATTCCACTTGGTCTTGCCACTCGCAACAACCTTTGCAGATGAATGTCGCCCACAGCTAAGAGCGACACAGCTCGATGCTCACATGACAAATTGTTGACAACGCAAGTTCCAGTGTGGACCACACACACACACGCACACACACACACGCACACACACACACACACACACGTACACACAGAGAGAGAGAGAAAGAGAGAGAGAGATCTCCCGCCTCCATCTGCATGAATTGCAAATGAATTGATGCGCTTTGTTGACTTTTGTCAATTGGGATTATGGCCATGGCCAGGCCCATGCTTGAGCCCGCACCCGGCTACCCTTGCGCCTTGTGTACCCGCCTGGCGATTAACAATTGGCTTAAACCGCGCCAAACAAAGTGTCGAAAAGCGAGCCTAAGTCAGGCCGGATCCGTATCGGTATCGATATCGGGACAGGGATTGGGAATGGGAACAGGCCACAATCAATTGTTGTTGCTGCTGCTGCTGCTGTTGTTGTTTATGTCGTCTACCTGCCCACGCGGTCATAGATCAGAGATCAGCGCGTCGGGATTATGAAGCGGCGCAGCTAACTGACTCCGCTGCTCGCCGGGGATTTGTAAAACAGATCTTTTTACGGATCAAATAAACGAAGCAAAGATTCTGTGGTGGTAACATGACTGACAGACTGACAGACGGAATGGTTTTTGGTTTTTGGCTTTTCGCTCTACGCTTTTGGTCTTGGCTCTTAAGTCGCAACAACCAACAACAACTTTCCAAACACACACGCAAATCGCAGACGCTGATTAAACACAGATTGGCAAACAGGAACTTTTGAAAAGCAATTGAGAAATCACAAATGATGTTTGTATAACACAAGATTTTGATATACTATTTAAGAAAATATATATATATATAATATATATATATATATATCCATTATTGTAGATCTTTGTGAGTTATGCTTAAACGCTGGCAAAATTCAATGTGCTGCGACTAAGCAATTTATTTATATTCGTGCAATTCTTTGAATGTCTCTTTGGGGACGCCATTTTGTTTGAATTTCGTATCCTGTATCCTTGTTTTTGTTTTTGTTGTGTGTGTTCTGTGTATCGTTGAGACACCTTTAGCGACCCTTTAGCGGGCGCGTTGAAATGAAAGAATAACAGAAAACACACAACAATAAAAACAATAGAAGTGGGGCAGAGACAAGACTTGGCAGAGAGAAGCAGAGGCAGCAACAGCAGCAGCAGCAGCAGCAGCAGCAGCAGTTGGGAAAATGCGCAACTTGGTATCAATTTCCGCAACAACAACAGCAGCAGCAGCAGCAGCAACAAAAAAGAAAAAGAAAACAAAAATAAGAGCAGAGCGCATTTTAAATATTGTACAAAACACACACGCACAGATGTCGGGCCTCGTCGTGGGCTATGTAAATCCTTTTTGGCACAGCTCAACGCGTTTGCCAGGGCGCGTTGGCTGAAAATCCTGTTGCTTTAGGCAACGCTGACGTAAACAGGGACAACAAAAACAGCAGCAGCAGCAGCAGCAGCAGCAGCAGCAGCAGCAGCAGCAGCAGCAACAGCAAGAAGAATGAAAAAGGTCCTGCCCGTTAAACCAATATGGCAAAAGGGATCACTTTACAAATGCCCACAAATGCGGCCGGTTTTGAAGCGGCTTGCAAGCAATTTTGTTACCTCTGCCATTCCAAACGGTGTTTGCCTCAAGCGACAAGCCAACAACAGGCAACAACAAATAGCACACCAACAGCAATGGCAACAGCAACAATAACAACAACCACAAATGAGTAAGGCCAGCAGCAGAAGCTGCAGCACAGTCGCCCGAAAGGTAACAGAACACGCTGATGCCAAAGGAGAAACGGAAAAGAATAAACATAAATAAAGTAGCAAAAAGCAAACCCAAAGCAAAGTTTGAACTCGAACCCCTTAACTTGACTCCCAGTCCTTCATCATTTGAGATGGCTTTGTTCCTGCTGCCTTTGCCGGTAATGCCAATCAAAACAATGTCTTGAACGGACTGCTTGGGGTAGCTAAACATAAACAGAGACGGAGCACGACACACATACATACATGTACATACATGTATATATTTGTGACCAATTGTAATTGGTCATAAATATGAGACGAGCATTTATCTCCACCCATATAGAGACTGGCTCTCTGCACATTATCCTTAATCTTGTCGAGTCCACACTCTTCCACTTCTCTTTCCGATCTCTTTTCCAATCCCAATTTTTATCGCAAGATTTGCCAGTTGCAAAACTAAATTCAGTTGCTTTAAATTTCCATTTTGTAATTTTTGTAACTTATATTATTAATATCGAAATTCATTAAAAATTTAATTTTAATTGTGATTTTTCTCAAATTTTACATCAAATAACAACGACTGCAAATTTGTAATGTGATTCAAGCCAATCAAACTGCAAAAGATAATCGATGTAGCTTTAGGATTGATGTAATATTGGATGTGCCTTAATCGTCTCTGATTTTCAATACTTTCAAAAAATTGAGGACTCAATTTTAAACGTCCTTTGTCGTGAATAACCTTCTCGCATGTCCAAATTATTATTCGTTGTCCGATTGGGTCTTATCGCATTTAAATACCCCCAGAAATCATATAAATATTTCTTCTTTTCAAATTTTCCATTTTAAATATAATTTTCAAATGTAATTTAATTAAACTTGTTACTTTGTGTTGACATTAAATAAATATAAAATGTATATATTGATGTATTTGGACGGAGAAGTATGGCAACAATTACTAATCTACAAACCAATTCCTGTTTTCCAAGTATTCGAGCAGGGCTTTTCGTAATGTCGTGTGGGCTCTATTCCAAAAATATTCATTCTCCGAATGTGCGAAGGCAGAGTCCTTTGGCTGTGCTCATCGTTGGCATTTAGTGTCAGTTGAGCGACAATTGGCGAGCGTGTCACGTCAAGGTCAGAGGCTATACGTTAGGGGTCTCCCTCGTAATGAGTGGCCCTCCCCCTTCTCCACCCCTCTGCAACGCCAACGTTGAGTTGGCTGTGAGTGACAGTTGGGCATACGATTTAATGCTGTTCCCATTTCCCATTTCCCATTTCCCAAGTGCCCAGTAGTCGTTGTCTGCGTTTCGTTTTCGTTTTGTATTGTTGTGTTATGTGTAAGTTTGCACTTAATTTCGATTTGTGTTGCGTGCAACATTTAAAATTTTATAGACAAATACTCGAAGCAAGGCAACCTGCACCACACCACACCACACCACAGCACACCACACCACACCACATACCGCCCCGCCCACCCACTCTGCTGTGTTGCCTTGTCTTTAGTCAGCCACTTGGCATGCTCAGTGAAGTATAAAGTGTAGCATGCACGCACACCACCCCAAACCTGAGCCCAACCCCCCTCCCACCTCCTCGCGTTGTTGTGCAACCCTCTGGGCAAATGAAGTTGCTCCCCACTCCCCGCTCCCAACTCGCTGGCATTTTTATGTTTCCCTTTTTGCTGGTTTCTCTGCGCGTTTTTCATGCTTTGATGCGGCGTCACAAATTGTTGTGGTATTTGTTGTTCTCGTTGTGGTTGTTGTTGCTACACCCTCGCAAATAGTTGTACAAGAACAACGGCAACAGCAGCAACAACAGCAACAACAAACGCAACACCAATAACAATAACAATTGGTTTGTTTAATTCATTTGGCGTTGCCTTGGCTTTAACTTTGCCTTATAGCTGTTAGCTGTTAGCTGTTAGTGGTTGGCTGTTGCCTGTTGGCTGTTGGCTGTTGGCTGTTGGCCGCCGTATCTGTTGGCAGCATTTCCTTGGCCGTCAAGCAAAGTCTGCTCGAAGTGTCAAAAACAGTTTTCAGTTTCAGTCGGTTCAGTCTTCAGTTTTCACTCCTGCCACTGAAATTAGCGCTGTGGTTCGAGGTGGAGCAGAACAAAACAATTGCCAAACCTGACGATGCACTTTGCACACAATACTCCAGCAGCAGCAGCAGCAGCAGCAGCAGCAGCAACAAAAACAACAACAACACTGTGCGACAGGCGTTGAAGCATAACTTGCATGACAAATAGGCAGTCAGCTCCCCTTTGACTCCCTCTCACCCTCCACCATGGCAATGGCAGTGAAACTTACAATGAAACTGCGAAGTTGTTGGCCAAGTTGGATGGCGCTGCTGCCAACGCTTAAGCATTTGTTTTGTACTTGCAGCAGCAGTTGTTTCTTAACATCCATTAAGTGAGTTCTAATGCATCCTGACACACACACACACACACACGCACACACACACACACACACATTGATTTGTTTGAAAAACAAATTTCCAATGCTCTTGCCTAAATATTAATTTTACAATTATTAGTTAGCTTGCGATGTTGACGAGCACAGAAACAGACAGCAACGAGACAACGTTGGGGATGTGGAAGACACGAACGAACCCAAAGCACACACACCTCACACACATACACACACACACACACACACACACACAACTCATATGGGGAGTCAGGCATGCGGATTAGAGCTGCCGCACTAAGCCGAGCGACAACTGACTAAGAGCAGCAACGCTGGGAGCTGGGAGCTGGGAGCTGGGAGTTGCTAAAAAAAAAAGAAGAAACAACGTCAACGGCCGTCAATGAGGATGGCAAAGGCAAGGCAAATCGCTTGGCAAGAGTTGTGGCAGTGGCAGCAGTGAAGCCGAATTGAGCTGAGGCGCAGTCGAGATCGAGTTGAGGCCCAGGTGCATCAGACCTATAAGTTGCAATGTGCTCAACTCGCTGCATATATAAACATATATGTATATATATATATATATGTGTGTGTGTGTATGTGTGTGTATGTGTGTGTGTGTCTGTGACAATTCAAATCAGCAACGCACTGACAGGAATTAACCTAATTTTACAGCCAACAAGCTTGAGCCGCAGCCGCATTGTGCTGCCTCTCTCTCTCTCTCTCTCTCTGTTTTTCCCTCTCTCTCTCTTTATGCCTTGCATGAATGAAGATGACGACGACGACGACGACGACTCACGGATACTTTCAGTATGCGCTCATGTAGAAAATCCAGCGATCTGTTTCACGTCCATGCCGCATTTTTCATGCCGCATACGTTGCGTGCACTTAATAGTTGCCCATAAGCACGCTCCCAGTTTTAGTCCCAGTCTCAGTCCCAGTCCCAGTCCCAGTCCCAGTCCCAGTCTCAGTTCCAGCCCCAGTCATCTCAGTCAGTCGCAGTGGCACAAGCAGTGCCAGCAATCCCCTGCCCAATTCCATTCGCAGTCCCAGTTGAGCCAACGCAATTCATCGACTCAGTGCTGCTGGTGCTGGGGAGCATCGTCCTTCCCTTTCCCATTCCCATTCCCAATCCCATTCCCATTTGCTTCATTCGCTTACATTGAGGGTTGCCAGAAGCAGCAGAGTCGATTTTTCTGCATCGTGAACCACATGATGCAAAACTAATTCGAAATTAATGTGTGTGCGCTTTGTCTATGCCCTTTTGCAGGGCGGGGATCGACTGCGAAAATAGCAGGGCTGAGGGTGCTTCACGTCCCGCACAACCCTCACCCACAAGCCAGCAGCCACTTGTGCACTTGTCACAAAAAAAAAGAAGGACAACTTCCAAAACATACTCCTAACCAACAATTGAACTATAGCCACATATAAGGTAGTCCACGCTAGAGTCGGAGCATCACGAATAATTGAAAATCTGCTACAATAATTTCGAATTTCGAATTTCGAACTATGAAGTTTTCATCAAAACTAGAAAATTTGTTACCATCCTAAATATGCGTAGAATCAAAGGCCGACAACTCGTTCAAATTGAAATTAAAGAGTTGTCTTTCAAAAATCAGATTTGTTGTTTGTTGTTTGCTTGCATTATCAAATCAAACTTTCGTTTATCTTATCATAAGTCGAGTCTATGGTCTCTCAATTACTATATTAACTAACGATATCTGCATAATGAGATTGGCAATATTTTTATGGCTATGATTGGTGATATAGCAGCCAAGTTATCAGTTAACAAGACCTGGGCGAATAAAAGTGAATTTCAAACGCTTTTGGAAGTTGCCCCAGTTCAGGTACGCTGAATGGTCTTTGAGGAAAGAAGTGTGCTTGAGGGGTGTGTGTGTGTGTGTGTGTGCTGACAACGGCGCGCCTGTTGCAAGATGCGTTGCCAAACATCGCACTTGACTATGCAAACAAGCAAGTGGGCGTTCAATTGGGGGCATGGCTGACCAACATTCGCCATTGTTTATTTATTTGCCCGTCTCCGTCCCCCAACCAAAACAAACCCCATCCTGCTCCCTGCCTAACTGCCGCCTGCCTGTTTGTCTGTTTGCTTGGCTGTCAGTCAAACGGATGGGCTCAAGGCTCAAGGATGCTGTCGTCGTAGCTGCTGCTGCTGCTGCTGCTGCTGCTGCACTTGTGCGTCTTCCTCGAGGACGCCGCTGGCTACTGTTTGCGTTGGCTAAACAGAGGCGTTCGCGATGGGGCAGGCGGTGGGGTTATGGTTACAAAGCGACACACAAAATGAAAATTACGAAAAAATATATAAATATATATCTATATATTTTCCTTGGCTAAAAATGAGTGTTTGAACTTTTATGGCTGCCGGGCAGGCGATGTCAGGCAACAGGCGGGGTGGCGGGTTGGCGGGTTGGTTGAATGCCCACACAGAGGGTTGTTGTGCAGCTCTCAATGGCATAATTGCTATTGCTACAACAACAATTACAAACAACAGCAACAGCATAAGCAGCAGCAGCAGCAGCAGCAGCAGCAGCAGAAGCAGCAGCAAAGGTTTTTGTGGCAATCAAATGAAGTGTTCCTGAATGGTTTTCAAAGTTAATTTGAGTGATGCTTGAAGCAAGTTGTTGTTGCTGTTGGTGTTGCTGTTGTTATTGCTGTAGCTGTTGCTGGTACTGACAACCCTCCTGATGCCATACACTCTCCCCTCGGCACAACACCACACCACACTCACCCAGCTCACAGCTCACAGCTCACAGCTCGCAACTGGCGTCTTCAATCGCCCATCAGTCGCGTGTTTATTAACATGTGTTAACAACAACTTAAAGCGCCCATATGGAACCATGGACATAGACCAGCAACAGCAACAGCAGCAGCAGCAGCAGCAGCAGGGTCTGTGCCGTATTGGGTGGTTCCGCTTGTGGTCCAAGGGTTTCTCTTGGCTCTCAATTCTTTTGTCAACTGGGCGACATGTAAGCGATGCTGGTAAACACTTCAAGTTTCCGTTTCGTTTCACTTTTGTTGTTGTTTGAACGGTTTTGGTGGTTGGCTGCCCCGGTGGTTCAGCACTGCTGCTGCTGCTCCTGTAGTGCTGCTGCGGGTCAATTGAAAGATTATAAAGAAATTTCTTGATCTACACAAAATTACAAAAGCTCACTTTAAGTCACTTGAAGGGTGCACACCTGACGCAGCTTCAGTCAACCATTAAATTGGAGGATCTCTCCAACATGGGGCATGTCTGGAGGGAATAACTAGCAAGATGAAGACAGAAAGTGTTCTGATCGTATACTACTCTAAGAAGTTTTGCAGTTAGCACTGTGTATATGTTAATGTGAACTAAATTGAACTAATTAAAAAATAAAATGTATTTTGAAACAATTGAATACTGTGAAATGCTGTAGCTGCTTCTCCTAACTCCTATCGATCTTGTCCATGCCCAACCAGACTTCAGCGCTCGTATAGTTCACAGAGTTTTTGGCATTACGGACTGGGAGCTCTTGAGCAAGTTTTGCAATTATTTCTGCTGTCTGAAGCGCTCAGTAGGTGTATGAACTGAGTGCAATTAACCTTGCCTCCCCTCGGCCAACGTGGTCGCATTTCAGATTCGTGTTTTTGAGTTGCAAATGCCTGAGCATGTTTGGATCTAAGCAAGTTCGCTTCCTGCTCGTCACTTGCCAGTTGGCCAGCGATACGCAGCTGCATTATGGTCATCATCTGGCTGGGATTTGCATGCTGATGTAAGTGACAGCGAATCGTAACGCGTTAAGCTCCGAGAGCTACCCCTACCTCCTCCCGCTCCCGCTCCACGACAGTGTAACTGTCTGACAGACTCGACGGGAACTGTGACTTGGACTGGGAATGGGACTGATGCTGCAACTGAGGCTAATGACTCTGAGTCAGGAGCCAAATTCAAGGCATATTGTGCGACATGCAGCACAAATCAGAGCCAGAGCCAGATCCCAGAATCCAGAATCCAGAATCCAGAACCCGGTGCCAGAGCCACCCCCGAGGGAGGGCTGCTAGTGTGCCGCATCTGCTGCGGATTAGATTATGCATAATAAAGTGTAATTTATTTTTCGGCAACTCTTGAATACTGCCAACTGGCTGAGAGTAAAGCAAAGACTTGCAATTGGGCTGCGCTGCCCTTAAGGGAATATGAGCAACGAGCAAGGTGGAGTCTGAAAACTGTCCCCAGGGGCACCGGCATAGATTTTCCAAAAAGGGGGCAAGTGGTAAGTGGGCGGGGGCGGTGGCGGTGGCGGTGGCGGTGGCGGTGGCACAAACAAGACAATCGAATCGAGCCATTTGAGTTACACATTTCAACGCGATTCCAATGCCAAAGTGGACGCGTCGTCTTCTTATCTGAAGCCCTGCAGGATGACGTTGATGTGAATGGGAATGTGACCGACGCGTGTCAGCATTTTATATGGCACACAGCTCAACGAGCGATAAGACCCACAAAACAGACGACGATGCAGACGCACCCGAACCTGATCTCGAATCCGAACCAGTCGAAAGGGCTCTAATCAACTTATTCGGGCATCAGCAGAGCGGCAAACACCAAAACGCCAGCAGAGCTGCATTTGACACGTGTCTCCCAAAAGGGGTTGGGTGCGTGAATGATGTGGGGGGAAAGGGGAAAGGGGGGAAGGGAAAGGGGAGTTGGGCTACTTAGAGCACGAAATGGCGACACGTGACTGAAACGAGCCAACGTTCGTTCGTGGCGTCGTTTTTGGCTTATCCCATCACAAATATTATTTATTGCAATTGTATTTTAAGTGTCTCTCGGTTTACTGCCTCATGTTCCTCGTATTGTTCAGCAATTTGTTAGAGATTTCGTTTGAATTCGTTGCAGACAACTGCAGCTCCTTCCATTTGCATTCGAACAAACTGATGTACATCTATATATATATATATATATATAGGCATACTTATACACAAACCTTTAATCTTTCAATCTCTCGCACACAGATTCATTAATGGGTTCGGCGAGCGAAGACGAAGACGACGATGATCCGCCACATTTGCGTGGACCGGCGCTGGGATTGGGCGTGCTTGGACCGAATGGGCCAGACTCAGCGGGTGGACCGCTGGGCACCTCGGATATATCAGTACAAAGCATGAGCACCGATAGTAAAAATACGCATGACGATTCCGATCAGGTAAGATCGCTGCAAAAAGTGCGATTGTATGGATTGTGTGGAGTGGACTCGAGTGGAGATTGGTTGCATCATTAACAGGTTTCCGCTCGTTTCGATCCAATACGTCTACATACATTTTACACACATACGTGTACACACAATGCAATGAATGGAATTGAATGACAACAAGTGGGAAAGCGGGCCACACTTTGTAGATCCGACGTCAGCCTCTTTTGATTAATGATTGGCAAACGATTATGAGCTGATCACTATATACATATGTATATATCTTTCTTGTTATAGGGCTCTTTGGACGGTGATCCCGATGGACGCGGCGATTCACAGGCGGAGAACAAAAGTCCCGACGATGCCAATGGCTCAAAGCGACGCGGTCCCCGCACCACCATCAAGGCCAAACAGCTTGAGGTACTGAAAACCGCATTCAATCAGACACCGAAGCCGACACGCCATATTAGGGAGCAACTGGCCAAGGAAACGGGATTGCCCATGCGCGTGATACAGGTGAGTTTTCCACTTCGCTTCCATTACAATCCACCCGTACTGATCTACATACATAGAACGAACTGTCAGCTGTTGCTTACAAAAATATGTCCAAAATCCGGTCTGGCATTCATTTGAGCTAATAGCAACTGTCAAATTCGCAGTTTTCAAATGCTTCAATTAAATTCAATTATATCATTTTATTATTATATAAGCAGCCCCAGTTAATTACTTACTTACTTTTAAATTGGCTAATAGAAAAAATCACGTTTTTTATTACCCCACAATAAAAATACTTAAATTTTTCAAATTAAATTCAAACACAAACACAACCAAAAGGGGAATAACCAGCACTAGTTAATTTTACTTTAGAAAAAAATACAATAAATTTATAATTATTGGTAAGAAGCAATTTTTATTTCCATTCCATTTGTTGTGTTTACGATCCACACAGCTAATATATAATTATTATTTCGCACAAAAAACTGTTTTACGACACATTTTGAGGCGGCAAAGTTTTTCGCTTTAGTGCTTCCCATTTTGCGGCTGGCGACTTTGTTTTTAGGCCCGGCCCAAGAGTTTTACAACTTTTTTTTTTTTGGTTTTTGGTTTTGTGTATTGAGCTTCGGTTTGGGTTTGGGTTGGGGTTGGGGTTGGGGTTGGGGTTGGGGTTGGGGTTAGTGCTTTGATCTGGGTTTCGAATCGAAAGTGACCAACTGACTTTGGTTTGGTTTGACTTGGCTGCGTTTGCCCTGGTTCCTGTCTGCGTTTCATCAGCATAAAAAACACATAAATTAAGCGCGCTGCGAGTGGCAAATGGCAGTTATTTTTCTTCTTGTTGTTGTTGTTGTTGTTGGTGTGCTTTTTTTAAAAACATTTTTAAGACCATATCTTGGTTGCCGCCTTGCAACGCTTCATTGCGCTGCTCTCGCCTTATTTCTTGTAGTTTCTTGTAGTTTTACCGTTTCTTGTAGTTTTACCGGGCCACAACCACACGGGAAAAATGTCGGTTAAAACAAGACACAAAATAAAATAAAAATAAATTAATGCCAGCCCCGCAAAAGCCTCTAAAGCGGGGGCGCTTGTAAAAAACGGAAGTTCATTGGAAGAGATGAGACAGTAAAGAATCCATAGCAAAAGCAAGAGCCAACAGACCCACGCAGAATTGCAAGTCCACATTGTAAATACATAAATAAATGTACTCGGATATAAGCAATTACGAATATTTGTATGCCCTGAACTGAACCAGGGCCTCAAACCGAAACGAATGGAGGTTCTCTTTGCAATTCTGGTACGCAAAGTATAAGAAATCATCTCAAGATTCCACTATTTTTGCAGACCTTACCTTGATTTCGACGGTACTGGTACTAGTACGTGATGGTACAATGGAACAGTTGGAAAAAATAAGTGAGATCATTCCCGTAACTGTGGAATACTCTGATACCATTTGAGAAAAAATAGATACAAGCCATGAACAAATACATGTATCATATAGGTTGATCGGTTTTTGAAATTAACTTGATATGGACGGGGATTTATAAGATTCCCCTTCAAAGTTTTCATACCAGCTTGAACAGAGACACATTCACATCTTTTCGTTCCCAGATTTTTCGGGTCAAATATTATCTGTTCTTCGGTATTCTGGTATTCGGGTTTTTTTAAAAATGCGATCCCATTTCTTTTTGCGACTTGACACACTATCCTGAACCCATTATAAAATTATGTAAAATATATAATAAAGCTATGCAAAATAAGAAAGTATATCCGACTAACTCAAATGTATTTGTATCTACTTGATCCGGATCAACACCCGAGCCATGTACGTCCGTCTGTTTGAACTCGCCGACCTTACAACAACATACACTTAAAGAAGTAAATTTCTAATTGAGAATGAGTACCTTGACATCGGTCGAGAGCCTCGTGAGAAAATTGCAAATTACAATTATATATAAATACATTTGCAAAGAGTGGTTTGATCTGAATATCTAAGACGGGTACGATTTATGAAATGACTTGGGTTGAAGATACCTGATAGTGTGGCTCTCTCGTCTGGATCATTCTCACTTGTTGAATAATTCTTTTGAGCTAAAAGCCGCCTCGCACCCCTCACCACACAAAATGGAAGCACCTAAATTTAAAGAGCCTGCTCCTTTGAGCAGCGCCAAGAACGGCACTGCTCCTAACGTTCATGTCAAATGCAAATAATAATTAACTTGCATGCGACTATAGCCTCAAAATGAAAATGATGGGAAACTCGCATGAGAATGCTAAAAAAAATAGGCAAGAATGATGTAGTCGAGTGAGCTCGACTCGACTACGATATACGCTGAACCCAGCTGAGAAATATATCCGAGTCTTACTGCCAAATGTAACAACACGTGGAAGTGCTCTAATTTCTAAGGACAGTGACAGTTAGTAGAGGTAATACAAAAAAATACATTTATTCAGCAGCTCAAACTTAAATCATCGGCTTGCGATGAATACACATGTCTTTATAACGATAACTTGTATGTTTCCTAGCCGATCTTGACAGGGCTTTATTGCCTCGACTGATGATGCTGATCAAGAACATATATATGCCTGTCTGTTACAACCTTTTGCTCATAACTCTTATACCCGCTTTCACAAATTTTTAATGGGTTTTGGGTATGAAAAAGAACGTCTAGTAATGCTGATTAGATTGAAACCTTCAGCTCACCGGCAAGAAGAATTCACTCAGTTATGCGGAGGCGGCACCCGAACTGAGTAAAGGACTGTGCTAATTGCAAGCGAACATGTTGCAAATTGCAAGCAGAGATTAACAAAATTAGCAACAGAAAAATATAATCGCCATGCCTTGATAAAATTAATAAGATTTTGGCCAAGAGCAGCAGTTAGTGGGAATTGAATTAATTTCAAGATAATTGAGTCACAGATTTGGTGTTCATGAATGAATGCTATTTCAAGACAAGGGCAACAATAAATCAGCACATGAACACAGCAAGAATCACTTTAAACAAAATACATGATAAGAATAAATAAGATCACAAACAGATAATAAAAATAATAACAGCTAAATGAGGCAAGTATTTAAGAATTTATTATTTATTTTTATTTATTATTTATTATATTTTATTCGGCGAATTCAGATTGGTTGTAATTGTGTAGCATCAACAATTTGTAATTTGTAGCTATTCAGATGTGAAATGAGTGATTTTATTTGAATTATTCGAGCTTAATAGTCCTACCTAATGACCTTTGATGTGCTCACATCCAACACATGACACATCAAAGATTTGATTATGGCTTAAACACGACCATTTACACTACCAACAAAAAAAGAAGGCTGAATGAAAGAGGAGTAAGCAACAATGTGACACGAAATCAAGTGTGAGTGCGGACAGCAGATTGATATTGGTGCACTCAGAAGGATGCTGTCAAGATCAAAGTCAGAGTGGCAGTGTTGCAGTGTTGCAGTGTTGCATCTGTTGTGCAACTGCTGGCCGTCAAGGATATCCGCAGCATATGCTGGCAACTCAATAAGTGCAACAACATCATTAGCGCTGTGGCAAACATTAATAAGCCACCTTGTTCTCGATTTTCAACAGGTTTGACTTACAAATTTTCAATGTCGCGCCTCCCAGCGCACACACACACACACACACACACACACCCAGACACACGCACGCCTCAAACTCTACACAGATGTTTAACGAGCTGGAGTCTCGGCATTGTTGAGCCCAGTTCTCAATTCCCAATGTGTTTTTCCCACAATAAATGAAAACGACGAAAAACGAAAAGCGAAAAACGAAAAACATTTTGAGGGGCTTACGCATGCGCAGTCGGAGTCGGGGTGCGGGGTATGGCTGGGTATGCCGCCTTTGATGTGTCATTGGTTACAGTTAAAGGATATTTAGGCGGCGTGTCGCGTTTTTCAGTTGAGTCTTTAAGCGCGACAAGTGTGACACAATCAACACCTTTTTATGGGCACATCGTTTCTGTTGTTTCTGTTGTTTTTGTTGTTCTTGTTGTTGTTGTTGTTCTTGTTGTTGTTGTTGTTGTTGCTATTGCTGTTGATGTTGCCCTCTTCAAATCTAAACGAAAATGACAAATGCCAGCAAGTTGAAGAGGAGGCAACGCTGCTGGCATTAACGCTGACGAAGACGTTGCCTTAACCGAGCAGCTTTCAAACACACACACACACACACACACACACACACACACTCAGCTGTGCACTGTCAACTTTTGCATCTTCATTAATGTTGCATTTTTTTTTTTGTGTCTTAATAATAAAAAAAAAATACGAAAAATACAAAAAATGAACAAAAAATGCACAAAAAATGAACAAAAAATGAACAAAAACGAACAAAAATTGTGAGTCTGTTTTCATTTTTTGTCTCGCGTTTTGCGAGTGACAAGCTGCTGACAGCTGAAACACTTGTTCTTGCCATCGCCGCTGTGGCAGTCAACAATATCCAATAACAAGTTGTCAGTCACTTGCAACTACCAGGAAAATGCAGCAGCCAGCAGTGCGCCCAAAAGTGAAGCCATCTGCTTATGTCGCCTCTTACCTCTTACTTTCGGCTTAGCTGCAGATACACTACAAAAAAAAATCGTTGTCTTTGTCGAAAAGTGAAATAATTTGTGTAATATTTTAAAATTGTTAATTAAGCAAAATTATTTCTACTCTTAGCGTATTTACTTGTGTCGGAAATGAGGAAAAAAAACAATTCCTTAAGTAAGAAAAATGAATTGTTTTTTTCTGTTCCAGTTTGATTTATTTTTATTAGTCGGTCTTATCCATTTGTGAGTGTACAAGTAACAGCTATTGATGCTGATGGCTGGTGCGCCCCTTAAGTAATTTGATATGAGGCAGTGGCATCAAAGAGTTGCCACAAAGTTGAGAGTTTGTTGTCAGCTTCTGAGTTCTATGCGCACATCTAACAAAAATGCCAACGCCAAGCGAATCGAACCTAAACTAAAACGTTCAAAAGGCAAACCGATTTGGGGGCCAGCATGTTGTGCGTTTTATAATAAATTTTACAACCACAACAACAATCAGTGGCATCAACACCGAGAGCAGCCGCCGCACCGGCAACAGACACAGACACAGACACAGACAGAAGTAGCGTGACACAAAAACTTCATAAGAACTTTGCCGACAGCACGCAGCTGGGCGCCGCCCCCGCCTGACTTGAGGAGTTGCATATGATGGGAGTGGAGAGGGTGGCTAAAAAGAGAGCGCTGCTGCTGCGACTGGTGGCATGTTGACAGGTGACCGGCGCAGCAATTTGGATTGAATAGACGATTCAGATTCAGATTCGGATTCGGATTCGGATTCGGATTCAAATAGATGAGCATTAGATAATAAGACAGAACTGAAGACAGCAGCAGCCGGAACAGCAGCGGCCACAAAAGCCACAACACACATAAATCATCGACATGCTTTCAACATTAAGTCGAAAAAAGCAATAACAATATAACCATGCCCATAACAATAGCCATAACAATGGCAATAACAATTATAACAGCAGCCAAAAGTTTTGATTTCGCTTTATTGGCCGACAATTTGTAAGGCAACTTTAAGTCGACTTTAAGCCAAAACACAATACAATACATACATATACAGAACATGGCCATAATGGGTGATCCACATCGAACAGACTCCAACCCGATAGCCAATTGCAGAAATACATTTCACAGTTAGGTCCTGCGCATCCCTAAAATATATACCATAAAGCCAAGTGTTCGCAGTAAACGCCTTTTAATAAACTTGAGTTTATCAAAAGCCAACTTCGAGCTGTCAATTGGCCCCAATAAATATTGGCCCAGAGATGGGGAACAGCTATAAAATGATTATATAACAATAATAATAAAAGTGCTTGAGTTAGGTCATTCACAGCTGATGTATAACTAAATGAAGAAAATGAAGAAATGAAGAATTAAAAATAGAGTAAATATTAACTTAACTAAAGCAAATAATAAATAAACATTGAAATCAACTTGGAATTGTTGCAGACGAATTTGTCATGACTCTGGCATATCGCTGCTGATATTGTTATCGCCCAACCAGTCAAGCTCAACTCCAGCTGTCAGCTGAGCCATTCAATGTGTTCACAACCTAGAGCGAACGGATCACCCATCAGCCATCAGCCATCAGCCATCAGCCATTAGCCATTAGGCATTAGGCATTAGGCATTAGGCTCTTAAATCTAAACTCTTTCCGTCGCACTGAAGCATAGGCTTTATGGGCGAAGCTCGTGTGACTTTCAGCGGTTTGCGGCTGGCCTTGGATTTATTTTGCTTTTGTTTTGTTTTTGTTTTTGTTTTTGTTTTTTAATGCGTTTGCTCCATTTACGCCAACGTTTAAAGCGGCAGCGGTATCTTACAAACTAAGCTTTGAAAAATTATAAACAAATAAAGCGGGCAGCGGAAAGGCGGCGGTTAATCGGGTGAGCGGGCAGCGGGCAGCGGGCAGCGGGCAGCTGGCAGCGGGCAGCAGGAGGTTAAATCACACGGACGGCCGCCGTTTCGGTCGAGGTGGAGCCCAGTTAATGTGGCGTGCGTTTGGCTGGCGCCACTCGGCCACGATCGGCAGATAGAAATACGAATGCGCGCGTAGATACAGATACAGATACAGATGCAGATACAGATACAGATACAGATGCGGATGTGGATGTGGATGTGAAAAGACGGCGACGACGACGCCGACGGACACAGTCGCTGCGACACATTTGTCAAGTGTCTGCCGGGCAAAGCCGGGCAAAGCTGGGCCAAGCCGGGCAAGCCGAAGCCTCTCAGTCAGATTCACGCAGAGGCGTTTATTTGTCAACATACAAATTTGGAGCGCATTTCGAGTTTATTTACATTTCGTTTTATCGCAGCGACGATTTATAATCATTTTTTTCATTTGACTAACTTTTGTGTTGTGTTTTCTGTCGGTTTCTTTTTCTTTTTCCCTTTTTTTTTATTTATTTTTTTTTTTTTTTGTTATTATATTTTTGTTTTTTTTTACGATTTGAATTTTGGGCCACGGAAGTTGACAAATCATTTTTTTATTTTTTAAACCAGAGATGCAGAACTTGTGTGTGTTTTTCTTGTGGCTGGAGGGAAGGGGAGGGGAGAAGCGTGCACTAATTAGTCAAAGATTCCGTGAAAGAGGCGCTTAATAATTGAGCGGAAACTGTTTGATTGCATTTGACGTTTTATTGCCAAAAATCGAGCAATAACAAAATTTTTGAAGCCAGCGCTGATCGAGGCTAATTAGTTGGTTATCTGAAAGCGGTAACCACAGCAGTTAAGCTTTTGACTATTTGAAAGCCACAATTAGAATCGTTGCGTTCAAAACAAACAAACAAACAAACAAACAATCAAACAAACAGACAAACAAACAGACAAACAAGCAACAATAACAAACCTATTGAAAAGAGGCACAAAAGCGGCTAATTTAACGCATTTACCCGTGGAACAAGATGTGAAGAGGTTGCCGCAGCTGAAACTGAAACTGACCTCGCAGCCAGCTACACCTGGACCTGCTGCAGCAGGGGCCAAAGGTGGTCGTCGAGGCGGAGGCGGAGGCGGAGGTGGAGGTCGAGGCAATGGCTGAGGCGGCGCCTGCGCAAACCATGACATGGCAATAAGCGCACAGTTGAAATTGTTTCGTGTCTGAAAGGAGGTGGGGGGAGGCAGAGTTTGGGGAAGCGAATCTTGAAATTATAATTTCAACAACTCATCAACTTGCTATTAATTCTCATAGGGAAGACTTTTGTGAAGCGCCGCAGTGCGCCATCAAACCAGCTACCAGCAAACAACAAAAAAAACAAAATATATATATAGCTGAAATCCACATCGAAATCGAAACTGACATGGAGACCATTTCATCTATGAGTACAGAAAAAGAAACTGCCTTGTCATGCGGTTCAAGCAGCCAAATTAGCCCTTCAGCAGCGACTGCGACGGCGACGGCAACGGCAACGGCAACAGCGACTTTAGCTGACTGATGAGCGGCAGCAACACCTACTACTACACCATGAGAATTACAACAGCTACCATGGCCCCAGAGCCATGAGAGACTAGAGGCGAGTTCAGGTCCAAAGACGGCAGCAGACAGCGGTAGCTGCAGGCCAAGTTAATTATCAGTTAACTCTTACTCGGAGCCAATTCACGCCTTGCAAAACACTGGCTACAAGTCTATGGGTCTATCTACAAGTAAATAACTATGATATGGCAGATGTCAGTGGAGTCAGTCGATAGTTTCTGGTAGCTCGCCCAGCAGTCGAGTCATCAGTGCTCAATATACGATGGGGTGTGACAAGCGGTTCGATAAATGCCCAGTCACGGCCTCTCAGCAAGTTGTGCAGCCAACTTTCAACGTTAACATATAGGTAAAAATGGGCTAATGAAACACAAGTACAAACTTATTCATATGATTAAAAATAGGGGGCTGAAATAATAGCGGAGGTAAAGCAACAATGCATCTGTAAAGGAAACAAGTAAGAAAGCTGTAGTCGAGGGTGCTCGACTACGATATACACTGAACCCAACTAATTAATATGATTTAGTTAAATTGCCAAATATTATGAATTATGAATCTGCCGTTCACCTTGATCAATAATATATATACCTTATGGGATCGGAGATGCCTCCCTCTGCCTGTTGCATGCTTTCGTACAAGACCATTATACCCTTTTCACAATGGGTTCAGAGTATACATGGAGAATATAGCAAGTGCTTCGACATAGTCGAGTAATTTAAGGATCAGGAAAAAAACTGCTAAGAGGCTTCAGTAGCATCGGCAACAAGGGGTTAACGCTGATAGGCATCTTAATCTTAATGTCGAACTCGAAATACCCAAATGCCATTGATGATCGCATATCGCATTATAAATGGAGCCACATCCAAATCATGTCAATCAGCGCGCGAATACGTGACACACATTTGCTCTTGCAACGTGCCTCATGCCCGCAAACTGAAACTGAAACTGAAACTGAATCCGGATTCGGATTCGGATACCGAAGCGAAGTTGGAGATGAATATGAAACTGAATCTGAAATCTCAATAAGGGTCACAGTAAGGCATCTTTGACTGGCGGTTCCACAAATTATATGTTAAACCTTTTAATGGGCCACAAAATGGTGCAAGCGCGGGGGCCCTGCAATGGTAAACGGGGTAAAATGGGGCGAAGCCGAGCCCCACCCGCGCCGAGAGGAGCTGCCGTTTAACATAATTTGCTATAATTTTCAACAACGCCGGGCGGAAGAGCTGCCAAGTGGCTTCCCCCTTTCTCTCTCTCTCTAACTCTCACTCTCTCCCTCTCTCTCTGACTCTCTGTCTCTCTTGGTCCATTGAGTTGCGAGTCAAAAACACAATAATCATTTTGTTATGCTTTGCTGGGTGAACCAGAGTTCTGCGCCTGATTGCTACCACGGTCATTATGTTACGTTGTTTGCCCTTTTATGTCCGGGCCTAACCTATAATTTAACTAAATGTTCAAATGTTCAAATGTTCAATGTTTGGCGAACAGAGCCGCCCAGAAAAACGAATTTGTTGAAAGCTACACAAAATTGGCAAGAAATTTCTCATCTGTTCTTGTTGCGGAAATAAAATATTATAAGCGCTCCACAAATTACACCATCAGAGAGTAATTTGGCAGGCAGAGCATATCATATCACATCACATCACATCATATCAGAACATAACTTAGCTCAGACTCAAACTGCATTGAGGCGCAGTTTAAGCAGAACCCAAACACACCCAAGCACACACTCACACACGCTGTGTGTTCTGTCAGACTAACTCAAACCCATCGAGTTGAATGATTAATTCATTTATAGACAATACTCTCCCTTGAGAAGACGTTCTAAACTCAGAGGTCACTTGGCTAAGCTATGTGTCATTTGTAACGGGCGATGGTGTTCCAAGGCAGATGGATTATCCTAGATGTTAGCCCTCTTAAATGCTCCGCCCGAAAAAAGTTTCACATAGCCAGATTAAACGTTGCAAAAGAACACCTGGACCCAGGAGTGACAAAATGTAGTATTTTCTGATTAGATAAAATTTAGTTTCGATGGTCCAAATGATTTCAGTTATTACGGGCGTGATTTAAGGAAGTCTGAGAGAATTTTTCTACTCGCACCTGTGGCGCTAGTTCACCGAAGATCTGGGCTGCTTTCTGTCATCACAAAAGGAGCCTGATTTGTAAAATATCAGGCAGTATGAGATCGGATTAGGGAGCAACAACCAGATTCAAGTGGCTTATTCCATCAGAATAATGCCAATACATGTGTCACGGGCCTGTCATGAGTGGTTTCGGAATAAGGATTTTAAGCTTTTAGAGCGGCCAGCAAGATCACCCGACCTAAATCTCATAGAGATCATGTGGGGTCACCTGTTTCGTCGAGTTTAAGAAGGTTCTCGAGAGTTCGAGACAGTTGAGCAGCCACGAAGGCTGTGGCTAAAGCATGGTCCAAAATCCCACAATCTGAGTTCCAATCGAATTTAATTCGTTATAAACAAATCTAGAGGCTGAACACATTATCAATTTGTTATTTTCATGTTATTTCTATAAATTATATTAGTTTTAAATACACACACAAAAATATATATATAAATAATTCCTTTTTTATTTGACGTGTATGTAAAATAAGAAACTTTTTTAGAGCAAAATAAAATGTTGAAAATTGTATTTTGAATATTACAAGGAAACAATCATGTGTCTTTCATCAAATTTCGCAGAGTGTATATCATGTATATATATACATATATGTATGTATGTGTGCCATGAATTCAAGTAGATATTAACAAAAATAGTTGGGGTTCAATTGGAGTCCAACTTCTACTTTTGCCCACATGCAGCTCCCATTTTTTTTTGTCTTTCACTCATTTGCCATTTGTTGGTTGTATTCTTTGTCGACATAGCAAAACCGAGAAAAGTGAAGAAAAAATAAATTACTGAAACTTTAACTGAATTGGAGAAAAAAAACAGAAAGAAATGGTGAACAACAACAACAACAGTACCAGAACAATGGAGAAAAACAAATAGGAAACTCCAAAACTGTTGTAAATGCAGTTTTTTTGGGAAGTGCTTGTTGCTTTTGTTTTACGTATAGCTACCCAAAGCTGCCTCTGCAACGCTGTATTTTGTGTTACTCGATTTGATACTCTGAAACCTGAGATGGAAGTGTGTACTGGTGTTGTGGTACCTGGGCAAATCGATAACATATCGATACAATTTTAATGATAATTTGGCCACACTACGAACATCCCTCACAGGTCAGTTCAAACAAGCAATGGCCAAACCCACTCCCGCTCCACAAAACCAGCACAGTTGCCTACTAGTTGCCTCCTCCAAAAATTGGTAAGAGAATAACCTCAACACTCGAATCAGAGTATTGCTCAGTCGGCTTTTTGCGACTGTAGCTTTCTCCGTTTGGTTGTTGCTTTGTATGAAAATGAAAAATTGATTGACCGCAGGGCCAAAAGAGGAAAATATTGCAAATAGAAAACAAAACAAATAAGCAGCGCTGACTGTGAGAGGCGCGGGGGAAGCGGGGACTGCGGAGTTGGGGCCAGTGTAGCGAAATTAATCGAAATGTTCTGCGGCTACACTCAGAAAATAATTGCGTTACAATTAGAAAATCACCATACTTTTGGCGCCAATGGTTCAATACCATATTATTCTGAAATTAAAAGTTTTGATTTTGTGAAAATCATTTTTTGCATTTCTCAATTTCAGAGGATTATTTTCTAAAATGTAGAAAAATATGCTTCATTTCCACCGTGTTGTTTTCTTAGTATTTTGTTAGTATTTTGTTAGTATTTTAAGAGTATTAGTATTACAAATTTAAATTTTTTTGCTTCGTTCCCGTGTAGAGCGACTTCCCACTGAGCTAGACGGACTCTGAAAAATATATCAGCCAAACTCCAATATTGAAGTCAACATATGTTCTGAATTTAAGAAAGGTTTTTTACTAAGAGTTTACATTTCTACTGTTCAGAAATGGGTTTCTTCAAATAGAAAATATATCCAAATGGCAAAAAGGCATTGCTTAATTTAGGGCAAGCCAGTCTAATTTTTAGAAAAATGTTTTTTTATATTTAGAAATTATTTCTATAACTTTCTAATATTTAGGGCATTCTTTAGTCTTGACGATTTTGTAAGCTTGGCCAATGCAACTTAACTGGATTGAAGTTCACTTACGCATTTTCATGGCTAACTTGTGATGATGGTAGTGCATCCATCAACTTGTTGCTGCTCCTGCTGTCTGGACATTAGCTCATTACCTCGACATGGCCTTCTCGTCCAGTGGTTTTGGTTGTGCTTAGGTGATTTGGCCGCGTAAGCAGCTTATCTAATGCTCACTGAGATTCTAATTCCAAATCAACAGTCACTGTCAAAAGTCTCACGCTTGACCAAACGCTTCATGCAAACAGCTCGACACGGAATCGGACGCGGACTTAACGTCGAAAGCTTCGCTGGGCTTTTGGCCAGCTTAGTTAGGTGTGCGTGTATGTCTGTGTGTGTGCGCGTGTGTGTAAATGCACAGCATGTTACTTCCTTTTGTGTGCATCCTGTGCCCCGACAGCAGCCCCGCAGCCAGTGTCTCTCACTTTGATCTCAAATCGAAGTTCTCACAGGCTGGCAGGCCTTTCTAGCGAAATTCTCGCAGTGCCACAAAATGTCAGTCAACCTCAAGTGAGGTGGGGGTGGGGGTGGGGGAAGGGGAGAAGGGCGACAGCAGGGGGGGGTCCCAAGCTCATATGCATGTCTAGGTCGCGCTCACTTGCGGTTGGATTGGGATCGCCAGTCGCTAGTTGGCAGTTGGCAGTTGGCAGTCGGCAGTCGGCAGTCGGCAGTCGAGTTGAGTTCATAAAAATGCTCACAAATTCAAATAAACTGCAGACTGCTACGGCGCTCATCATTAAAATTCACGCTTAAATTGCCTCTAAGAACGGCAAAAGGCGATCTGAACGGGAACGGGAACGGGAACGGGAATGGGAACGGGGAGCAGCTGCTGCTGTTGCGGTGGCGACCGCAGCCCCCAGACGGCCACAAAATCTAAGCCAAATTCATTGGAAACTATTTGCCAAAAAGAAAAGGACACAAAACAGAAAAAAGAAGGAAAACAAAAAGCCAAACACATAAATCACAAAAATTTCATTGAGAAAACTTTGCCAAAACACAAAGAAAAAAAAAAACACTCACACACAAAAAACAGTTCATGTCCGAGCTGAAAGCAGATTCTTTGACCGCCAGCCAAAAGATCATTAAAAAACAAAAAAAAAAAAAAGACGTTCAAGATATGAATATTAAAATCCAAAAAAAGGAAAGAAATGTATTCAAAAATGAACCAAAAACCAAAGGAAAAAAGGGTCTCATGCGAAAAGCAAAAGGGTGCCACTAAAATTTTTAAAATATGTATTTATTTTATTACTTTGCATGCTGTGCACGGTGCTTCTGGAGCACCCGAAACGATGCAGAATCTCGTAAAAATGTTTCAGCCCGTCTCCACATATGCGATCCTCTCTCATTGTCTCAGCCGAGGCTAATTTTGTGCGGCGGCGGTAGCTTAAATGCAACAACAACAACAATTAGACATGTGCCGGTATGCACAAAGAGAGAGAGAAAGAGCGAGAGAGAGAGAGAGAGACAGCCGGACACAGAGCAGATGAGAGACTGAGACTGAGGCACATAGATCACATACAAATCGCTTAGAGGCTGCAACACATTCTGTAAACACTCAATTCGCCCGTTGCAGGTTTGGTTCCAGAACAAGCGGTCCAAGGAGCGACGCATGAAGCAAATCACCAGCATGGGCCGTCCGCCGTTCTTTGGCGGCGCACGCAAGATGCGCGGCTTCCCCATGAATCTGTCGCCGGGCGGACTGGACGACGGACCCGGCTTTCCCTACTTTGCTGCAGATGCTAAATTCGAGTTCGGCTACGGTGGTCCCTTTCATCCGCACGACGGCCCTTTCTTTCCCGGCCATCCCGGCGGACCGATGCCCTTCAATGCGCCAGGTAATTTACTATGTACGACAACAAATTGCTTTTTACCAAACACCAAACACCTTCAACACCTACCCTGTCTGGGCTGTCACACTGAGATTTCACTTCAAAAACTACAAAATACAACTATTTTCTGTAAGCCCATAAGTATTTAGAGCTAATCAGAAAAGTACACGGAAATATATCTCGGCTACAAGTAAATACATTTTTCTAAGCAGACTTATGTCATTCCCCAGTTAAATATTATCCGTTTCCAATTTTGGTTTACTCTTAAGCGTAATCGCGAGCAATAAACAATAATACTTTCCAAATGGCAGAAAAGCAGAAAGTTCTTCAAAAATGTTGCATGCCAGCAAATAAGTCAGCTGAAATTGCCACCTTTTGTCTGCGAGAAATGTTTTTGAAATATCGTTTAGGATTACAAAAAAAGAAATAAATACATAATAATAAATTAAAATTCTTTTAATAATTAGATTCTCATGCTTTCCAATAAATATTTTGATATTTTTTATATTCAATTCCAAAATTCTGAACTAATACATATCAAGTTTTATGAAACTTTTGGTTTTCCAATCTACAATGTATGATTATTGTCAAGCTTGATAAAAGAATAAGCATTGCAATTATTTTGGATACAGTGAAACTTGCCTATAGTCAACTTCCGTATTTTGTATTGAAACGTTTTTGCACCTCTTTCAAATGATTTGCGCGCAATTCTCAGCTTGGCATCCCAGCTATTAAGAAATGAATCTGAAACAATTTAACTCTATCTCTCCCACTTTCTCTCCCACTTTCTCTCTCTCTCTCTCTATCCCACTCTCTCCCTCTCTTTCTGTCTGTGTGGGTTTTTCACAGGTGGACCAATGGATCACAGCGGCCCCATACCGATGGTGAATGAGTTTGGCTTGACGCCCGAGTCAACATTTCTGAGTCAGGCGGGCGCACCGCCAATGCAGCTGCAAACGTCTGTGGGGCCACCGCCGCCGCCGCCGCCGCCAAATGCCGCTGATCATTTGCTGCAACAGGCTGCCACGCAGCAGCAGCAGCAGCAGCAGGCGGCGCAAAATGCGCAACAAGCAAGCCAAGCGCAGCAGCAGCAGCAGCAACAACAAAATGGCCCGCGCACCGCATCGCCCGAGTTCATGAGCTCTGCGAACTTCAGCGAACCACAGAATATGCAAAATGAAGGGCTTGTTTGGTAATATACAAAACAGTTGGCAACGCGCCTGCTGTTTCTCAAGACCTACACGCAGCGGCAGCAGCACCAACACAAACAGCAACAACAACAACATGAGGAGGAGTAGCAAGCAGCAGCAGCAGCAGCAGCAGCAGCCAAACCACGAAGAACAACAGTAACAACAGCAATAACAGGGGCAAGGCGTCGTCGTCGACGCCGCTGTCGCAGCCGACGTCGTCGTCGTCGTTGTCGTCACTGCGGCCGCCTACTGCGCGCATACTGGTGCCATCTCGCTCTGACGCACAGCAAGCCGCACACACACTTTGCGCCGTTTGCGACCGAGAGAGAGCGGGAGAGAGAGAGAGAGTGAGAGAGAGAGAGGGAGAGAGTTGTCGAGCTGTTGCTCGCGTTGCTCGTTGCTCGCTCGCTCACAATTCAAATAAGGAGAAATTTTGTGTTTGGCTGGCCCTGCCTCGCACCCCCGCCGCTAACCCCTCCCTCAAACCGAAATGCGCTGCCTTGGCCAAAAAAAAAACAGCTGCTCGGCTTGGTTTTGTTATTTTTATTATTATTCTGTTTATTGTTTCAGTACTTTTTTATGACTGCGCCAAAATATTTGTAAATTATTTTTTTTTTTAAATTCATAGCAAAAAAAATATAAAAAAATCTCTTTATGTACATTGAAATGGGCGCTGCACATAAAAAACTACATTTAAATAACTATAAATATATATATACTTTTTATTGTATTTAAATCTAACTAAAGGAAATAAAGAAGAAGAAAACAAAACAATGCTAAACAAAATCAAATACATTAACTAAACGTCTTGTCTGTAATAAACTATTTATGTGTATTTATGTGTAAAACAAAAATCAACAACAACAAAACACAAATACGTAGCGTAAAAATCGTGTTAGCAAGCAAAAGTAAAAAACAAAAACTAAAATTAATATTATTTTGTAAATTAGCACATTTTTATAAATCAAAAAACCAATTTGTTTGCTTAAACATTATTTTTTTTTACTTTTTTTTATGACATACATATAAAAATAAACATATTTTATAATCGTTGTCTAACAACATAAACGTAACTAGACATGTACTTGTGTAGTTTCCCTACCAACTAAGTTTATATATGTATACATACATATATATATACATACATATATCCATATATATATATATATATGTTTATATATGTAAGCATATGTATATGTATATATACATACTCTATACATACTATATGCATATTAAATATAAAGCTATATACGAAAGCGGACATAGCAAACTTTTTTTTTTTTTTGTGGTCCTAGCTAGTAAGCAACATAATTTATTATATACAAATCTATGAATGAAAAACAAAAACAAAAAAATAAAAAAAAACAAAATATTTACAACTGCTATTTAAATGTAATATCAAAAATGTAAAACTAGCAAAAAAAAAACAAAAACATTAAAATAAATATAAAAATTAACGTAAAATAAATTAAAAGCAAAAATCCAAGAATAAGATGAAGATGGAGCCACAACAGCTATATAACAAAAATAAATTTATATATCAGTATAGAAAAAAAGTATATATATATATGTATATATAAATATATATATATATATATATATATATATATATGATAAAAGCAGCTAACAATTTGAGTTTTCGATTGATATTATTATGGATTGGCCACAGGAACTGGAGCTGAAACTGCGGCCACGTAACTCTATTACACTTATTATTATAATTATTATTATTATTATTGTAAAAAGTATTTAGTGTTAGCTTAATGCGTAAGTTTATTAATTGATGGAAAAACATAGCAAGAAAAACATCAACAAAAACAATCGCGAGGAGAAGCATACAAAAATCCGAATATTTATCATGCAAAATCTTATCGATGATAAATGGGAGAGCAAAGCAAATCAATAACAAATAAACACAAATTGTTAACAAACAAACGGAAGGCAAAAACAAAAACGACAAACGATAAAAGGAAAACTTTGATGAGAAAAAATTATAAAAATAAAAAAAAATCTATAAAATTGCGTTTTTTCTTTTCAACAATAACGATCTTAGGGACGGGCCCAATTCAATCAAGAATGGAAATAATTAATGCGAAATATTTATTTTTATATCATGGGTATCTAGGTAGTATACATTTAGTAAGTATGTGACCTATGCCTATTTGGAATGCAAATCAGCCCTTAATTCTTCGAGTTTAATAGATTCATGTAATATATAAATGGATGCATTTCAAATAAATAATATTAGATAGATATTTGTCAAGTTGCAAACGCACTAGAAACATTTATACAAAGTTAAAAAAAAACCCTGAATTTAATACACAATTGGCCCCACGTTTTGTTCTTAATTCCTGGGTATATTTTTCTATCAATTTACCAAAAATGAATCTATTTGTAGGATGTTGCTTTTATGTGAGTTTATAGAACTCTTATATTGGCATTTAAATTACTTATATTAATATTAACTATTCGTTTTTTAAAATTGCATATATACAAACATTGCCGATAGCTCCGACAACAGCTAAACTCAAACATTGCAATGGAGAGAGCAAATTTCATCACTATTTTTTATTTTAGAAAGACTTTTTCGAACAATCAGGGCTTGCATATATATTTTTTAGAATTATTTTGTATTATTAAGAAACATATTACTGAAAAATAGAAAGAAATATTTATTTCGACTTTCATTTTAGGCTAATTTGAATAAAATTAATGTCACTTTTTGCAATGATCTGATATTTTCCATACCATGAAAAGATAGTACAATTGCTGAACAGTTTACACATTTAACCAAGGCCAAAGACAAAGACAAAGCCAAAGCCAAAGTCAAATGGAAACCGAAACTGAAACTGAAGCAGCAGCTGTTGAGAAGTGTGCACATTACATCTCAAATTGCTACACACGTTCAGTTCGAACAAACACCCAACAATAGGCCTCCTAAAGCACACACATACACACACACACACACACACACACATAGAGATAGATATATTTGCAAAAGTTAATATGCGTAGCTAATATCGGGGCAAGATTATTGATGTTGTGGACATGCACATGCGTGTCTGTGTAGTGCTCAGAGCCCACAGCCCAGACTCAACCCTCAAAACTCAAGCGGATCCACACATGAAATGCTCGACTGTCATGTTCTTGAGAGGAGAGGAGAGGAGAGGAGAGGAGAGGAGAGGAGAGGACAGGAGTGGAGAGGAGTGTTATGGCGTGGCGAGGTGAGGCAGTAGTGCCTTTATTCGACACATGTGCGCGCATTCACACCTAAGACTAGCCTCAAGAAACGAGCATTCATCTTGCGGCAGCGGGATGGGCATAGATTGGGTGGTGTTCGTGGGCGGAGAGGAAAAGGGTGGTGTTTGGAGGGGGTGCTACTATAAACAATATACGAATGGATGTTTAGGCAAACGTTGCATGTGTCCTCCATGCGGCAGCATGATACCATTTAATACAAAACAACTCATGTTTTGTGTTGTTGTTGTTTCTGCTGTTGCTGTTGCTGTTGCTGCTGCTGATGTTGCTGCAGTTGCTGCTGTTGCTGCTGTTGCTGCTTTTGCTGTGGCTGTTATTGCTGCTGACCATCATTTGAGGCCATGACGAATGAATACACCCGAATACATTTGCAGGCGTTGCAAAACGAGGCACGCTAGAGTAAACGGCGCTGCTGATGCACTTCGGACAAAAGTTGCCCTTCAGATTGGAGAATTTTCATCATTGTTTAATTGCCCAGTGAAACGAAACAAGTTTAAAATTTATGAAAAATTGACTATAGCCAAAAATATGTTATTCATTTATTTTTTTTCACATTCTATTCTGAGGCAACATATGTCTGTATATGTTTCAAATAAATTTTTATTTTAAGTTCCCTTTTGTAATTGATATAAATAAGCCTGAGTCTCTCAGCTGCTCCGCCATTGGCGCTAAATCTTTTCAGATTTGTTGTATTCAGTGACAAATCTATTTCTCTAAGTGTAGAGAGAGTGAGAGAGAGAGAGAGAGAGAGAGAGAGAAAGAGAGATATAGAGGCATTTTAGAGGCATGCAAGCGTTGCACTTCTCACTCACACGCACACACACAAATACACGCCTGCACACACACACACACACACACACACACACACACACAATTGAGTGTGTAAGCGTCCTCTTTAGAGAGCTGAACAGCAGGAGCAACAAACCCAATCCCAGCCCAATCTATGCAGCCATCAATCCAGAAAGGCACAAGGACCCGGACTACCCTGAACTGATATGTGATGTGCGTTTATCAGCGGACAGGACAAATAGGACAGACCAGGACAGGCCAGGAGAGGACAGGACAGGACAGGATATAGCCAGAGTGCAGTAGAGTGGGGCGGGGAAAGGGAGTGGGCGTGGGACAATGCCTACACTTGACTGATGGACATTCGCATGGCCAATCGGCGGACTGAGTGGGGGAGAGATTGGTACGGGCAGCGAGGGGAGAGTTGGTAAATGGGAGCATGGAATTCCAACTACAACTTTTCCATGCTTTGCAATATTTCCGTTTTCTTTTGTTGTCACAAATAAATTTGTTAACAGTTCGAGTGAACTGCAGACACAGCCCCCTCTTCGACCAGAGCTCAGCTACAGCTCTTATCATCACTCATAGCACATGTCATGACGTAACTAGGCGGCATCAGCAGCAACAGCAGCGGCAACAGCAGCAGCAACCGCAGCATCAGCAGCAGCAGCAGCAGCAGTAGCTGCAACAGTCCTCGTCATGATAAATGCTTCCGAACTTGTTACTTAGTCACGTGCGCTGCCAGGCCCGATCATCATTTGGAGCAGCACTTGGGATGTTTGCATGAGTGTGTGTGTGTGTGTGTGTGTGTGTGTGCGTGTGTATATATGTTAAACCACAAAATTGGCTCTAAGAGATGCTTTGAACGGTTAATGGAGATTGTTGTCCGTTGATTGCTGATTGCCTCCCTGACCACGACTGACCGACGCCTAATGATTCAATTTTTTCGAGAGCCACGTTAATTATGTGGCAAACAACAGTCGCTCGCCATTCACAGTTATCAACATGACTCAACGCACTGGCCGAGGCGAACTTACAACTCATTGCTTGCAACTTGCAGCTACTGGCAACTGGATTTTTGTTGTGCATGCCACGCAATAACAAAACATGCCCAAGCTAAACGGGAAACTGTATTTGATTTCAAGTCGTCTAGAGGCAATCCACAACAATAACAACAAAAACAACAATAACAACATTAACAACAATAACAACAATAACAACAATGTAAGCATAATTATTACAACAAACTTGCTCGGCCTGATCGACCCGACTGTTGATGCTTTTTGAGATTGCACCCACTTTATGGATTCGAATATATTTCTCTATTGCTGCTCAGCATTTGCACAAGACCGGAATCTGCATTTCATTATAAAGAAAAAGATACCCAAAAAATCAATTTTAAGTCAATAAAATAACTTATTGAAAACCGATGTTTGCCAATGGGATAATGTCTGAATAAGCTCAGCAATAGAAGCAAAGCTTTACATGAAATTTAGCAATGCACAAATATTGGATTTGTTGGCTTTTACAGGTGCAACTAAGGGCAGAGCTAAGACAAATGTGAAAACAAGGGAGAACGGTACAGTTGGGCGTAGCCGACT
Organism: Drosophila kokeensis; assembly: GCA_035042145.1. NCBI lineage: Eukaryota > Metazoa > Arthropoda > Insecta > Diptera > Drosophilidae > Drosophila > Drosophila kokeensis. The sequence goes on from JAWNLT010000374.1 coordinate 745,357, forward strand.
GCGAACTTCTTTGATGCCAATAAGTAATACCATCCGATAACAGAGCAGGCTAGCACTAGCCCGCAAATACCGATTTTTGATGGAAGCTCCTTGTAATCTTTGCTCCAAGTTTGTCTTTAAAATTGTGGATCTTTAGATTGGGCCTAGTTTCCTTATAATCTACTTTCCAAGTTTAGTACTCCTAGCTTTAAAATAGCTGAAGATATAAGCAATTGAAAATTGTTGGAGAGGAAGTAAGCGAAAAAATATTAGAGCAGGTTTTTAATCCTATCAAGTTTGGTGACTAGTTTCCAAATTGTGTGAGATTAATGGTCTTATCGATTTACACGAACAGGTCTATCGGCTTTGGGAGGCGGAGTGCCCGTGGCAATAAAATATTTCATTAATCTCTTAGAGAAGTTACTTACAAATTGTTATATATATATTCGCACTTCAGATTTTTATGCAGATCTTTGCCTTTAGTTTCAGAGTATAAAAGTAGTCTGAGCTTATTTAATAGATAATACGACCAAGACTCATTACACGAAACTTGGCCGCAAAGCGAAAAGCCGTATAAGGAATCATAGAAATCATACAAATTCAATGGGATCGATTGCAAATTTGTTAAATATGTATCATGGTTTATCATTCAAAATGAATTTCATCTTTTTACTTCATTGAAATCAAAAATACATACATTAAATAAAAACAGACTCCAAAAACCAACAATAATCTAATAACAAAAATGAAACATGAAAATGGCTTTAATCTGAAGGCGATGAAGAAATTGTATCCTGTAAATCACTTTAGCGCTACGTTCGACGCCAGGATCGTTTTTTGTCGTTATCGTTAATCGAAAAATACCAACCAGACCAAAAATTGTTAAACGTTTGAGGATCAGTAATAAGGAAAGTAAAAACGTTAAGAAGATGAGAGAAAGAGAGATAAGCAGTGATACATAGAATATGGAAAGGACAGAAAAATGTCTTGCATAAAAAAGGACTCCAAGATCCAAGGAAGCATTGTCAATCATAGAAGTGGCCAATTGGCCATAAATATACATTTTGAACAATAAAGTTGCAACTGGTTGGCCAAGCACCAGAGTTGCACAGAGTTCAACTTATGATGAAGAGGTTCGAATACATTGTGCACAATATTAGGCGAACGTGAAAGGATTGACGGGAAGTCAATAATGAAAAGGATAAAAAGTTAAACAGCGTTGTCAACCTGTAATGCTCCTTGCTATGGAATTCATCTAAAATACAAATATAGGACTGGAACCGAGAGACTTAGTCAATTGAAAAACTTAACTTATAAAAACAGACAAAAAGCAAAAAAAAATACAAGTTAACTTAAAGTTGAGTTGGGCTGAATTGAACTGAACCGAATCGAGTTGGGAGAATAATATTTTCTGAAATCCTCCGCATTCTGACAATGCTACTGCTCCTGTTCCTGCTCCAGCTACTGTTGCTGTTGCTGTTGATGTTGCTGTTATTGTTACTGTTTGTGTTGTAGCTGCTGACACGCGAACCTACTCCAATTTCCAGGCCGATGTGTCTGGCAAGAGTCAGGCGAGGCACAAAGATATTTTGTGCCGGCTGCCTCGACGGGAGGCAACATGAGTGTAGTCCGTGGCAAGCTTCTCATTTGAGCTTAGGTTGCAACTGCAGATGTCAAGGCAGGAGCAGCAAAGCGATAAACACCAACTGCGCCAATTATTGTGAGGCTTATTAGCTCAGTCAAGTGATCGGATTTCGACTTGGTTATTGGCTGAAAACCTAGCATAGTATTAACTGGCATATATGTATTTGACTCTTGGTTCCTCCTCTTTTTAAATGGTAATTTCAGATCCTTATTTTCCAATGCATTTATTCACATTTTCATTTAATTATAAAATTTGCTCAACTTTTCTTAATTTTCTCTTCTAAATTAAAAGTGAAATTTGATATTTAAATTTATATTTAAAAAATCAGAACAAAATGACAAAAAATAATTGGCTTGAATTAAGATGAGTTAAGATGCCCAACCACAATGGGAAAGTCATTTCAGATTCAATTTTTTATGATAGAAATAGAAAGTGGGAAGAAATTTAATAATTTACCAACAAACATAACATCTAGCATAGCACAACGATTAGTTATAAAGGTCAACTCGGTGTATGACGGTCACACTGAAGAAGAGCAAAAAGTATTCCGATTTGTTTCGTCTTATTTTACAATTATTTTCCTATATAGCAAAACAATTTATATTTACCATATATAGAAAATGGCTAAATATAACTGGAACCTGTCCTTCTAAATGCTTAACATAATTGCCTTATCATCAGGGTATCTCTCAGTTGATGAATAAATAAATCATTAATCGTTAATCATTCAAAAAGTGCCAGATATTAGCCTCATGTCAATGTACCTCTAAAAATATATCCGTATATATTATACTCAAAATATATATATTAAATTACAAGTTTTGTATCCCAGGTGTGTGTAACTTTCTTATTGGTCTGTGCCCATTAAAGTTTCCTAATTTATGTGTTTAATATTTGATTAATTTTTTTTTTAGCTTTTTCTCTTGCATTTTTCCATATACATATACATATATGTACATATCAAATGTGATTGGCAAAAAATATTAATTTTTATTTTTGATCAGCAGTTGTCGGTCCGTCTGACGTATTCGTATTTGTCAAAATCTCCAAATATACTTGCAAAATATGCTCAACATAGGTCGATTTTTTGATATTGATATTTTTCGAATTCAGACTTGAGGGTATATAATCGTCGGTGTGTCTTTCCTGCTTTTTATTTGTTCGATTCCTTGCTGTCGCACCCTGTAGACGAATCGCATATAAGGGTTCGCCGGGTCAGGCCCTCTGGTTGATATATGAGGCAGTGCTGGGTCCCGTCAGTTAGCCGTTTGTTTGGGTCTTCGTCTCCGTTGGCGTCCACACATGCAATGCTACTGTTCTGGTTCTGTATTTAGTATTCAATGCGCAGTATTCAGTTTGGGTCGTTTTCATTGCGAGCACGCAATGTCATTTCACGCTAAGCTCACGACATGGACTTGGACATGGACATGGACATGCCATGGACATGCCATGGACATGAACACGGACATGGACATGGACATGCACAGACAAAAAATGGCTTAGATTATTCAAGTTTTACATGCACCATTCTATTAAATTCCAAATCCACTAAATACAACTGTTTCTTTAAACAGAAAAACATCCATTCTTCAAATGGTTCAGCTTAAATATTCTGCGAAATCAAGTGATAAATATCCAATGAAACTCTGAAAGTGCATCAAAATTTACGCTCTCTTGTAGAAGTTTAGTTTGGGTCACAGTCATTCACGCAAGTTTCTTAATATTTTGTTTAGTGTACGGCCAAGCAGCCACTGGACAGTGACAGGCACACAGACAGCGACAGTGACAGAGACAGAGAGAGAGAGACAGAGAAAGAGACAGTGACTGAGTCAATGGCAGGTTATGTGGCACGTAACAACGGAAGCTGAACACGGCGCATGCGTAGCAGGGTACAAGGGGCGGAGGAGTTGCAGGAAGAGTACGGTAAAGGGTGGTGGGTGGAGAGAGGAGAGCGGGGACCCGCATATGTCAGCGCTCGCAAATGTGTTAATATTTGATAAGCTTAATATGTGGTCGAGGCAAAAGGGCGGCCACCTGGGGATATGAAGAAATGAGGCAATGGAACTGCGACTCTAACTGTGACTGATTGCAACGGCAACTGCAACTGAATACTTAGAGTGGGAGAGTCGCACATGTACAACTCCAGCTACAGCTGCCGCTCTACTATCAGCATGGCCACAAACCCAAATAATACAGAAGAAAGAAAAAAACAAGAGAGATCGTTGCAGTCGGGCGTAACATACTGCGAAATACTCTGCCACTAACAAGTAATATCGTGCCGGATGGGTGTGGCCAAGTTTGTTAGCCTTACCTCTCAAGTTGCGAGAGATATAAGATATTTGAAGATGTTCTTGGTAATCTACCTTCCAAACTTGCTGGCCTTAGCCTCTAATTTGCAAGAGATATTTTTGAGATATATACCAGGAATATAACTTTCAAATTTGGTCACTCAATTTTTAAAATAAAATGGGCGTGGCCATAATATATTTTATATCGTTACTTAAAGGCGCTTACCAGGCGGCTACCTTCCAACGTAGAAGACTTTAGCTCAAAGACTGCGAAAGATATAGCCATTTCCGATATTTGCTAGCATTAAAATTGTGGGAGAAATGTTGCCTTATTGATTAGAAATGATCGATCTTATCGATTTTCTCGCGGAATTTTGACACTTTGTCTGAATATGTTCCAGGTTTCAGGGCTATAGATTTAAGGGTGTCGACACAAGTTGCGACAGACAGCCAGAGGGACATTACACAAAAGCAATATGCCATGATACCTTTGGTATCAGAGAATAAGCAGTAACGTCGAAAATCGTCACAAAAAGTATTAAAGCTTGTCAGCTTGACACCTTCCAACGCCAGCACTCCCACAGGGAACGAGGCTTCCCTCCCTTCCTCCACTTCCTCCAATTGGACATGCGACGCTCCAACTTCAAGAACAGTTGGTGCAACAACTACAACGAGGGTTGCTAAGCGAGAAACTGCGACAAACTGTATTATGTGGATGCAGTATTTTAGTGCTTAAGGCCATGAAAAAGAGGCAGAAATTAACACTGTTAACAAGTTGTTCATTAATAATAAATTTCAGCAATTCATCAACATCGGACAACTAAATATATTTCTGCAAAATTGTTAAATATCTAGGGGTAAAAGAATTATTAATCCTTAGGCATAATTAAAGTTATCGGTTATCGAATAAATTGTTAGTGTTAGTATTAGAAAACATTGTCAAAGTAATTATTAAGAATATTTATAACATTTATATTTTAATGATTTATGCTTCTCGCAGTAAATTATAGGTGAATACTTGTAGCGTAAGAAAGAAAAAATATGAAATGAATAAAAATCATATAGATTCCAAAGGAAGAATCGGCTGATGTTACAAATTTGCATCTGCAGGTCCGATATGTCAACTTCGGCATGCCTCAGATGGGCAGGTTTTCTTGGTTATTTCAATTTATATATATTTATATATATTGAGAATCGCATAGAAACGGTCTTGAACTTTAATTTCTTCGACATTTTAATGGAGCGCAACGGCGCCAACAGGGACTTCATCAGTTTACTCTAATCTTTCGACTCGACGAGAAGCGAAATCGCATGTTGGATTGGATGCACCCCTTGCCTCATCTGGTGCCACTTTTCGCTGACTTTTTCGTTGCACGTTGCCGTTTGCGGTCAGGTTCACAATTCCCAATCCTCTGAGTTGCCATTCAGATGGAGGGCTTAGCGCTACGGTTAATTAAACGATAATTTCGCATGATTTTAGTATAGGAGTTCGGCCTTGTGGCCCCGAATCCACTTGTTCAACTGAAATCGGCAACGGGCCACAGGACGATGCTGATTGCTCGACTGAACGTACAGCATAAAGCGTTTAAATGGAGCGTGCCGCTGCTGAATTTCAGCTTATTTAATGTAAATGGAGCGGCCATCGCCCAACCAACCAAACTACCACAGGGCCCCAAATGCACCCAACAGCACCCAGAACACAGAACACAGACTAAAGACCCCTCTGCTCTTGTGTCCATACCTCAGGCTGGCGCAGACCATTTCACAGTCAAGGCAAACACATGCGCACATGTATTCGCACTAGTGTGCATCTATTGACAGGCACTGTTGATGGTTGCGCCTGAATCCGGAACCATCTTCATCTCCGTTTTCGTCTCTCCCTTACACTCGCTCTCTCTCTCTCTCTCCCTCTCTGTCTCTGTCTCTTTGTCTCTGATCTCCTTGTATCTGTAATCTAGTTCAATCTATCTAAACATCTAGGTGGGGACCCGCCTCGACTCCAGCAGTACCGGGCCACACAGAAATTTTTACGTGGGCAGCCACTCGCACACTCGCTTCTCTCCTTCTTCTTCTTCTTGTTTATCATGTGTGTGTGTGTGTGTGTGGTTGTTGTTGTTGTTATTGTTTGATATGTGTCGCCGACACGTGTTCAGTTTGGGCTTTATTACACGAGTTATGAACTGATACGGATACAATTGCAGCTGCAACTGCCAACTCACACACGCACACACACACACACTCACAACTACTAAGAAGAGGCGGTAAATATACTTGCTTCATAAATTCAAGGTGTGTTCAGGTTGCTAATGTTTTTGTTATTATTATTATTATTATAATTAAGCAATTCCATGCATTTTCTTGCAGCACATTAAAACAAGCAAAAGTGTTTCGTTTTGCGTTAAGGATTTGAAAATTGCCCTGGCGATACTGATAGCTTGATACTGGCCCAGAACATACACACACACATTATATTTATATCAGTGTGTCAAACCGGAAATAGAAACGGATTTGGAAGCGCAAGTCTCTCGATTGATATTCGGAATCGGCATCTGAAGCAGAACCCAAATTAAAAAATTACCGCAAATTCCACAGCCCGAAAAGATCGTAGCGGAACATCATTATAGTCGATACCGTTATGTGTGTGAGTGTGTCTGTGCTCTAGCTTGTAAAAATATTCCAAATATATATTATAATCCAAATTTAAAGACACTAGCTCTTACAGTCTCTCAGATCCATAAGCTCATCGAGACGGACCTGGCTAGATGCAGATCAAATACATTTACACCTTATGGAGTCGTAGATGCTTCTTTCTATCTGTTATATACACTTGCACATCTTCAATATACCCTTTTCTTTAACCATTTTTAATAATATTATAATGGCAAAAAGACGGTAATCTTAAGCACTCGGAAGATAACGGAAGATAACATCCTTATAGTCACCAGTTCATCTGTTGAAACCCCAATTTCATTTAAAAAAGAAAAAACCGACTGAACTGTAGGCTATTTATGTATTCGTCCAATGCTGGTAATTTGTATGCTTAAATTGTATCACAGTGTTCCGTAATGAACGTCTGAGATGCTTTCAATTGTGATTTTCACAACTCCCCACATTATCCTCTCTTAGATTTCTCAGCTTTGGTGACTCTAACTGTAAGGCTGTAAGAGATATTTTGGCTATTTGCTTACTCAAGGCGCTAATATCGGGGGAGATTTGGCCTCTACCTACCTTGATTTATTTCCAAGTGGTGTCAGTTAGACTTACAAATCTGGGAAGCTAGATTACGAGGAACCTACTCTTAAGATTCGATTGAATAGACAGAAATATTTGAAATGTGAAACAAATATAAATTACGACAATAACAAGATTTTGAATATATGATTGCCTTTTATATGTTTTTCAAATGTATATTAAATATACATTATATATGCCGGTTCAAACTGTTGTATCTATATGAACAAGTTATGAAAAGTGTAGTTTTCCCCTGTACCAAATCAGAATCAACCAAAGAGGCATTAAAACACACTTCTTGGAATAAAAATAATCTAACAAATTAGAAACGTAATTTCGTAGTGCAGATGAAGTATTTTATCGATAAATTTATCGATAACTTCCTTCGTTTCAGAGATACAAATGAAAATCGATTGCTGATAGATGTGTGCGAGCAATGTATGTATATAAGGAAAAGGGTATCTTGTCGTCGAGTTCTCCTCGACAGTGGCATTCTTGCTGGTTTTATTTAATATTTTTGGAAAAGAGACATAAATCTATGCGTAATTCTTATATATTCGTTAGTATGATTTTTATTACTGTTTTCCCCAACCTTAGTCTGTTTCTTTTGCGAGGGGAGAAGCTGTTACTTGATTTAAATTCCTTTTGTGTCTAATGGGCTTTGTTTAGTCTTATATTTTTGTGTTGATCTAAGCGTATTTTGGCCGGTTTTCTGATTTTTGCTGAACTTGTACAAAACAAATGTATAAAAACAACAACAATAACAACAGCAATATAAAACCAACAATAATAACAACAACAAAGTATTCACATTGAAATGCAATAAAAGCAAAATCAACACAAAAATCGTAATAAAATCAAAGCAAACAATGCGAAAAAACCGACAGACAAACCAAACCAAAAGCAAACATTGCCGAGAGAACGGAGCAATAGAGTGAAGCCGAGAGAGATAGAGAGAGAGAGAGAGAGAGGGAGACTAAGAGAGACAGAGAGAAGTGGGAGAACTGTTTGCGTATTTGGGAGCATATCTCTGGCTGTATATCTTTATATGCAATATGCATAAATTTATTTATTTCCCTGCGTATGTGTGCATGGGCGTAGACAGGTCAGGTATAGCCAGGGACAAGGCCTTCACCTACAAAAAAAAAAAAAAATAATAATAAAAAAAATTCGATAAAATCGTCATTTGATCTATTATATTTAAACTACTTTTAGCAGGTCTAGATTAATCACGAAATGCTTCTATTGTTGCCACAGAAAAATACCAAATTTTAATGAACCAAAAACTGACGTCAGAATTTTGTGTTGAATTCAGCTCACATAGATTATTATAATGCACTAAGGACCAAATACAGATTTTTCAGGGCGCTAATTCTAAATTTGAAGCCAGAAACTTGAAACTTTCCACAGACATTTGTTTGCCTCAATTCAAATTTATTTCATTATAAAAATATTTATGGATTGCCATTCTAAACTTGAACATTTCATATGTTGAAAACGTTATTATAAATTAAATTCGATAAATTTAATATGATTAATTTCTGGCAGAAATCAGATAAAATAAATGCTACTATGATTTTCGAATTTTCGAATAAAATACCATACCTAGATGAACTTTTTTGGAGTTAATCGTTTTCATAATCTTCAATCAATGACACCATTGAGTCCAGTACACAACTGTCTTCGCCGTTTTCCTCATCGCCTTCGATTTCAATCATTCCCATTTCAATTTTCAAGAGCTTTAATTTCCAATTCAATACCTAAAAACAGTTCATATGAGAACAATAATTTAATTGATCTGGTCACAAATTAAATCATCTTGTGCATATTTTAAAGTCGTTCTCAAATGTACAAATTACGTTAGACTGGTTGACAATTGTATAAGATAAGTTGTCAATATAAGGAAACTACAGCACAAGAAAATCTGCATACTGATTGATAAATCGGGATTAATGATAACAACCCATCTGGGAAGTAGAATGGTTTTTACCACGATTCATCGACAAAAATAAGTTTGACCAATAATCTTCACTATTCAGCGATAATTAGTACTGATCGAAAACTTTTAAAAAATCAACATTTTAATTTAAGCATAAAATGAAATGAATCATCTGATGATAGATTAAGAATTCTAAGATTTTTTCACAATTTGTGGAAGTAGAAATACCTATTTTTCAGATAAGCTATGTTGTCCATAAAATGAGAATTGATTGTCTTCTATTTGCCAATCATTCACTTGCCTCAAATGTCTCAGGCTGATATATTTCGACAATTTCTCTAGCTTATCCAGAGAATAACTAATAAAGTTTTTCATTACTCTCTCTTTTACAGTAATGAGACTTTTTATTTATATCTGAACATCAGAAATAATTAAATATATTTCCATATTTTCTTTCGGAAACTCATTAAATTTATGCAACGATATTTTATATGTTACTTTAAGACTCGTATTGATTTTGCATAGAATGAAAATGGTAATTTTGTTGCCCTCCTAATTTGGATCCTGCCTACGTCCATGTTTGTGTGTAGGTCTTTGTGTGCGTGTGTGTGTGTGTGTTTGCACAACCGACGCCATATTTAATAACAAATCAATGACTATTTCAGTTTGTTGTGTATATGGTTGGGCAATTTAGATGTCAGCCCCAAAACCTAGTTGGTTGGCAGAGTCAGATTTTTAGCCCCACTCAACCTCCTTCGTCCTTCCCTCCTCCAGTTTATTGGCATAAAAGGAGAAAAATTACTAAAACTAGATTTGCTGCTCTCGAATTTTTCGATATCTGGAAATTTAGGAATAGTCCTTTGAGTGAGTAACCGACTGGGGAATACACTGTTACCAGCTGATTAGAAGAAGCAAAGAACCTTCTTGTGAATGGGGGCGGAGCGGCTGAGATTGAACGTGCCTAGACTATTAAATAATCATTAATGTACCTTTAAACTTTTGTGGGGGCTTTTCCCATTTTTTGGCAGCGACGACGGCGTGGCCATGACCAACTGGACTAATGACACCAATTTAAAATTGCTTAACATAAAGGATATAGGAATTGGATATATCGCATTCGAGCTAACTCGACTACAGCATTCTTACTTGTTAATTTGACAATCCGTGGACCGCCAGACGCTTACATTAAAATTATGGAAGATATGTGTCTTATCAATTAGCTTTAATCGATTTTATCGATTTCCAAGCCCTCTTGTGGACGTAGCATTCCAATTTTATACTTTGTCTGAGGGTGTTTAGATAATATATATTCCAAGTTTCGTGTCGCTAACTTTAGTGGCTTATATATTTTCATCAACAATAAGATATAAGCAAATACGAACAATGAGCGAATCACTCTGATTACAAGTCCCGCAGAATAGGATGCGTGTAGCCAAAATATACCGATCTATGAAGGAGGTGCCTTGTAATCTACCCTCTAAGTTTGGCTATATAATAGATATAGGTGGAAAAAAGCGTTGGAGGAGTTTTATAGTAATATACCTTTCAAGTTTGGTAGCTTTAGCATTTTATTTTCAAAAGATATAGGAGCGGAAGTGGGCGTGGACAAAAAAATATAAAGGAGAAGCAAGAGAAGAATCCTAGAAATCTGCCTTTCAAGTTTGGTAACTGTAGCTCTTAAATAGCGGGGGATTTAAGTTTTATCGTTATTGGCAGACTTGCTGCTTTATCGAATTGGCGATTATGAGCGCAGGTGTGGGCGTGACCATAACAAATATTTGATCGGTACTCAAAGGGGAATACCGTTGGTATGCCATCCAAATCTGATGGCTCTAGTAATTTCAAGTTTTTTTGGGCATTGAAGGTGGGCGTGGCACACGCCAACAACCAAAAATTGGTGGATATAGCATTAAAATTGTGGCTAAAATGTGGCCTTATCGATATACATTTATCGATATTAACGATTTCCTAACCTGCTAGTGAACGGGCACAGGCCAGTATAAGTTGCGAGTTACAAAGCTCTAGCTTAAAGTGTATCGAAAAAAAGTTGAGTTTATACAGGCGGACAGGCGGACAGGCGGACAGACAGTATGACGGACTTTACACAAAACCAATATACTCTGGATACCATGGGTATCATCAGTATGGTTCGAGATTTGTTGGCGCTTTGTATTTGTTTTGTGTTTAGCAGACAAACAGCAAAATGAAAATCAACAACAGATTTGCGAAGCGTAAAAGCTTCGTTTATCCATCAGGCACACCCCGGCGCAGTTTTTGTCCCTTTGCCGACGGTTTTTGTCTCTAAAAATATCATAAATTCTTATTACAATTTTTCATTTGTTTGTTTTTGCATTGCTTTATTATTTGTATTGCCATTTGCTCCCCGCATACAGAGACAACATATACACACACACACACACACACAAGCAAAAACACACAGCTAAGGAAAAAGCAGAAAAAAATTTCCTATGTATGCAAAAAGGAAACGGAAAGCAAGAATATATGTGTGTGAGGCATTTAAAAGCTTTACAAACATTAAAATGTCTGTCTAACTGTAACTGTGTGTGCTTATCGGCATCAAAAACTGCGCACGTATGTGCATGCTACTATGTGTGTGTGTGTGTGTGTATGTATTATCTTTGTGTGTGTGTCTCATGTTTGCGCAAATCGTTAGACCGAAGAGCTGTGTAAATATTTGTGTGAAAAATTTTTCCGAACGTGGATTAAAAACTTGTTCCATGTTGCTTGGTTACAGTTTTCTATCAGACAGACAGAGAGGGAGCCACTGAAAGCGAGCGAGACACAACATGCGAAAGAGACAGAGGGAGAGAGAGAGAGGGAGAGAGAGATAGCGCAAAGCAAATGCATTTAGTTCGACACTGGTTATTTTGTAGCTCTATCTGTTCTATCTATTACAGATTTATTTTGAAAAATTTATTAGCATATTTATTTACTTTTTGCAGCGCTCATCCTCATGTGCGTATGTGTGTGTAAGTGTGGGTGTGTGTGGGTGTGTGTGAGCTTTGAGGTTTTGTGTCGCTCTGTTTGAATTTTGTGTTTTGCTTATTTTTAGCATTACGCATACGCCGTGTGGTGTCCGAAACGATTTTGCGAACGGCTGCCAACACGTGCGGAGGTAAACAGTTGCTGCTTCACGTAATAACATATAAATATGCAATCGATTTAATGCAAACAACTAAAGCAGCGCTTTAAGCAGATCACATTTCTAAATATTCGCAAACTCACAAATTCAACATAATCACTTTAAGGAAGCAAACAGAGGCTGCCCTTCAACCCCCACAACTTTAAGGATAGGCCGATTATCCCAATCATGAATGTATTTTTCAAATTTTTGAAGCTTACTTGAGAATCAAAAATAATATTAACACTTGGTTTTTAGTTAATATGAACAGATCCAAGTAGGAATAGAAATTTTTAAACAGTTTTGTTGGGCAAATGTTTGCCATTATTTTGGGGCTTATTACACGTTCCATTTCGCATTTCGCAAAACATTGAATAACTTATAATTTCAGCAAGTTTATCAACTTTCGCAGCACTCGTTAGTCGGGGAGTACACTGCCCAATCAAAGTTAGCCTATTCCATTTCAGCCAGTTTCATCTACGCAGCGCAGAAGCATCAACATCATCAGCAGCAACAAAAAAGTGTGAAATTTTAAGTACTTGAAGAGCCGCTGGCACATCCGCAGCCACCACAGAATGTGGCAGCACGAGGACAGGAGTCGAGATGCTGCCACCTGGGTTGGCATAAATACACCTATAAACACACACATATATATATATATATATATATATATATATACATACACACTTACATACATTCAAATGTATATATAAACAAGCAATACGTATTCATAACACGTATACGCCATGTTGTTGTTGACAGCCATTTTGTAGATGTGCGCGACGTCGCCTTCGTCCCACTTAACTACCACTCAAGCTTGCACCGTCACTCAAACTACCAGGCACCGACTCCAGCGTCAGCTCCAGCTCCGACTCCAGCTCCAGCTCTAGCTCCATCTCTAGCTCCAGTTCCATATCTAGCTCTCCCCTGTCTGCTTGCAATTCAACGAGGCGTTCGTTTATTTGAACAACGGCACCTTTGCGTGGCAAAAGCTCATTTGAGTGCGCACCCCACCCCACCCCCCAAAAATGGGGGTTGTAAATAAGGGTGGGGGCACGTAAGTAAACACAGCTCAAGCGAATATATTGACGATGTTGAAGCGGAAGAGCATCATCATAGCGGTAATCATGTTACCTCAATTCGAAATGAATTCATAACTGAATTTTCGTATTTTCCACCCCAGATACCCAACTACACATCCGAAAGACCCAGACCCAGACCCAGACCCAGACCCAGGCCAGGCAGACCCTTAAGCGCTGGCAACGTCAACCGGCTAACCCTGTGTTGCCATTAGCCCCCTCCAACATAAACATATAGCAGCATCAGCAGTCAGAGCCGGCGCTAGAGCAGGAGCAGGTGCTGCAGCTGGGGCTGGAGCTGGAGCTGGAGCAGGAGAGCCAAACACTGACAGACAGCAGGATATATGTAGGACGTGGATGCTGATGAGTTCTTGTGCCTCTCCTGGCGTTTGTCAAACCAAACGAAATGCCGTTTTAAAGTGTTTTTCGCTTACTAGCAACAAAATATAAAAATACACAAAACAAACTACAACGCCAACTTTGTCGCCTACTGAACTCCAAATACTCTCTCGACTGTTGTTAATCAACAGTTCTTCCAGGTCACAATTCGCAAGATATTGATAAGAGGCTAATTCGATAATCTGAGTAGTAGGCATAACAACCTATAATAGCAGCACTTTCGAGCTCATCTCCAAAACTTACAATGAATCTTTTGTTATTGACGTAGGTAAAACAGATTGTTGGACATTTCTGGAGATAATCCTTGACAAATGATTGAAGTTGTGGTATTTAAGGCTAGAGAAATGTTAAGATTAGACTTAGATTAGATTTTTGCAAAAGATTTTCATCTTTTCTTAACCTAAACAATACCTTTTTGGCAGTCGAGAAGAATGCAAGAAGTCGCCAACAGAGGTCGTTCAGCAGTTTTAATAAATAATAAATATATATAATTAATTAAACAATAATAATTAAATAATATATTTAATAATAGAATATAATACATTTGAAGACTGGACATATTCAGTTCCTGCAGAACTTTGTTTCGTAATTAAATATGTTAATATTACATATAGTAAAACAAGTTATAAGAACTTCACAAAAATAGTTATAAGCCAACAAATTTGTTTTTGAAAATTATTAAAGGAAAAACTTGACAAACTTTTGTTTCATTTAAAAGAGTTAATAAAAAGCCGTACAGCAAACAGTAGCCGCGGTCTTCCAGATATGCATTTGAAGCTGGTTGACAAGCAAGTTGGAAAAGCTGTTGTACCTTTTTGGTGAAGATGTTTAAAATGGCAAAACTCGTTAACTGCGATTCCAGTGCACCGGATTGGCAGCCAGGCAGCGGTGCGATGGCCGGCTCCTGGCCACGGCCTCGGCATGGGCACGCCGTCAACGTCATCGTCATCGTCACCATCGGATTTGCAACTGGTTGCATGTGTTGGTTGAGTGGTGCCCACCTCTCTGAATCCCTGACTCCGTTCCTGCTTGGTTGACGATGGGCGTTTTTTATTATTACTTTTGTTCTTGGTGGGTGGGTTATCCTGTTTGCCACGGCTGCGTGTCCGCCAGCATGTCCTTGTCGCCAGCCAACGTATAACGTATTTTGTCGTACCGGAACTAGTTCTAGACATGCATTTTATCTTGTTGTCATCATCCTTGTCGCTTGTTGCTGTTGCCTCTTGCCTGCCCCTGCCCCTGCCCCTGCCCCTGCCCATGCCCATGCCCATGCCCATGTACAGGATGTTGCTCGTTAAATTTTCTTTATGAAGTTAACTGTAAATGCTGCGACGTTGCCTACAATTTGAAAACACCTCCTCACCAGAACCGCCCCAACCAAGACCATTCCCCAACCCTGCGACTGTCACTTCAATTTCACTGCGAAAACGGAAAGAGCGCAAGAAAATAAAATGTAAGAAAAGAAAAGCAGAAGGAAAAAAAAACATAAAATGATAGGGAAAAAGAATTACCATGTAATGCAATCTAGCAGCTGGAGCAATAGCAAATCTTAAGGCCTTAAGGCCGCAACCCAAAAGATCAGAAACGATGCAGCGAGTAAGAAACCTGCGGTCTGTCCTAACCGACAGCGTAATACTCTAATATCCGCTGAAAGCAGATGGATTTCTTGTGGAAGTGGGGCATAGGGCGAGTCTCGATTCTGACAAAATGGTGTCAGTAATCCACCCTTCAAATTTGGTAACCCCAACTCTAAAATAGTGGGAGATATATGTATGTATTGTGAAAGACGTGGGCATTTCTGATTATTAGAATTGGAATTTCAATTATACATATATGTGACTCATTTTATCGATTTACATTTATCGGTTTTATCGATTTCACAGCTTGGCAGTAAACGAATAGACTGCACTAGCTTTGCTGTCAGTGTATAACAAGAAGAACAACAACAGCTACAACGCATTACACGTGCCATGAATTTCCATTTCCAAAACAAATGCAAATATTTAAATTGCATTCGCGACAGTCACCGCCATTCGCCCAAAATCTCAGTTTGCCCCTGGCACGACCCCGACCCGCCCGCCCCTCCCTCGCACGAAGCAGCAAGAACATGCACCTCAAATCATTCGTTCTACAAACAGATAAATTATGTTCTACAAGAAAACTCACAAAATATCGAGAAAAAAACACGTAAAAATAAAAAAGGAAAAACCAAAGGAGACAAGGGCGGGAGACAAGGAGAGGCGACCGAGCCAGAAGAGAAAGTCAGATACGAATCACATTCGGCAATAAAGGCTATTGAAAGGCCCTGCTTGGAATAACAAAAATAATAATATTTCTCTTAACTTGTTTAATTTATACCTGAATTATTATTATTTGATTTGTAAATGAATTGAAAGACTGAAAAATACATTAGAGCTGGCAATAAATAAAAAATCAATTTGATTGTATTGTGCAAAAAATTCAAACTTGAAAATAAGAAAACATTAAAAAGAGGCAAAGTTTTCAAATAAATTTCAACTGGGTATCGAGTCAGATAGCAATATATTTATTTATTAACATGTAAGCTTACGTAACACTTGGCTTAAGATCTCGACGAAATATCCTTTTTTTTACTTTTACTTTTTCTTTTTTATTCTCCTTTTTTTTGCCCACCGTTTATATAGAACCAACGAGCTCCGATCGAAGCGTATTAAGCTCCAAACGAAAGTAGTCAAATAAAATGCAGACATGAAAATATATGTAAGCGTACGAATAGAATGAAAATCATGAAAAATTTCTCAAGTAGTCGGTGTACAACAACAACAACAACAACAACAACAACAACAACAACAACAACCACAACAACAAGTGCAAGCACGGTGGCACAAGAATAATGTGCAGGACGGCATATTGGTAAATGGGAGGGGCGCGGTGGGGGAGGAGTGTGAGGGCGCCCCAACCCAAGGGGCCAATAAGCAAACAGACCAAAGAGTAAAACCGGCTGCCAGGACGAAATGGACTGCGCCATATTGGAGCCAAGGAGAAAGATGTGAAGTGGCAAGAAGGCGGGCACATTGGTTCATAACTGTTCTTATCTTCAGTATTTTATAGCCATGAAATGTGTACAAAAATTGGCACACCAAATTGAATTGCCAGCTGAAGGAAAACCATAAGAAAATCGTTTTCCTTATTGGTCAGTCTGTGATTGTTGATGCCAAGTCAAAAATCCATTGATTTTCCGAGAACTAAACTAATAAACTGAGAGACTTTATCATTACCAGAAGTTGGAAGGTGTATATTCAAAAAGTTGCCAAGTACATACATAATTTTGTACCACTGTGGCATTCTCAATTCAGACACCAAAAAGGGCCGAACGAAAAAAAGAATCGAAAAAGGAAGTGAACCAGGGAAAATTACAACTCTCGGCTTTTAGTCGTTGTTGTTATGGAGCGTCGACTGCGACTGGGGCTGAAACTGGGGCTGAAACTGGGGCTGGGGCTGGGGCTGGGGCTGGTTCTGAGGTTGGGGTTGGAATTGAGTTTTGGTACGTAAAAGTTTTGGTGCGACACCGACGCCATTTTGCATGCAGGTGATTTGCAAAGCTACGCAGCTGCGTGAGTGTATTTGTGTGTGTGTGTGTGTGTGTGTGTGTGTGTGATTGTGTGATTGTGTGTAAATAATTTTTATCTGCCAACTTTTATAATTTTTTATTTTTATGCACAATTCGTTTGCCTTAACAATACGAAAATCTCATATAGCGCGTCAAGTTGAACTGCAGGTGGCTATGGAGGGCAGCAGTGAGTAGACACACACCCACACACACACCCACACACACACACACGCACACACACACACGCATATAAATGGGCGCACACATGCGAGCAAAAACTGAAAGAAAAAGCCAACAAAAATAACTCAAGACGACGCAGCATACAAAAGAAATGAAACGAAACGAAACGAAACGAAACGAAAGGACTCCTTCAAGGCTGCGAGCTGGGAGCCAAAGGCAAACACAGCTCAGGCCCCAACTTTAACTCCAGCACATCAGCAACAAAACAAATAGCAACAAAACTGCCATTGTCATCGTTGTTGTTATTGCTGTTGAAGCCTCAACACAATTACCCGACGCTTTAGGGTGATATATACATATATATACATATATATCATATGTATATACATTAGGTATGTATATATGTATGTCCTGGCATTTACCTTATATTCCTTAAATTGCTGCAACATCATTCAAGTACTTTAAGACAGTTGCTTTAATTAGTTTGTTCTTCAACTTAAGTTTTCTACAGAAAAAATATTGTTTTAGAAATTGTGAATAATTTTGATTTGGGAAAAATATAATTGATTTTTTTTGAGGGGGAAAGAAATGTTATAATTAGGACCTGATTTAGGTTCAGGTTAATTGGAAATACTTCAAAATTGAAGTATGAATTTTGTTGGTGTGAAATGCGAGGGTTGCCTGAGTACTTTCAAGTGAAGTGCGACAATTGTTAAAGTCTTCTTCTGGTCAGTGAATGGATGTGTGCAATGCTCAACGATCAAAAGTAAAGTAAAGTATTCAGTCCTTGGCATGTGCAAGTTCTTGAATCAGCATTGGAGCAGGTGCATCAAAGTGGACCTGCAGCAAATGATTACGCTCGGGTTCAACAAATAACCATCAATATAGGATTCAATACGAAATGTGTGTTTCGTGCAACTGTCCGCAAGTGTGAGGTTCTTATGAGGCCAACGCAATTGCAATTACAGGTGGCAGCCAGCAAAGGCAAGATCTCATCCCTGACATCTCTGGCACTAAGCCTGCCTCGGTGTCTTAAAGCATTGGAACTTGAAACTGCCTTTATCCAGCAATGCGCCAATAGATTTGCTTTTCGTTTCTTTTTCTTATTGTAACTCCCAATGCTGTTAGTCTATCAGCCCCGCAGCTAGACAGAGTGGGAGTGGAATTGGAAGTGGGAGTCGGAGTGGGATTGGGAGTGGGATTGGGAGTGGGAGTGGCCTATACGAGTCACATCAAATGATAGGCTGAGGACAAGCTGAAAGCACTCGAAATATATTTAGCTGCGTTGCTAACCAGCAAGAGCCCCTATTCTAACTCCCTAATTCCCCACCATTCCCATTTTCCCAACTGGTTTCACACCCTCACTTCCACCCCACTCCCACTCCCACCACTTGCTGGTATATTTGAATACCCTTATTGAGGGCATTTTAATTGATTCGTGACTTTTGTGACGCATTAAACAAATCCGAGTCAATATGTGCATGTGCTCATCTATCTGTCTATTCATTTGTCCGCCTGTCTTCATTCATTGACCCATTTTTAGAATAACTTTTACTATAACATAAACATAATGAAATTTGACTAATCAGCTGATTGGCTTCAACGAGAGTATCTAATGTTCGGCGTGCCCAAGATAAGCGGTTTTTTCTTGTTTGTTCTTCCGTTAAGTCTTTCTAGAAATTGTCATTGAGCTTTGGGCTCAGGTAGCTTCCACAGCAATGGCGAAGGCAACTGCAACAGCGCCCCATCAAATGTTTTCAAAGACTTTTACTTCATTGAGGTCGCAAGTAACACAACAGCAACAACAACAACAGCAACAACAACAGCAACAACAACAGCAACACCAGCAACAACAAGCCTGGCAGCCATTTTGACTGACTGTCAGCTCGTCGTGGCGTTATTTTGTTGTCCTCTGCGCTGTTTCTCGCTGCTTCTGTCTGTCCGTCCGCCCGTCTATCCATCTCTCTGTCTGTCTGTCTGTCTGTCTGTTCTGTCTGTCTGTTCGTCTGTCTGTCTGCTTATGCCTGAATCACTTTTGTAACTTTTGCTAAGACGTAGCGAGTGAGAGAGAGGATGAAAACTCATTTTGAAATCATTTTTGGAAAATCTCCTGCGGCTGCGTTTTGTTCCAAACTGAAAAACGAAAGAAAAAAATGATGGTGTGGGGGGGGGGGAGGCAGAGAGCAGGTGGTGCAAGGGAATGGCAGCCGCTTTCCTTTTGGCTTGCTTAACTTTTACGCAAGTCGATTTTTGGGTGTGTGGCAATCGGGCAAATTAATGCAACTTTAACAGCGCCGAACTTGATATGCTCTACTCAACAGTATTTGCCAACTTAAGTGGGTCAATTGAGGGGTTCTTAGCTGAAACAAGTCAAGTAACGAAATCAATTAGGAAGTCATTTTATATACTCTACTTTTCTTTATTGACCATGTTCATATGTAAAAATCCTTCTTTGTTTTAGCCTTGTAGTAGATGTGTCCAACGCTGTAAAGTATATATATATATATGTATATACATATATACGTATCTATTCTTGACCAGCATCACTAGCCGAGTCGATGAAGTCTTGTATGTCAGTCGTACGTCATTTGTTACACCCATTTTTTTAATAGTAGTAATTCTTCAGTTTTAAAGCTAAAGCATGAAACAGTCACTTTGCTTCGCTGACCGCGGACTTCAGGTCCGATCAGATAGGATCTCAACATGATGAAGCCGCCATAGTAATAAAAGATCGACGATTTAATTTGGCATTTGGGTAGACATACCTGACACCCTTTCTGCTACATTAAAGCTACACAACTCTGGGATATTCAGATCACAGCCAGTCGTGAAACCAAAATAATATAAATACAATAATCTTGCGAACTCCTAACTGAAATTTAAATGTCAGCAGATTAGCTACGGTCCACAAGGGTACCCAACACATCCTATTTTCTTGAACTTTAGGTTAGTTGTGAGTAAAAGGATTAACACAGGCAGCTTTGCAGTAGTTACTACCTGGTTTCGAAGGAAGATGCTCATGATGACAATTAGTAAAGATGAGGATGATGATGACGATGATGATGAATTTCATCGAATTGAATTGTTAAGGCAATCGCTGAGCGGGTCTAATTGAAAACGATACAGATGCAATTCAGAGGCCACATATGGCACATCGCTTGTAATGTGATATTCGGGCGATTGTCTCTGTAATTAGATGATCCCCAAATCAGCCGCTAATTTTTCCGCAATTTGCTTAGTAACACAATACTAAATACAAACAAAATAGTGCCCGTCGAGGGTTGTAAATGGGGGGAGGGTTGCGAATGACGGTGCAAGGGAAGGGAAATTGTGGGTAGCGAAATCGACGGGTCGTGAAATACACACTCGAAAACCCAATGGCATATGTACACACAACCATGCCCCGGAGTGTTGCACATGTCCCTGTGCGGCAAAACAAACACGAGCAATGTCAAAGCCAACCAAGCGATGTCAGCGGCGCATCTCTCAGATCCCAGCGGGAATTCAGCCCGAAAATCACAGCATGTTCAAAAAGCTAAACCAAAAAACCAGGGGGGTTGCAGAATACAAATACATATATATATACATATATATATATATATATATACGATGTCGAAGTTGTCGTTGTCCTCGCACTCCTCACTGTCGTTCTTGTGCATTGTGTCTAGTGTTTGGCTCTGACTGTGGCATCGTGGGGTTGACCTGTTCCGGCGACCCTTCCGAATTTCCGACCCCGGCTCACATGTCGCGCTCACTGCTTTCTGTCTTTAATTTTCAGCGCATTTGGCTTTTATAAAGTGATTATCAGACGATTTGATTTGGCGCTAAATGCAATTGCCAAATGCCAAAGTCAACGACGGAAACAATGGCGATGGAGACATAAACAACAAGAGCCAATGGGGTCTAATCCCATGCGCCCTTGGATTCGTGGATGGCCAATCCTTACCACGCCCCTTTCTGAATGCGGATAATAGTGATTTACAAACTTTGATCACAATATAATCGATAATAAGATCTTAATATATTCGAGCAAATTCGAAAAACTCTCAATCCATAAGTTGGAAGTTGGTGATAACCTGCCTTAGACTCAGCTAACCTTTTCTGGCCTGTAAGTAACAGTTATTCACTCATGTTTCAGCCGGTTAATCAGTTTACGAAAGTCTGTGAATAAATTAATGCATAGACCTAAATAAATAGTTATTTTATAAAGTTGCAATCGATGGAATACATAACTTTGGTAACATATTAAAAGCTTGCCAGCTGTTATTGAAATTACAAATTTAAATTTAAAAATAGGTATTCCCAAATATCTAGGCACATATAGTTTTTAATTAGATGATCTTATAAAGTAGAGCCAATTTCGATAGTGCAATTTGACTGTAGCTTGCTGCGAAAAGGTCTCCCAACTGTCTGCCCCGCGTTCCTCGCGGCGACACCATTAACACAGCTGATGGTCCACAGTGCACAGCACACAGCACACAGCACAGAGCACACAGCGCAGAGTACACAGCACAGAGCACAGAGTATGTAAATAGGAATGCACCCGTTGAGACCTTTGGGTCAGTTGTTTAGTGGCTGCTTCTGTTGCCGAAGTATTGCAACAGATACAAGTGGGCTCAACAGGGTTGTTGTTGCTATGCGAGTTGACAGGCGGCAAACAGAGAACGATGCGAACACCGAAAGGGGGCAGGCTGGCTGAGTACACGCCACATGCTACAATCTGTATGGCCAGTAAATAGTACATGACTGATTGCGAATGTGAATGTGAATGTGAATGTTGAATGTTGAATGTGAGTGCGAGTGCGAGTGCGAGTGTTACGGCCTAGACGTATACTATAACCATATGCTCAGGCAGACAGGCAATATCGTGTTGTGACTCGGAGGTTGGCTCAATCAAAAACTCATCATTGCCATTGTTGGCGCTGAAAGACAATTTGATTGATCTTTTCAGCACAAGACGACCAAAAAAGAGGCCGCCAAGACGTAAGCCCCGTCGCGCCATTGATCGAGTGCGCCGCATGGGGGCGAGGCAGTAAACCAGCAAACCAGCAAACCAGCAAACCAGCAAACCAGCAACCAACAACCAGCAGCAGCCGGCATCCAGCAACTGCAGCCATCACCATCACCATCACCATCACCATCAACAGCAACAGCGACAGCAATTCTTGATGATCTGGCAACTAATTTTTGCCCCGCAACGATTTGCTTAACGTTTTTCATAACAGATACCAACTGGTCGCTCCAATGGCCAGAGTTAGACGTCGGTTGGTTGGGGAGGGGAGGGGTAGTAGTGCTGTAATGCTGCCGTAACAGTTGCAGTAGCGATGCCAGCAATGGCAACATCAACAACACCAACAACATCTTGTTGCCACACAGGTCATCTACACTCAAAAGAATATCGCACTGGAATGCATGAAATTCTTATCATTTTGCCGCCAAGACTTAAGTATTTCATTTATATTACATTTTCCATTATTTTTTCCCCCAGATTATCTTTTACCCTTATTTCTAAATTTTGATTCGAGGCTCAAAATATTATTTTGTTTTTAAAAATTTATTTTTGTTTTCTAATTCATGACAAATTTATGATACTCTCTGCAAGGGCATAACCACTGAAAATCTTTCGGGAAAGTAAAAAGAAAAATAAATATTTGAATTTAATTTGTTACTAGTTGTTTTTTACTAGTGTACATGTAACCATATCTCTGGCTCCCAATCTCCAATGCCAGCGAGGCGCACCTAAATATGTAAAGAAGACAACAGTGGAAAATATAAAAAAATCAACAAAAATGCAAATCACTGAGGCTCAAAAGCCCAGAAAGAAAAACAAACCCACCCCTCCTCCCTCCTCCCCACAGCGTTTCGTTGCTTGGGGGGTGTTGTGCTGGGTCGAGCGAGATTGGACTAGATTGGATCGGATTGGATTGGGCTGGGTTTTGGGCGAGGTGTGTTTATTTGAGGCAGCGTCGCATCGCTTTGCCGGGTGGTTGGCAGCAAAGTCAAGCCAGGAGAAAGTATTACAATAATTATGATAATCTATGCTATAAAAAATAGAACCCCCTGCCCTCACCCCCCGCCCACCCTTCCGGAAACTTAAATCGACACCAGTACCAAGAGCAAGCACATTTCTGGCTCGCCCACACACACAGGACAGGACACAGCAAGGGTGGGGCAGATACGAAGGGAATTACCATACTTTAAGCTACCGCATGGCAAAACGTTGCACAGTGAGGAAAACCTGCCACACAATCCATAAAAGTTGCCAGCTTAAATACATATTTGGATATTATGCTAAACAGCATTATACTCGCATACTAACGAAAAAAAGTAAGAATGATCTAGTCGGGAATGTCAGGCCTGGCGATACTCTGTTCAGCAATTGTTAAGTAAATTAAGCGGATTAACACAAAAGTTTAAGTTTAATTTTCCCAAATTATCCCTTTAAAGTGTTCGCAGCCGGGCATAACCGACTATAGAGTACACTGATACAGATATTATAACAACTGACTACTTGTGGGAAGGATCCTTCTTGTTGGAAGGGGATGTGGCGGGTGAGTTGTGCAGTGCGTGGGTGTGCTTCGGCGATTGAATAATCATCCATTTATTATATCCAATAACCAAAATTTGGTAATGCAATCTATAAATTGAAATCAATTAGGGAGAATATCGACTTTTCCGATTTTCAAAAAAAAAAAAACTGTCAATTTCGGTAAGTCCAGCTGTGGACTTGCGGATGATATAGGTTTTAGCGATATTTGCTTTTGAATTCGGTGGCTCTAGCTTTCAAATTGTGGAAAATACATGCTTGCATCGATAAACACTATCAGGCTCATCGGCTTTTTTTGTATCGATCTTTAAAGTTATTTACCGATAACATAACTTTTTTTAAGGTCGTCGAAAATGTATGTTGTATCTTTAAAGTACATCACCTAGAATATGGGTGCCAAGATTGGTGCTCTATCTTTTTGGGAGATATGCAGTTTTTACGATTTGGAAAATCGAAAATTCAGCCAGCCATAAAAAAAAAAATATAGTTCAGTTACAAGTGGCAAACCTAAGCTACGCTTAAGTAAAACTTAAACCATTAAATATATATAACAACTGGGTAAAAAAAATAATTCCTAGTCAGGCAATACTGATTTATTTGTTGCTGGTTGGAGGCGTGGCTTGTGGCCGACTCTTGGGCATCCAGTCTATTTGTACTTATGTCAGTGTTAATCTTGAATGCCTCTAGGCAAACGCCCCGCTTTTGTTCCATTTGTGTATCGAAAATCATGGAAATTGAGACACCATTTATCGAATTTAAATCGATTTTTTAAAAAAGACTTTCTAAAAGGATGATTAAACTGGAGCTCTACTCTGGTTGCAGCCCACTTCTGTGGCAAGAAATTATTTATCATATGGCTGGCTGGTCAGATTTGTGTCCTGTATTTCAGTGAGCTGTAAACAGTCAACATAAAAACCAGTTGTCTGTTAATGTTCCTGTTCCTTGGAATGCCCCCGTTACTATTGTGGATGCTGCTCCCCCCTCCCCCCACCCTGCTTCAGTTGCAGTTTTCGAACATTGTGTGTTTGATTTTTATCTGTGTACGTGGCGTCGCATGGCGTGGCCATTCCGTAACGTCGCATGCGAGACGCCACCAGTTGGCTGCCTGGTCGCCCATTGCGCAGGCACACTCGGAGAAATGCGAATCGTTGCAAAATGAAAATTATTTATATTCCCTTTCCATGCGGAGTTGATCAGCATTCGCAAATATAAATATTTAAATTGTGTGGCATGTTCTCCTGTCTTCTCTGGAAGTACAAAATGGAAGCAGAACATTGCGCCCAAATGATGGGTATTTTCGAAATTCGATGCGATTATTTTGCTGAGTGCAGACATGGCCACGACCGTGGCTATGTCTTGGTACGCTCCACTGATCCGACTGACCGAATCGACATATCGACAACAACATTGTCCCAGGAGTGTGAAGGCGAGCCAGCAACGCTGGCAGTTTGCAGTACGATGACGCCTAAATATCCTTGTGGCCTGCCAGTGTTGTTGTCAACGTTGTTGCTGCTGTTGTTGTCGACAGCCCATCAAAATCAGGCAACTGGCAACTGGCAACTGGCAACTGGCAACTGTGCTGCCGCCGCTCCCTCAGCGCTCGTATTTCGTTTACAATTTGACCCTTAAAAGGGACACAGAGAACAACAAAAAGCATCAAACGCCCACACTCATGAGGCGAGGGCTGCCTCAGAAGTTTCGATTGCTTATCAATATCTCTTGTTCCCATTTTGGATAGCTGAAACTTATTTAAGGCTCAATCCAAGATCTCAATCCAATTTAGTTAATTAATTTATAGCTCGCCGAGCATATGTCACTTTATAAGTATTTCCGTACACCTTTGATAGATATAAAATATATATATTATAAAACAAATAATTTATGGCAAGATTATTTTCATTATTGCATTTAAATATAATAGCTCAAAGTAATTATTCAAGTAAGGTATTCGAATAGTTTTCTTGATGCAAGAATTTGACGGAAGTTATGATATCGGAATGAAATCGAACGAGTTCAAATGAACCCAGCTGGCAAATATATATGGAGCCAATAAAACAAAGACTTAATTAAGAAAATTTACATGTTTTTTCGACTGTTTGTTCCTGTGCCAACTATATGATAAAGTGGTTCGATCCGGTAATGATTGAAGAAACAAAAATGCGGATGTCAACCAAGTTTGATCGAAATGACTTTAAGACTGAGAAAACTTTGCTGACGCAAACTGTTATCCTATCAATTATTAATTGAATAGCGGAATCTATAAGCAAACATTAAATTAGCAAAAGATAACAAATAAATTGTGCTCAATTTCCTCAACTTAGATTTAAGAGGTGTGAGTTGATAATATGATGATTTGAAGTCAGCTTCAATAAACTTCATAAGCTTACCTCGCTGACAGTGCCTGGGATAAGGCCATGCACATGGTTGTGGCCCCAGCGTCAGCAGGGAGGGGCGTGTGTGTGTGTGGGTGGTATCGGGAAGGAGGTTGATTGCAAAGTGTGAGTTGGTCGACAGGTTGTTTTCTGTATGGGTTCCGGCAGCAAAACCATTTGCTATCCAATGGCTCCAGCAGCGGGCTCCAATTCTACATTTGCCGTGGGTAGTTTTGATAAAACGTTTCAATGGCTGAGCACATAACAGTTGACTGGCTGCCTGGCCGTGTCTCTCACTTATGATACGTGTGTGTGTGTGTGTGTGTGTGTGTGTGTGTGTGTGTGTATGTGTGTGTGTGTGTGTGTGTGACAAAGACCATAAACTCCAAAGGACCTCGACATACAACCAGGACAAACATTGCTCCTGCTGCTGATGTTGCTTGCCCCGATTCGCCCGCTGCTGCCACCGCTTCTGCTTCCACCGTTGCTGCTGCCTTTGCTGCTGCTGCTGCTGCTGCTGCTGCTGTTGACGATGTGACGCTGACTAGCATTTTGAGGGTGGCAGCGGTGATAAAAAGTTGTGCTTGTTGTAATAACAACAGCTCTCGATGCTCTGTCAACTACAAGAGCAAAAACAACAACAACAATAGCAACAACAACAACAACAACAACAGCAACAAGTTTTTTGGTTATATGGAAAGGAGCAGGAAGAGGTGGAGGCGTGGCATTGATAGAGCAAAACGGAGACGTAGCAGAAATGAAAGGGGAAATGGGCAGGCGACGGCGACGGCAATGGTGATGCAGGGAGAAGGCAATGCCAATGGCAATGGCAATGGCGTGGGTGGTTGGTGGGTTGCTGGGTTGCTGGGTTGGCTGGTTGGTTGGTTGGTTGGTTGGTTGGTTAGATTGGGAGCTGTACGAGCCGGCTCAATGAGGCTATTTGGAACACAACGATTTCGCGTCGTTGTTGTTGCTGATGTTGATGACTATGATGATTACACGTTGACGATGAAGACGGTGTCTGCATCTATGTGCTGCAGATATTCATCGAAAGCAAAATGACAGCCTAGAGACACATTCAACAGCAACAGCAACAGCAACAGCAAAAGCAGCAACACCAACAACAACAGCAACAACAACAGCAACAGCAAGATAAGAAATGAATGACAGGCTAAAGAAGCAGAAGCAGCCCAAAAGCACACAGCCAGGAGTCACGAAAGATGGAGACGGAGACGGAGACGGAGACGGAGACATAGCTGGAGACGTAGCTGGATACGTGGCAGAGGCAGTGGCAGTGGCAGTGGCTGTGGCTGTGGCTGTGGCAAGCAGTTCCATTATGGAGCTGGCATATCAGTCAGTGTCAGTGTGAATGCGAAATTGCTTTTCTTTTACGATGGCTCGTCGAGTGCTCCTCGTTCACTGGCCGGCATTTGTGTTCTTATTCTTGGTGTTGCTCTTGTTGTTGTTGTGGTTATTGTTGTTGTTGTTGTTGTTGTTGTTGTTGCCATTTCATGGCAGTGTGCAAAGGTACATAAAAGTAATGGCTAATGGATATGATGTATCCAGAGCATACCGTTCTGTAAGGTAAGCTAAACTCTCTTCCCCACCCAATTTCTCCCATATAAATCACACACACACA
This sequence comes from Drosophila kokeensis, assembly GCA_035042145.1. Classification (NCBI taxonomy): domain Eukaryota; kingdom Metazoa; phylum Arthropoda; class Insecta; order Diptera; family Drosophilidae; genus Drosophila; species Drosophila kokeensis. Next base: position 773,386 of record JAWNLT010000374.1, read on the forward strand.
CACACACACACACACACACACACACACACACACATAACTCATGACCCCATTGGGATGCGTTATGTAATAATGAAAATCTCGCCAAATAGTTTCAACAAAATTTAGTAGACCCAAAATGAAACAGTAACAACAACCATTAAATGTTCAAATGCCTGAAGTTTCATAAAAATTGCATGATTCAAGTAGAAACAAAAGGACTCTATTTATACTATATGTATATATATATACTATCCAACTCAAAATCAGTACGACTTAAAAACAAGTTTTTGTTTGCTTTATTTGTTGCTTCTGCTGAAATTGCTCGACAAATACTTGCAACGGCGTTTCAGTCACGTACCACAAAAAAAAAAAAAAAAAGAATCCAAACCACGGTAAGACAGCCTGAAATTTGAAATTACGGCAAAAACGAAATACAGTTACACCCAGCTTAGCATGCATGCTTATGGCTTATGTGGGGTATATACAGTGGCTCACAGCTTAAGGCGGGCAGTGTCAAGTAAATAATGTAATTGCCTGCCATAAGCTAATCATTCATTATTTTTCAAAAATTCCAAAGACCTGTGGTAGGTACATATATTAACCATCTAAATTAATATATGACCCCTATGCACTGGGGTTTCCCCACCTTGTAGGTAGGATTATGTAAAACAGTAGCCTATTTTTAGGGAACATTTTATTTGTACCCGTCTAAATAAATTAATATATTTGGAGTATAAAAACTTAAATAAGGATGTTAATACTTAGTATGATATCCTTTAGCCTTAACCAAATCCGTTAACCTATTATTCATGGAAGATACCAGCTTCCTGGTAGCTTCTGGGCTGATTTTGCTACACTCATCCCGCAGAACATTTTTTATAGGTCTTCTTTGCTGGATATTCTGTGCTTCCGGATGTTATTTTCCAGCAGAGCCCACAAATTCTCAATAACATTTAAATCTGGAGACTGGGCCGGTGGAATTATCATGTGGGGGCCGTTCCTGATGAGCCAGTACTGTACTATCTTGGCCTTATGCTTGGAATCGTTGTCATGGTTGAACCGGAAAGTACGTCGGATTCCTACCTTATCGGCACTTTGGAGTAAATTTTCCATTAGTACGTTGAAGTACACATTCTTGTCCATTGTTGTTTCCAAAATCACAAAATTACCGAATTCGGCTGACGAGATACACACCCATACCATGTCACTTCCTCCACCATGCTTGACTGTTGCCTTTACGTGTTTGGGATTCAGCTCAGTATTGGGCTGTCGCCACTCATAACTCCGTCCGTCCGAGTCAAATATGGTGAATTTGGACTCATCTGCAAATATAACAGTATTCCAGAACTCCAGATCCTTGTCCAAGTGATTTTGGTGGACGTCATCCAAGTCCCTTTATTTTTCACGTTTATAAAGTGCTTTTACCATGGTACTCGGGCATTAAAGTCATGTTTCCGCAGAAACCTGAGCACAGTTTCCACACAGCACTTTTTCCCCATTTCATCCTGCACCTGTTGAGCCACTTTTGGAGCCGATAGCTTGGGAGATCCCCTTATAATCCTGGTGATCCTTCGCTCCTCCTCTTCGGTGGAAACCTTGTTTCGTGCCTTTCTGGCCTTGCCCTCAATCCGATTTGCATCGACGAAGCGCCGAATGATGTTATTCACAGTTGAGTTGCTCAGATTGACCATTTCAGCTATTTGGCGATGTGAATATCCGTCTTTGTGGTGTTCCAGGATGAGTTTCCGTTATGCAATGGTAGTCTGTTTGCCCATAGTCCTTGTTGGCTTATTGCACCCGAGATGCAGGATGTAACTAAACTGACTACGAAGGATTGGTCTATTTACACCGAAAATACTCTACATTAGGTAAAAAATCCGGGTTTTATGGCACCCAGGTGTCCACAATGTACCTGGTCGAAATAAGCAGTAAACAAAAAGTAGGCTACTTTTTTACATAATCCTACCTAGCAGGTGGGGAAACCCCAGTGTATTGGGGTCATATATTAATTTAGGTGGTTAATATATGTACCAACCACAGGTCTTTGGAATTTTTGAAAAATAATGAATGATTAGCTTATGGCAGGCAATTACATTATTTACTTGACACTGCCCGCCTTAAGCTGTGGGCCACTGTATGTGTAAGTGTGTGTGTGTGTTGCATGATAGCATTTACCGTATTGGTGGCTGAAACGCTTTAGCTTTAACCATCAACCCAAACCCAGCAGCCAATCTCACACATTCTGCTATATAAGCACACACACACACCTAAACACACACTACACTGCCTCATTGAGCTCATAAGAGGGTTGGCTGATAAGTCATTAGCCTAATAAGCAACTTGAACTCTTTTAATCAATATTTTATTATTATTGGTTATTTTAGCGCATTAAAATTATGTTTTTAATATAAACATTTAAACTATGTGAATTGGTGATTTTGAGCACCTTTAGCAATACTAATATTTGGCATAATAAAGTCGGAGCTGTGTTTTTGTAGGATAAGATGATGCGTATAATTAAGTTAATTTCATTTCAAAAATAATCATTTTTTCAACTGGGGACATTGTCCTAATATCCTTGTATATCCTTCTATATATATTTTTTGCATATTAGTGCTTATTGAATTTTTGACACCATGAAGTAAAAACTGGTATCAATTAAGTTAATAGCACTGCTAATATTCGACTAAAAACACTATTGAAAATAATGTCAAAATTTAAAAGCTTTAAAAACTCTTATAGCGAACGTTTCAACGCAATATTCTTCAAAGATCGGCATATGCCACGCCCACACAGATTACTTGAAAGGCAGATTACTAAAAGCCTCCTCCAACTTATTTGTCAGCAACGTCCAGTTCCGCCCCAAAAAAATGCACAATTATAATGCTAAACTTGGAGAACGGTAGAAAAGAGCGGTATTTATTGGACACATCCACCCTATTATTGGATAGTATTACCTTTTGGTGTCAGAGTATTTCGCATTCAGTTACAACCTACTTGATTTGTTTCGATTAGTTTACAATTCGTGGAAATCCAAATGAATACAAGGCGAACCGGTTGAGATTTTCCTGCCTGAACGTTGTCTTCCCTGTTATTAAGATTTTTAGCAAAATTTGCTTCGAAAATCGAACTTTGATTAACTGAATACTAGGTGGCATATAAAGTTAACTGTGACATGGAAATCCACCTAATTATTATACAAACATTTTCTGGAAAATAAGATCAGAAAATGTCATTAAGATCAAGAAAATGTCATTAAAATAAGTTGAGTTTTTTTGTGCACCAAAAGTTGTCGGATCGGTTTCCATAAACAGGAAAACAGGCAGGAATGTCTAGTTTTGAAGAATCATTTTCCATCTAGGCTAATTTTCCAAAATCAGGCTTAACTCTTATATGCACAGGCAGCTAAAAATGTATCTAAAAATGTATCTAAAAATGTATCTAAAAATGTATCTAACGTATGCTTCTGTTAGGCCATGCATTCCAGTTGAGCTCTTTGCTCAATATTGATACCATTAAGTTAAATAGTGTAAATTAATTTAAATCATTTTTATTTATAAATAAAAAAAATATAATGCTGCAGCTACGAATACAATTATTTGAAGCAGTTGAGTAACGATCTGTTATCAACTTGCAACTGATTGACAAATGGCAGGCCAAGCTCGATAAGGGGCAACACCTAAAACTCGATTGATATGCTGCTCAGCGATGGACTCGGCTGGGGCTCCACTTTGGAACTGGGAGGCATGAGCAGAAAACATACATATTTGTGCTCTTATTTGTAATCCTCAGCAAATGGGGCCAGGGCGCGGAAATATTGTTACCTTTGGATTAATAACTTTATGCTAAGGTCTGCAACCAGAATCAGTCTCAAACAAGTATAATACTTAGCCAAGCAACGGTGTGTGCGTGTGTGTGTGTGTGTGCTCAAAGCCAACCCTCGAGATAGCCCGGCCGTACAGCCAGTCAGCCAAGCGACGTTTCATGTCTGGCTCTGTCTGTGGTTATATCAGCGCCGTCATCATCGATATAAACTCTTGACTGGCTGTGTGTCTGACAAACGGACGAACGGACGAACTGACAGAGAGGTAGAGAGACAGCGTGGCAGAGGGACAGAGGGACAGAGCGACAGAGCAACAGAGCGACAGAGCGACAGAGCGACAGAGGGTATGGCAAAGTCGATGGCTGGTTAGATAGTCGTCCCATTGCTATTCCCAGGCATTGCCTCCACTTGGTCTGAGCTCATCCATCCATTCATTCATGCCAGTCAGCCAACAAACCGATACACAGCAGTAATCGCTGTTGGACGCAGGCCAGTGGGCGGGATGGGCTGTAGCGGGTGTGTGTCTGTGTGTGTGTGTGTGTGTGTGTGTGTGTGTGTGTGTGTGTGTGTGTGTGTAGCAGTCATTTGTGTATGACTTACTGCACAACACACAGCATTATCGCAAAGCCAAAGCCAAAGCCAAAGGCAAAGGCAAAGGCGAAGCTTATGCTTTGGTGACAATATAGGAACTCTCCATGCGTATACGTAATCTGGTATTAGATTACTGATCCATGTCAAATCTTTGGCTTAGGTCCCATCTGACAAACCCACTTCTCTGCATGCGCGTTGTTTTGATTGATACGAAACGAGACGAACTCAACTCCGTCTCCGTCTCCGTCTCCGTCTCCGACTCCGACTCTAAATTCAAACTCGAATTCAACGTGCCAGCTTGCGGCTCGCCTCCAGCTTGGTGTCGACAAAGCTCTGGACACATTTAGCAGCCTCTCTCGTCCGCACCGCCGTCCACCCCCTCCTGCTCTTCTTTCTTTTCTGCTTCATCCTGTTTCATACGCATCGCTGATTTTATGCGCATCGTTTCCACATCACAGAGCACGAGTCCAAGTCTCAAGCTGCTGGGGACAAGCGCTTACGGCTTACCGCTTACCGCCTTCCGTCATAGCCCCCCCAAACCCCTCCCACATCTGTGCTTGGAAAAAAATGAGCAAAGATGTATTCTCGACACGCCGAAGATTACATACCCTTGCAGACTTGCAGTCTGCGGCTGCTCACATATAATGCATCTTCAAATGATAAGCTAAAGTTACCCAAACAAGACCTTCCCTAACTAAGTGTATAGAAATCTGATCCGTCAGACTGCAGCCAAAGTAAAGTTTATCAAAATATATCGATATGTATATATATACATATACTTTTATAACTAATGCACATAAAAAGAGAAAAAACGAATAAATTGTTATTAATTTTAAACAGTTTTCTGCAATTTGCATTAGCTTTTATGAAAGTCAAAAAGTTGTTTCGTTAAATATAGTGCGACAATATTAAGCTAAAAAGTATATAAATAAATTACACATCTAAGCTCCGCCAATGGTTCAATATTGGTCGTTAAATAAATATATTTTTAACATAAATAACAATTTGAAGAATTCAAAATGCAATTTTTATCAATTGCTTGTCAGCATTAACCGATAAGCAACTGAATTCATTATCCCCATGCCAGCGTGAAATAAATAAATGGATTATATAATCAAATATGGATATATCGAATCGGAAAAGTTTTGTTCAATGCATTATGTGCTCTGTAAGGGTATACAACGGTGGGTGCAAATCTTCCACAATTAGAAAGTGGCAAAAGTTCAAACATAACAGAAGCACAAAATTAAATCGAAGATAACACAATCGAGAGAGAGAGATAGAGAGAGATACAGAGAGAGAGAGAGAGAGAGAGGGAGAGAGAGAGGGAGAGAGAGAGATGGGGGTAGTGATTTGGGTAAGGGTTTGTATTTAATTGTGAGAACTGTGGCTGAACAGGTGAATTATTAGGCAGCGAGAAGCAAACTGCAAACTGGCAACTGAAAATGCCTTTTTGTGGCGCATTCGTCAATGAAGTGGATGTAAATTCAGCCGTTTGACCAACATTTTCTATAATGGCTAGAATAAAGCAAAGGAAAACCAAAAAGCAATCTCGCACTTAGATGTCCTTACACTCAAGTGAACTGCACTCGGCAGCGGCCGTCAAAGATTGGCGGATAGATAATCAACTCGATTGTTCGCATCAAATGTTCTGGAAGATTAATACTCGATACTTAGCCACAACTTGGTATAGATTAAAATGATATCAGATACTGCATAATGAAGTGGCAAACCCTTTAGATAACATATTATAGCCTTTTCTGTAATCTCTTAGTCTGCAAACTAAGGTAATTCTTAAGCATTCGATGGAGGCGTTCCTCGAAATGTATATGTTGATCTTTGAAGGACATCAATCTAGCAGCAATTCATCATCCAAATTTTGTGACTCTAGCTTTCAAATCAATCTTCTATTTCCCAGCCAGTAATCAAAACCAATATACTCCTGTATCTTCGGCTTAAGAGTTTAAGAGCCACAGTTCCGGAAATACATAAAAACAAAAATAGCTTTGAATATTTACAATAAAATTACACCAATTTTTTGTATTCGAGATTAATAGGAAACAATTTTTATTTGACTAACATTTTTTTGATAATTATTGTAACATTTCACCATAATACAGTTATCATATTTATATATTATATATATGTATATATATATTTATATACACAGTACATGCATTATGTACTTAGCTATTAAAGCAGGTCTTAAGTAATCAAAAACAAGAGGGATCTACTAGAGAGTGATACCTTGTTCCTAGCCCTAGTCAACAGAGCACGGTTATCTTAGGCACGCCGAAGTTTCGATGGCTTTGAAGACCCAATTTAATTTACCGACATTTACATTTTTGTACGGAACTTTAATAATATATACAAATAAAAAAGTCTTTGGTACTTTACTGTATACTATTGCATTTGATGATGCAACCACTTTGGGCTACGCCGTATACCGTATATATACCATATACTTTTTAGTGATCCTTAATACTCTTTAGTGATCCGTCGATTACAGCAGGCCTGTCGATGTAGATGGACCGTAGGCGATGATAATCAAAATTAAAGAAGCAACAATTCAAAATAAAGCGCGCAACTAGAAAATATGTTAACAAATTTATAAGGCTTACATTTAATATTATTTAAATCTTAATTTAATTTATATAAACGATAACGAAATAAATCGATCGGCTGTTAACCCATTCGTGACTCCAATACAAATTTCAATTTCGGTGCCGAGGGTGTTGTTGTTGTTGACCACGCCTTTGTGCAACCCACAGCGCAAAAGAGGTCAACGTCTTACCAATAACTTTTCGAATAACTTTTTTCCTAGAGAAATGCATGGAAAAATACTCAGAGCAATATTGATAAAACGAAGCTAAACCATCGGTCTTCATCGTGATGTTGCCCAATAATATTGAGGATAATGTCTTCACCCAGTTTCGAATGTTTCAAGACTTTCGCGTGGATTGGAATAATATTTCGCACAGAATTTGATAATTGCTTCTGACTTTGGCCGCAACATGCAGAAGAATAAAATGCATACTAAGATCGCGAGCGCAATAGGCTTAAAAGCTGAATGGCTTGAGAGCGAAAAGCTTGTGCACGTGAGCATCATTTAATTAGTGCCAGCTTTTGCCAGTTTCAGGAGAACGAAATCCATGCGCAAGCTAGAGAGCAAAAAGCTTAATGAGCTGAAGCTTAAGCCAGGTGCACTAGCTGAGCTAGGCTTGCAGGCTACGCTTACCAAAGCTTTACACTCGAGGCCGAAATAACGTGTACATGTCATTGAACATATGCATTTACACACGCTGCCATTAAAATAAGTATGCCTCAAATAAATTTAAAAAAATTGAGCAAGGTCGTCCGATCAGTAGACAGAGTGTGCATGCCGAGATGGCTCTGCAAGTGTCCGTTACATATTGTTGCACTTCATTTAAGCACACAACTGTTTAAATTATATAAAATATGTATTTACTTATAATACGCACAAAACATATCATTTAATATTCCCAGCGAACTGAATTTTATTAAAGTTTGTGCAAAATGTAGAAAATTGCATTAAAGTAATAAAATATTATTCATTTTTCTCGTTTTATGTGGAAAACATTTTCATTGATCAAACAAGAACATATTTGTCTCGTTGGATGAATATTTGTTTTGATTGTACGAGGAGATATATGAATGCATATATGTATGTTATTTGTATATAAGTGTGTGGGAGATACAATATAAGAAGGACGCACAAAACCCCCATAAGAATAATAACTATGTCAGCACATTTAACCTTGGTTATTTCAATAGGCACGTTTGGAACTATCGCCTCGGCTGCCCCTGCCCCGTTTTGAGCTCCCCACTCACGGGGAGGAAGCCATCATGAATAATGCACAATTTACCTTGAGGGACTTCCAACGCCTCCCCAAGATAATAAGTAAGAACACAAAAGCCCACCATGCCCCCGAAGCCCCCAATCCCCACGCATTTAAAGTAAATATGAAAATATACGTGGGAATATGCTGTACGGTTGTTGCAGAAGCGTTGTTGCTGTTATTGTTGTTGTTGCTGTTGTTGCTGTTGTTGCTGTTCTTCTTCTTGTTAATGTTGTTGTTGTTGTTGCTATATCGGTGAGTCCGCAGCACGCCCTGATTTTGGGCTTATTATTAACCAGCTCGCTTGGCTTTGGGTTTTTGGCCTGTCGTCGTTTTGTTACTTTTGTGTGTCGCCGCCGCCGCCGTTTGACGGGGGCGTGGGCTTAGAGCAGGCGGGGCAATTGTGGACGGAGGAAAGGAGGGCGTGGTCCAGTTAACGGCAACAACATCTGTGAAGATGTTGCCAAACGCCGAAACGCCAGCATAATTATAATAATCATTTCATAATCATATTTTATTTTAGTTGTATGTCCCGCCCGCTGCTCGCATCCACCTCCCCCTCCCCCTCCCCCTCCACATCCCATTCTTCAACCCACCATACGCCGTCCTTGGTTGTCCCAGCAGGTTTCCTCGCTCGTTTGCTTGCCTCATTTTTTTTTTTTTGTGTCCTTCCCCTGCTGCTTCTTTTTTTTTGAAACAGTTGCCAAAAACGTAGAAGGAGTAGTTCGGTGTTCGAAGTTGAAGGCGGAGGCGGAGGCGCAGTTTCGTTGGGCAGGGGTTGCAACACTGGAGTGCGACAGATGTGTTTCTCATTCGATTTTTAATATGCGGCCAATCTAACTGTAATTGGTTTGTTATTGTCTCCCGGCTGCGAGGCATGCGGAGCTGCGAAAACCTCAGGAGACTTTTTCTGCATCGCTTCCCAAGGGGTCGCTCCTCTCCCCGCTCCCCACTCCCCTCACCATCTCTCTCCGTCTCCCTCTCTCTCCGTCTCCCTCTCTCTCTCTCTCTCTCTCTGTGTGTCTGGTGTTGCTGCTGCTGCTGCTGCTGCTGTTGGTCGCCTGCTGTGGTAAATATCTATCGTTTATTGTTATTGCTCTTGTTCGTTCTATTGTTTTCATTGATCGTCGTCCTTCTCCCTGCACACTGCGCCTGTCGACCTGTCTACCCCCCGCCCCCTGTCCAGTGCCCCACCCCTCCTTCGTGTTGCCGGTTAAATTTATGAAAAATATTGTTCACACTTTCCTTTCGCAACATTCGTGTGTACTTCCAAACGCCTGGGGTTCGAGCCAATCTCAAGGGTGTGATGGGTTATTGTAGTGTTGTTGTTGTTGCTGTTGTTGCTGTTGCTGCTGTTGTTGCTGTTGTTGCTGTTGTTGCTGTTGTTGCTGTTGTTGCTGCTGTTGCTGTTGTTGCTGTTGTTGCTGTTGTTGCTGTTGTTGCTGTTGTTGCTGTTGTCGTTATGTTGTTGCAAGTTGGTATACCTAATGGGTTACATGCTTGCACATGTTGCACTCCACCAGACTACTAAACTGAACCAAGCAACTTCTCTGCTGTCCGAAAACAGACGCTTGACTAAATTTGAATAGGATTGAGAATTGTGGTGACAATGGCAATGGAATCCCTCTTGAGCTGATGAGCCAAATCGAAGGTGTGGCCACATTCTGCATTCTGCAAACAGTGTGACCAATGCGAAGTGTTTAGCAAAGTTCGATCTAAACTTAAATTATTGCATCAAATATCTGAAGAAAACATTTTTAATATTATTCCAACAAAAAATATAAATATAAAATATAAAATATAAAAATATAAATTTATATTTATAAATTCGAACAAAACTTTATCGTTTTTCAAATAAGATAAGACAAACATAGTGTGATAGTGTGAAAAGTCTGGTCTGAGTGGGTTTTCTCTGGGCTTTCTCCAATCCATGCAACAAATGTTGCATCATTTTGCATTTAAATCGTATAAATTATTTTTATTTTACTTAATCTACTCCTTATTTCCTGGAAGAGGGTGGAGTTCTTGCTATTGCGGGGGCCTGCGATTCGAGGGTCAAGTGATACCTCAAAGACCTCCAGCACGAACTTTCTCCGGATGGGTTAAGGAGCCCAAAAAGAGGCAGCATAATAATAAGGAGCTGAGGAATGCGGAATACTGAAAAACTATTGAGAATTCTGGATGAAGGCGCCAGGCTCCGTAGAGCATTAGCAATAATATCCAAGAGCTAAAACTTCTTATGGAAATGAATTTTCCAGGGAGTATATCCCTTTAGGAAGACGCTCTCGAAATAGAGAGACCAAGATAACAGTAACAAGTAACATCGGAGATGGAAACGAGGAAAGACAGAGCCGACAATGGAGTTGGACAGAGGCACCAGGCCTCTGGGAAAGAATAGACTTAGGATACTCACAGGTCTATTGGCAGGACATTGAAGACTAAGAAGTCACCTAACCAATTGAGGTATTTTTAGTAGCGAACTCTGCCTGTTTTGTGAAGGAAGAGTCCTCAAAGTAGAAAAAGATGTGGTATCCTGAGGATGCATGTTCTGAGTTCAGAAGACATGGCAACCCTCAACCCGATAAAGATAATAATAATATTAATTCCATACTTTTAGATAAACAAAATAAATAAATCAATTATGAGTGAAGAAACACAGAGTATTTGCAGTGCTGTTGGGTGGCAACCATGGTTAACAGATCTAACACAAGCAAACACAAGTAATAATCAAAGAGAGAGCCGAGAGTTGTAAAGTTGTCGGTGCATCGGGTAAATAAATCGTTGTCTTATAGAGTCGAATCCGATAATCATCTTTCATTGTAATCAACTTATAACTATTACATGAATAATAAACAGGACATAATCAGTCCTGGCTAGATGCGTCCACGCATGTATACACACACACGTAAGTGGATACATTCTGTGGTTTCCCAAACTGGAGCACGCTTAATAGTCAGTCATTGAGTTAGACGATTTGACAGTTGTTATTTCTAACCATGCGACCACAACGACAAACCCATAAAGCCTTGCGAATGCCCAAACTCTCATGCCAGGGAAAGGGTCACTTGGATTACGGTTGGGGTTTGGGTTTGAGTTTGAGTTTGATTTTGGGATTGAGTTAGGGTTAGGATTCGGGTTAGGGTTTGTTGTTGGTGTTGGGGCAAGCGGTTTTATTGTGGGTGTGCGCTTATGTGCGCTTAAGCCTCGTCTCGGGACGCACATCTGATATCAGATTTGTCGCCATGTCACTGTTGCAATCGCTATCGCTATCGCAAAATGCCCCCTCCTCGCAGCAGTGCCTGTGTGTGCCCAGGGTCTCTTCATTCTAAACGATTGATGGCAGCAGGCAACAGCTCTTGTCAGAATCCAGATTCGCACACACACACACACACACACACACATACACACACACACGCACACAGAGTCAGCTTGGCCATCACCCATCATTTCCGCTTGCCCCTCTTCTGGCCTGGTTCGGCGAGGAAATGATAAATTGCGCATTTGGGAGTTTTAAAGGTCAATTTAGGGGTTAGTCTGTGTGCCTGTCGTGGTTACAAACTGACTGACAGACGAGTGCCGGCAACGACAATGAAGCGACACACGGAAAACATTCTGGAGGGGGGTTGGAGGAAGAAGGGTTTCACTGCGGCGCACAGCCCATAACCAGCGACACTTCAAAGTTAACTTGCACAATAAAAAATACTTGTACGATTTCTCACAATCAAACTAATACATGTATGTGAATGCAAAGGATTCGGGTTTCCTCTGATTATTTTGGCTGCAAAAGGGGTGGTTGCACTGCGCACCACTGCACCACTCAGTGCGGGGTGAGACCAACGGGAAAGGGTATTTGCTTATAGGATTTGCCAGCGCCTGTTGACTTCTAGTTGGCGTTTATATTAATGGCCTTTCCATACTCTAATCCCAAAGATAAAAGAGTCCACGGGTTGTCCACAGATGCCACATTCGAATCTATTCACGTTTGCAGATAGCAATCGAAGCACCTTCAAGTGTTAAAGGAGCTGCTTCAGCAAGGCCTTTCCGCAAGTTTGGAAGATTGCTGAGCACAGCCCTTAAAGTTGGGAAAATTACTGCCAAGTTCCGCCCAAGATCACTACGATAATATTGACAATTTTAGACCTACAAAATTTGAAAGGTAAGCCATCAACTATAAGGTTATCAGGGTATTGCCCAGTCGGTCATGTTTCCTGTTTTTTTTCTTTTTTTTGGTTTTTGTTTTTATTGATGCTTTTTTTGTTTTTTTGTATTGTTTTTTCGGGTAACGCGTCGTCTGCTGGCTGGCTTATTAGAGGGGTGCGTGCCTCATCGCGGAGCTGCGAGGTGCGATCAGGTGCCCAGCAAGCTGGAAGCAATGACAACCCGTTTCTGTTTGGGAGGCAAAAGGATAACAAGTGGGCAAATCCAACCAGCAGCAAAAAGTTGCAAATTATAAAACCAAGCGATAGAGAAAAAAAATGGAAAGATTTGGAGGAGTTGGAGGAGTTGGAGGAGTTGGCAAAGTGGTTGCGTTGCAAATAGCGTAAGCTGGGGCCACTCCTACCTGCAAACCGATTTCGATTTCCCAAATATCCTGAATTTCAGGAATTTTTTATATTATTGTAGATTAAGAAAGAAAATTTTCCAATTTGGACAAAGAAGAATTCTGTTTTGAAGATTTCTTGCATAATTCCTAGATAGATTCCAGATGCAGATCAGTGTAAAAATTGTCATAATAACAATAATTGAAATAAATGTTAATTAAATGAATTGCTTAAAGATACGTGATATATTTGTAAAAAACAAATAAACAGTACTTAATTTGATCTCAACTATTTTAATTTATTATCAATTAAGTAAATAGTTTTGGATTTTTGAAAATCATTTTACTCAGTTTAGCTATCTCACTCTGAAAAAAAATTCCCTGGATTTTAGAAATCGTCTCAATATGAATATTTTTCAAGCTGTGGGTTTTTTGAGAGCGCAAATTTGACTGCTATTTACTATTTATTCGCGTCATATTAGGGTCGATGTTTTTCTGAGTGTATTCTATGCAGATTGATGATTGCAGTCCGAAAGTGCATCCTCTTCCCAGGTTGGAAGTGGCACATCTCAAAATGTGAGCAAAATGCTTGTTAAATTGACCCCAGGAATTCCCGAGGCACGTACACTCAGAAAAAAAAAACTGTAATCGATTTATCTGAAATGTAGAGAAATATGTCTAATTTGCAGTTTGGTGTTTTTTATGTGTGCTAACTTTTCTGTTACTCATATTACTTTTAATCATAAGTATTTTCAAATTTTCCATATGCAAACATTTACTTGGCGCTGAGCGACTTTCGCTGTGACTCACTGTATATAATTTAATTAAAAAAAAATTACATTTTCACTTCTACGTATAAATTTGTTGTTTTCTGAAATTCATTTCTTAATTATGCAAAAAAATTAAATTTTGAGATTTTTTTTTTTTTCTAACGAACTTATTTCGAAAATCAAAATGTAGTTTTTAGTTTAAGTCGATTTTTGAAAAATGTCATTTTTTTTTGTTTTTTGAGTGTACACACTTTGTGTGTAATACCCAACCCACGCTGATGTTGAGTGTGAGAAAATGTTGTTGTTTGCTGGGCATTGTGTGAGTTTTGGGCTGTTGCATTTTATTTCAAAATTCGTATGTCAAAAGCACACGATTAACGCGTGTCGGGGGCGGTGAAGCGGCGAATTAAGATATTTACGTTAACAAAACCATCGATTCAGAGGCTGTCGCTGTTGCTGTCGCTGTCGCTGTTGCTGTCGCTGACGCTGACGCTGATGCTGAGATATCAACCGCCTGCCACCCGCCGCAGCCGCTTCCCCGCCCCTATTTTAGGCAGCGGCAAATCAAGATTACGGAGCGTCAGCGAAACCCAATTCCCGGTCGGTGCGTTGGGCTGGGCTGGGCTGCCTTGCAACATGGTCTTTGACATCTCGCAGCGGCACGCGGGGCAGGCGGGACACACTATTGTGGAAAGTTGCGCTTATCTCAGCAGAGCAGGCAACAGTCTGTTAGCTGGTGGCACGTGCGGACACGTGACCGACGTTTTACACGTGCAACAGCGTACTGTGTCACGGATGCGGATGCAGATACGGATGCGGATGTGGGCGTGGCAGCAGCTGCATTGACAGCCCCCAGCATTCAAAAGCTACAAGGTGCGCAAATCTAATTTGCAAGCTAATTGCCAGCGGACTAACAAATGCTTGTCGAAATTTGCAATGCCAGTGCGATGCGCGTAAATCAAGCAGCGAAAGAAAGAGAGAGATAGGGAGACAGACAGATACAGAGGGGGAGAGAGAGATAGAGAGAGAACTGACTGAGACTGAGAGTGAGACGGCACCATAATAAAAATATATGACACCATTTTGATGGCGCACAAAATGATGCATAAAATAGCTTGCTGTGTTCATACTCGACGGAGGGATAGACATGAGGTGAAACGAGAGGACAGGCAAGGGGCAAGGGGCAAGGGGCAGGCGAAGCGATGTTGCCTGCCTCATCCGCCTAATCGGACTTGTCATGTGCCCATCACAACAAGAACACAGCAAACTGCACGCCACAATCTACAAAGGGAAAAGGCACAAAATCCAATTGTCAAAATCAAAGCCGAGACACCGCAAACTTTCACACAACCCACCTATTTTAACTAGCTTCAATTGGGTTTCGTAATACGACACCAGGGTGGGTTCTGCACAATGTCCCTGTGCCGGACCGATGCTCGCATTTTTTGAATTACGGCTTAGTGTTTACGGTTTATGGTTAATGGTTAATGGTTAATGGCTGTGCTGTGATTATCAATGCGGCATCTTCATATCGAGTGCGGCTCACATGTCAACGACAGATAGGATAACGCACAGGTCAAGTACGCGCCAGTTAAATATACAGTGTGGGACAGCTCAAATGGACTAGGGTCAAAGAAAAACGTAATTGCCTGCCATAAGCTAATTATTCATTATTTTTCAATAATTCCAAAGATCGATGGTAGGTACATGTACTAACCACCAAAATAATATATGACCCCAATACACTGGGGTTTCCCCACCTGGTAGGTAGGATTATGTAAAAAAGTAGCCTATTTTTTGTTTACTGCTTATTTCGACCAGGTACATTGTGGACACCTGGGTGCCATAAAACCCGGATTTTTTACCTAAAGTTGAGTATTTTCGGTATAAATAGACCAATCCTTCGTAGTCAGTTTAGTTACATCCTGCATCTCGGGTGCAATATGCCAAAAAGGACTATGGACAAGCAGACTACCATTGTACAACGAAAACTCATCCTGCAACACCACAAACGAATATTCACATCGCCAAATAGCTGAAATGGTCAATCTGAGCAACTCAACTGTGTATAACATCATTCGGCGCTTCGTCGACGAAAATCGGATTGAGGACAAGGGCAGAAAGGCACCAAACAAGATTTTCCCCGAAGAGGAGGAGCGAAGGATCACCAGGATTATAAGGGGATCTCCCAAGCTATCGGCTCCACAAGTGGATCTATAGGTGCAGGATGAAATGGAGAAAAAGTGGTGTGTGGAAACTGTGCTCAGATTTCTGCGGAAACATGACTTTAATGCCCGAGTACCACGGGAAAAGCACTTTATAAGCGTGCAAAATAAAGGGACTTGGATGACGTTCACCAAAAACCACTTGGACACGGATTTGGAGTTCTGGAACACAGACATATTTGCAAATGAGTCCAAATTCACCATATTTGACTCGGACGGACAGAGTTATGAGTGGCGACAGCCCAATACTGAGCTGAATCCCAAACACGTAAAGGCAACAGTCAAGCATGGTGGAGGAAGTGACATGGTATGGGTGTGTATCTCGTCAGCCGAATTCGGGAATTTTGTGATTTTGGAAACAACAATGGACAAGAATGTGTACTTTAACATACTAAAGGAAAATTTACTCCAAAGTGCCGGGAAGCTAGGAATCCGACGTACTTTCCGGTTCAACCAGGACAACGATCCCAAGTATAAGGCCGAGATAGTAAAGTCCTGGCTCATCAGGAACGGCCCCCACATGATAATTCTACCGGCCCAGTCTCCAGATTTAAATGTTATTGAGAATTTGTGGGCTCTGCTGGAAAATAACATCCGCCAGCACAGAATATCCAGCAAAGAAGACCTGAAAAAT
Organism: Drosophila kokeensis; assembly: GCA_035042145.1. Lineage (NCBI taxonomy): Eukaryota > Metazoa > Arthropoda > Insecta > Diptera > Drosophilidae > Drosophila > Drosophila kokeensis. The sequence continues at coordinate 789,808 of JAWNLT010000374.1, forward strand.
TCTCAGCGGGATGAGTGTAGCAAAATAAGCCCAGAAACTACCAGGAAGCTGGTATCTTCCATGAATAATAGGTTAAGGGAAGTTGTTAAGGCTTAAGGATGTAATACTAAGTATTAACATCCTTATTTAAGTTTTTATACGCAAAATATATTATTTTATTTATACTCATCCAAATGATGCGAGCTCCTAAAAGTATGCAACATTTTTATAATCCTACCTGGCAGGTGGGGAAACCCCAGTTTATTGGGGTCATATATAAATTTTTTTGGTTAATATATGTACCTACCATTGGTCTTTGGAATTTTTGAAAAATAATGAATAATTAGCTTATGGCAGGCAATTACTTTTTTTTTACATTTTGCCAAATAAGGTGTCGGCCACTGTATATCGAATCGAAGCCGTAAGAGATCAAGAGACCAATCATGACAAGAGCTTAAGGTCTAAAGCATAAAAATTTGCATGGTTTTAACAGACAATAATGAAGTTCTGAGGCCGTCCAATTGATATGTCAATGCAATTGTTATTATTATCCTTGATCTTAGAGCTTAGTTAAATCCATATTATACCATATTATGTAAAAGAAATAAATAAATAACTTAATAATGGCAAACAAATTGAGTGTACGCTGATTTTTATTAGGAAACAGTGTTGCCAAAGTCACTAATGCTTTTGAAATGTTGTTCGAAAATTCTCCACAGTCTCTAGCTTTAATAGTCTCTATATACGGCTAGATCAACTCGACTGCTAACCTGATCCATATAAATACCTTAAGGTGTTTTGGGAAATATAGCAAAGGTAATTTCCTTGGAGCAAAACATGAACAGATAAATAAGTTATAAACGAACACAACCAGAAAATATAAAATATTGGTTTAGTTTTGTTATTTTTAATCAGAAGAATACCAAAATTGTTGTACCTGCTTCACACCTTGTTTCGCACGGGCTTAGTTTAGACGCAGGTCAAGTTTAACATACCCAAATGTATTTGACGGATCCAGGGTATCAGCTAGTCGGTCGTTCCACACTAGAGTGCTCTTGATAATCTAAAATGTTATGCCTAAATAAATGTTCCAGTTATATACAGTGGCTCACAGTTCAACTCGACCATTTTCAAAGAAAAACCATTTCAGAAAAATAATGAATGATTAGCTTATTGCGGGCAATTACCTATTTTCTTTGACAATGGTCGAGTTGGACTGTGAGCCACTGTATATGCATGATACACATGCATATCATTCACTTGAATATATCCATCCTTGAATATTTTTGTATTTTCTTCGTATTTTTCTCTGTTTAAATATTCGTACATTTCGATCTCTCAATTTAATATTTATACTTTTAGTTCGCTTGCGCCATCTGCCGGTAAAAAAACACATCCTAGGCGAAATACTGTAATAACGTAACTGTAAATACTGTCTGCTAACGTAGACAGGTAACGGCACTTTTAACGTAACGAAAGACAACGATAACAGTTTAGAGAGCGCCAAGTTATGCGAATTCCCAATAGCGTAGAATTCAAATAAGCTATTATGTGCATATCAAGATTTTCAAGACCGCCGTACCACGTCTGAAATAATTCATAGTGTAATTTTTGTATTTATCGATATTCCTCAAAGTGAACATGCAAACTCGTTATTGTTAACCGTTAGCCCTGGTATAGAAGTCCGCCATCTTTATCGGGCTCCGTTTCCGCCAAGTGTTTGGCAGTTTTGCTGCAGCGCATGCTCAAGAAACTTGCAATTAAGATCAGTCATGCATCAAGACAATGAAGAAAACAAGTGCATTTCATGCGGCACTATAACCATGTGGTTGTGCCGACGTTGCCAGGCGCCTTATTGCAACGATTTTTGCATGGGCAAGGATGGGCTCCTACACAAATACGTTTGCCCTCAAATGCCGTAAGTTGAAACGAGAATGTAGATTTGCTGGTTGCATGTACATATATAAATATATATATAAGTGTGTGTATCAATAAAAAAAATTAGGCAAACAGTACACACACATGCATACACACATACATTTTATATGTATTTACGACCACTATTTGAATGAAATTCCATTTCAGACCACTTCTCTTCACCGAGCCCATGAAACCGATGCCGACTACTGTTGGAAATAGCGCAACAGAGAAAATGGATGCTGCTTCTTCAATGGCCAATCCGAATCAGATGATGGGCATTGAGTCCATGGTGCAGGCGCTTGCGAAGCTGGAGTGGCTGGCTACTTTTAAGCCGCCGGCAAACGAGTTCTTCGAGTATTGTGTGACCCACATCGAGGAGGAGGGTCCCATCTGGGTGCAGCATGTGGATAACTACAGTCGCCTTTGCGCCCACATTGAGAAGAAGCACGTGCAGCCGTGCAACTTTGAGTTGCTATCTGTGGGTGATTTAGTTGCAGTTGCGCGGAACAATAGAACACTTCGGGGCGAGGTGCGTACTCTGATTAGCGCCTTTAGAGCATCGAGCGTCAAGGTGCTTCTCATTGACTTTGGGTCAATTGTTCGTTGCGATGCCAGCGATATTTATTTGCCTGTAAAGCACATGGCCGAATTAAAGCGGGCCGCTTTCCAAGTCAAGCTGCCCACAAATAAGGGCGTGCAGCTGCATAAGAAACTGTCGTTGCGACTGCTGGGCAGTCAGACAGGCGATGGCATCGAGCAGGCGCAGCTGAAACCCGAGATGACAACTTCCATTCATTTGCCGCTGCTATTGCTGACTACCAGTACGAAGCTGAACGTTGCTAGGATCCTCCAACACGATGACAGTAGCAAGGAGCCGCAAGTGGCGCTCTTGAAGATCAGCATGATGTGCAATAGCGAGAACTTGAACGATTGTCTCGCTGTTAAGCCGTGGTACAGTGGACGCTTACAGCTGGAAGCTGGCATATGCTTTTTGGCGGCACGCACCAAATGGGGATTTCGCCGGGTTATGGTGCTGGACTTTATTGAGCAGCCGGCGCTTTATTTGGTCTACGAAGTGGACGAGGGTCGCATCTCGTTATCCAAGGAGGTGCGTTCCATTCCAAGGCATCTGCTCGACCGTTCAATGCGCGCGTTTGCCGTCACCCTCGCTGATGCCGGCAATCTCAGGCAGCAACTAACCCAATGTGCATCGTCCGATCTCTGCATCAAGTTCAAAATGGAGAGCGAGCAGGGCGTGGAAAAAGACAATATACGCGCAGCACAGGCAACGTTGCTGTTGGCCAACAACAATGAGCCCGTTTGCGCTGTTCGCGTCAACAGCTTCCTGGGACAGGTGGGCGAACTGGGCTTGAAGTTCTGGCGCGAACCTATTAAGCACGGCAGCTTCGTGTACATCACGCATGTCGCCAGCCATTTCGAGGTATGCATCAGCTCCGTGTATACCAGGCAGTATCAGCAGATTTTCCAGCGCTTGGATTACAAGTGCCAGCCCTTTAAGGACGCCAGCGATATTTCTCTCGGCAGCATTGTGCTAGTTGTGACTCCCGGACAGGGCAACTACCGTGGCGAGGTGACTGCTGTAAAAAATAATACATTTAGCGTTGTAAACATCGACACTGGCTGCTCAGAGGATGTGCCAGAGAAATGGCTGCGTATGCCTTGTCCCTTTGTGGAGAAGTTGCCAGTTAGTCTATGCCGTGCCAGGATCCGTACCCTATGCGATCTACCTTCGTGTGCTGAGCCGGCAATTTGGGCTTCTCTGCAGCTGCTGACTAAACTGTGCCTGCTGCAGTCAGGTATGCAGGTGAAGTTCATGGACTCGAAACGCAGCATTATTGATTTGATCGCGTCGGATTCGTCTTCACAATTTGGACAAGATTTTTTCTCGGGAACTAGTGTAATTGTTAAAATATTCGAAAACATTTATAATTCACAACAAAATAAAAATCGTCCGATTTTTAAATATTAACCAAGAGCAAATATGGTCTCGCATTTCTGTCAAAAATACTTTAAATAAATTACATTCCTATTTGAGACCACCCACAAATTGTTTTCTTTTCTACGGGAGCAATAACGGCAGCTACCTTCCTGTATTATTTCTATAATTCGAAATATCTCCCGAAATTTTAGAGCTAAAATTACGATATATTTGTAGGAAAATCCCTAAATCCGCACAAACAAATCACAATTTTTCAATGATCAAGGCACGAATGCGGTGATCCTCGTCAGAATAGCTTACATTTGTTTACAGATAATTATGAAAACCATGATGATATATCGAGTCTAGTTCAGTGCCGACAGTCACATTCATTTTAGTTACATACATATATACAGATTTATTTTAATAAAAGTGAAAAAAACAAAGTATTGGTTTCTATTTTTTGCGCTCATAAGGAAACTTGTAAATGGGCGCAGCGTCCTTCGTGCCGTCCTTGATTTTTATTGGTTTGAACAGGCGTGGCTGCATAATGGCCCTCTTCAGCTCCAGCTTTCTTTTTGTAATACTGAGTTCACGTTCGCGCTGCTCGCGTTTCCTCAACTGGCTCAGAAGCTGCTGCCTGTGCGTTCTGACGTCCGTGTCCTGATTGAGATTGGGAACTTGATTAGTGTTTTATGTATATACATAGGTGTAAAGAAAACGACTTATAAATTTTCAACAAAATTATAAAAAGCATGCCCAATTTACAATATATTAATTCATAAGTATGGCGACGTTGGTTCTTCATGATAGTCAACAGTCTCTGGCCTAAGAAGTTTACGGGGATTAAGTAGTGTAAGGCTAGCTAGTAGAACACCCAGAAAATCTTAAGATGAGGAAGAGATTGGCCTTGGCTTATTGAGACTGGCGCTGATCAGAGGGTACTTGTTGACCAAAGTAAGTTTTCTTTAGCCAGAGACTTCTAATTTTCATTGTAAATTAATATATTGAGTTTTGGACATGGATTTTTCTATTTAAAGTGCACAAGTTATTTTCTTCACATTTGTTTTAATATACATATACATATGTGTGGAGGAGACACTCACCAGACTCTCTGCTGCTCCTTTCTCTGTCTCTGGCGTTGGCGCTGTCACCTCCTGTTTGACGCCCTTCTCGTTGAAGATGAAGCGTTTGTTTTGCCCGCTGCCGGTAACATTCACATCGACAAGTGTTTCACGCAGGCGCTGCAGCTTGCGTCGCTCTACGGTGAGCTTCATTCCTACGTACTTTAGATCCTGGGTCTGCATGAGCGCCAACTGGTCGGGCGTGTGCTCGTCCTTGGCCTCCTCTTCCCTATGCACATCCTCGCTTAGCTTTGAGTTTATCATGTGATGGTAGAACTCATCGGGATTCTTGTTGAGGGCGCGCTTGTGGAGCACCTTCAACGTTTTCTCCTTTTGATGTGCGTCGATCGCACGCTTTTTGTAGTCCTTCTTCTTCTCGAGCAGACCGAGATGCTGGCGCTCCGCGGGCTGATGGCGTTCGCGATGCACCTTTTGGTTGCTTTTGGATGCCTTTTTCCAGGACGACATGACTATCTATATAGATTGTTTATAAAAATAATAAACGTGCTGCGATAACTGCAATTAGATCTGTGCGTTTACACAAATGTTCGCTCTCTGTATATCGATATTTACCCACTTACGCAACTTTCGTGTTTAACGATGTTTTAAATGAAACATTCAATGTAACGATATATCGTTTATTTCTATTAAAAAAAAATTAATAACGCCTTTAGCACAGTTTACAGATCAAAAAAAGTTATCGATAGTGCAAACGGCTTCAAAGATGTCGGTAAATATTTCTCTGCAGAATATTGACAGCCAGTTTATAGACCGAAAAACTAATATCCACAATGTTAACTAACTGCCGACCTGTGTGGGTTGAAGTGAACAGTGAACAGCTGTTTGACAGTGTCAAAATAATGGTTGGCGGTTATCGGCAAACCACCATACAAGCGGCAAGTGCATCGAAATTAAATAATAAATTATGAACGAAAAATGATTTTAATCTTCAAGAAAAAAGTGTACCTTTAAGCAGGGCTTTTAAGCAAAACAAAAACACTGCAGATACTCTTTTTATTGCGGAAACTATCGATAATAACGATGTTTCAGCAAGATCTAGTTCTGCCGGCTCGCGTGTTGAGTCGTGTTACGTTTGATTGTTTTCAATATTGGCGCATTGGCAGTTGCCATGTTGCGAACGCATCTATTGAAAAATGTGTGCTTACGTTATGTTGCATCACTGCGAATCAGTGGACTTGCAGCTGCGACTACAGCGGCCACAATACCAGCGACACATGGGTGCCACCAGCGTTATGCAATTCCAGCTAGCCGGACAAGATATCCAGCTGGTGCCCTTAGCTACTCAACTGTTGGAGCCATAGGCGAGTCAAAAGGATCTGGAGAAAGAACCCCACGCAAGAAACGCACACGCAAAGTGAGCGACGGCGTCGTGACCAACGTTGAGGCTCTCTGGACACAGCTGGAGCAGCATTATCAGCTACATAGTGTCCTCCGTCACGAGCACTGCGAACGCCTGCTGCAGCTTCTGGAGTCGAGTCATGAGCAGTCACTTGGTGCCGAACAGCTGCATTTTCTGCTTGGCGCCTGTGTGCCGGAACTGCTGCCTGTGCCGAGAAATAGCGAACGTTTGGCGCTATTCCGGCGCCTGTGGGCCCAGCTGCTACGAGTGGTGCAGCCAACGTTGTCGCACTACCACACCCAGCTCCAGATGCTGCAGCAGAACCAGCTGCCGCTGCCCGATCATCGTACACTGCTCGCCGAAATTGCCATCTATAATGGCGCGCCTGATGCAGCGCTCTACAGCGCACTGCTGGACGTGGCTGGCGCCACTGGCAACATGCGTCAGGCAACCGAGCTGTTGAGTGAGATGCGCAAGCGCAGTTTTCCGCTCACCGAACGCAATTTCCATGCCCTGCTGCTGGGTCATGCGCGGAGCGCAAATCTGCCCGGCGCCGATTCAGTGCTGAGCAGTATGCGAGCTGCTGGCATAACGCCCAATCCCACCACCCAATCGCTGTGCTTTGTGGCCTACATCGAAAATGGGGAGCTGGACAAAGGTCGCGAATTGTTGCGCCAACATGCTGGCAGTTTCAATGCACCGCAGCTGCTGCAAATGCTGCGCGCTGTCTTGAGTAGCCAGGTCCAGGATGTTCAGCTTATGCAGCAACTGGTTAGTGAGCTGCCGGCAGAATATGTGCACGGGGGCGATGTCCCACCGGCCATAAACAGTCTCTGCATCCAGCTGCTGCACCGTGACCAGACGCAACTAGTCATCCAGCTGATTGGAATGCTGCCATCGCCGAGTTACAATGAGAACCAGAACATTGATGGATATGCGTCGCTGCTGCTGCTGGAATTGTTTCGGGCCCGGACACCCCTGCAGCAGATGCTGCAGTTTGCCGCCCAGCTGCGTCAACGTGGCCAAAATAGGCGAGCGCTGGAGCTGCTCACTGAGTTGGCGCTTCGTCGCCAGCCATCGTTGGCATTGGCCTGCTTGGAGGAGTTGCGCGATGCCGGCGAGCCACTGCGTCCACATTACTTCTGGCCGCTGTTGCTGGAGTGGCACAAGCGCGACGGCGAGAACGGAATGTTGCGTCTGCTGGCCGAGATGCAGCGACTGGGCGTTGAATGCGATGAGTCAACGCTGTGCGTCTATGTGCTGCCCAATCTGTGGCAGACGCTGCAGCAGCCGATGCAGGCACTGCAAAAACTCGATGCGATAGGCATACGCGCCTCCCAGTCGCTAATCCATGTGCTTGGCCAACTACTTCAGCAGCAGCAAATGCAGGCAGCTCTCGATCTTCTCGAGCAATATCCGACACGTCTACAACTGGTGCAGTTGCTGCAACCGCTGGCCGCGCTCGCGATTAATGTGCGTGCCAATAAACGTTATGAGATCTTTGCCAAGCTTACGCAGGCGCTGCAGCAGCGATCGCTGCAACGGCACGAGGATTTCGTTGGCGCCCTGCTGCTGCAGATGTGTGCGCCACAGACGCGTCTGCGTATGGAGCCGGCGGCACTGTTGCGCTTCCTCCACGAACTGCAACGCCTACAGCTGCAGTTGTCCCCAGCTGCGGCCGAAACGCTGCTCAGCATTGTTAACAGCAGCAGCGATGCCGACATCCGACAATCGATCGGAGGCACGCTGCAAAAGATGCGCAATGCGGAGCTTACACTTCCACCGGCAATGGACAATAGTTTGGCAAGTGGTGGCTTCATCAAGCATCCGCGTGACATGTCGCTGGAAGAGCTTGAGTGCCATCTCATCGAACTGGAGGCCAAGCAGCTGAACACACGCGGCGTCCTGCGGCGCCTGCTTCAACTTAGCGTGCGTGATAATCGCCTTGAGCGCGCTCTTGAATTGCTAGTGAAATGTGAGGCGCTACACGTCCAGACCAGTCCGGGTATGCTGGCCTCTATCTTTGAGCTGCACATCAGGCGGAAAGATCTGCGCCGGGCAAAACAAACTCTGCAACGCATGCAGCAAACCTATCCGGGTGAGTAGCCTCTTGGGCTTGGGAAAGTTTGACTATTTCCCCGACTATCCACTTGACTACATCGTGGATTAGATCAATTGTGAAATCTTCTTTTCTTGTCAATGCAGGTTTCCAGTTGGATGAGCATAAGCTGATTGACTACGCTTCTCTGCTGGTGCATGAGAATCAGCTGGATGCGGCCAAGGAGCTATTGCAGCAGCGCGCCATGCTGCAGCGAGTCAACGGCGGCGACTATGTGATCAAGAATGTGTGGCAGCTGCTCAACAATGTGACCCAACTGGCGGTAAGGGCAAATCTCAATGCCGAGACAAATGCCGCTTGTCGCAGTCTCAGCTGGGAAACGTTCGAATTCTTGAGCAAACTAGGCTATTGTCAGCCGCATAATGCGCTCCTGGGTCCGGTGGTGCGCGAGTGGCTGCTCCGCGGCAATATGGATGAAGCCGTGTCCGAGTTTCAGCGCTTGGCGACGCGATTCAAGCATACACCACTGCAGTTTGAGATGCTGTCGCTGCTCGTGAAGCTGAGCAACGGCGATGAAACGGAACTGGCCCGCTTTCCGGGCACAACAATCAAGTCGGCTCAACAGCATCTGGGCACGGTTACGGCGACTGTGAGTCGAGTCCATGGTGATGCCAACATGAATAGCGCCCTGCTGCTGGCGCTGGCCGAATCCGGAACTGAAACTCAGCTGCGTCGGCTCATTATCAATCCAGAGTTTCGGCTCAATCACGAACTGCTGCTCAGGAACTGCGAGCATCTGGGCCAGGAGGGCGCCATACGGACACTGCTCCGTTTGGCGCGGGGCGTTCGTGGCTTGCAGCGCACCATCGATGAGCAACGGATCTATGATATGCTGCTGGCTCAGTTCGCCAAGAACAACAACTACGAGGGTGCCATCGACCTCTACGAGCGCCTGCAAGCCGACGACGAGCTCAAGATTTCACTAGACTTTGTGCGCAATCTGGTGAAGCTGCTGCAGCTGAACAACATCGAGATTCCCAGCAGTATTGCTATGCGTGCTCAGATTAGATAAGATCCCATTTCTATATTCATCTAAATGTTATCGTTTTATTTTTTAATTGTACACATTTCATATTTAGCGAATTGAATTAAGATTAGAAGACTGTTCGTCGTTATCTCTGGATTTGGCCGGCCAAGGCCAGTCAAGATTAATCAATCGGAGATTGAGATCTTGAACGAACATCTTTTTGGTTATCAAAGATCAAATAAATCGTCAAATAAATGTCATTGCAAATGTGATGTTTGCGACGACGACCTGAAACCCGTTTAGGCCTTTTTGCTATTGCTTAGCTGGGTGATACATTTGTCAGGATCACGTTTCCATCTTGGTCATTACCCGATCCCGATCCCGATTCCGATTCGATTGCAATTTAATCGAAGCATTTTGTTGGTATTCAGAGTGAATTTATAAGAAAACGTAGAATTTAAAAATCGAACTATTGAATTTAAGTATCGGAGGAACTGATACTTATCCTGCGCACTCGGACTCTGTTCGAGGTGGGCATTATACCAGGCAACCAGCGCCATCTCCTACAGACTTACACCAAGCTCTACACAGCAAACGCGGTTCATCGAGAAGCTTCCTATGACAGCATTATCGACAGAGTCCAACGAGCACCACGGACCAGGAAAATAACGAGAATGTCAACGAAAAGCAAATGAGGTGCTTCAGATACCCCAACTACTACGACAACTCTGGGCTTCCCTAGAGAAAATGGAATTTTTTAACGAAGGCTTTGCGTACAAGGCACGCCTCCATTTTCAGGCAAAGATTATCAGTGAACTGATGCTAACTAGAATTTCCCAGGTCTACCTTTGCATTGTCAGCCCTGTATCTGTCTAGAACTGATCCACATGCTCAGAACCAGCTACATTAGTGTTGACTCCGAGATTAAGGTGAGTACAAAATTAGTATATAGTCATTTATTCATGAACTTTATTTATTACGACTTGAAGGTATTTCTCCCGGTCATGCTCTGGTTGGAACACAATTGTTACAAACGCAGGATCTTCGCCAGCATCTTCGCCTCTCATCGGTACCTCTGTACTCTGGATAAAACAAATCGCAGCATGCATTTCACCAGCGTTATCTATAGGAGAGGTGTAAGCAGACTTCGGTCTTCGGACTTACTAATCGAGTCCACTTTTAACTGTTCGCAGGGAAGCCTTAGCTTTGTGGCATGGTGATTCCTTTGCCTCATCACAAGTGACGTATTCAAGGACTACCTGGCCATGATTGCCACTCAATTACTGACGAACCCTTCGCTCTGCTCAGCAAAAGCACCTCCACTGCAGGCAGCGACACAGGCACAGGCACAGGCAAAGCCTAAACGAGGAACATAATCTCAAATCAAAATATGTCTCAAATTTAATATTTAATCTGTTCTGGAAGTATGATAATAAAATTGGGCTCTCTCAATGCAAAAAAGAGTAAAAACATATATGAGCAATATAGGATACCCTTCATGATCTGCAACATTAAATATAGTGTTCAACTTCGTTCCTCATACAAGAACCGTGTATTCCCACAGATAAATTGGCAATTGTGTTCTGTCCAAATGCAGGGATCTCATATTAGCACGCATATTGAGTAAGTTTCGATCGGATGCCTTACTGAACAAAAAAGTGGTTCAGACAAGTATTGATTTTAGATTTTATGAACGATTGTTCCTAAGCGTTCTATAGTTATATAGTTATTATATGGTTAATGGTACCTACAAATATACATATTCAATGGATTTCAACAGTTTTTACAAACTCACTTTAAATGAAAAATAAATATTTATTTAAATGTTTTAAAAACTACAATTTTAATTTTTGTAGATGCTCTAAAGTTGAGCTCTTGCCCAATGTTTAGCTGTCCGCTGGCCATAATCCACTTGTCTCTTGTGAGCCACAAGAAACTTTTCTTGTTAAGCCCGTTGACTGAATGCAATTTGATTGTGGCTAACTCGGCTAACGGATTTAGTCCTGACTCCGACTTTGGCTCCAACTATCGTGCCACCTGCCTTACGCAGCATGTGTATCATATCAACGACCCTCCACCACCACCTCCACCTCCGCATCACCACCTGCTGATCCACACTGCACCCAGCCACACTCCTAGTGCTGCTCTTCAAATTGAAGTATGTATAAGTATATGTGTGTACTTAATCAACATCGATCACACTTTGGACACATTAAACTGGTCGATCCCAGCGACTTTCCACTTTCCAATTGGTAAATCCTTTTCCTTTTCTAATTGTGAGCGATTACATCAGTTTGGTCCTTAAACATGTCAATATTAGCTTATCAGTAATGATCCGAAAACTAGCACAATTTCAGCTGCACTAAAAACACAGATTAGATATAGATATAGATATAAATATATATAGATCTAGACATAGATATGGATATAGATATAGATATAGGTACAGATATACATATTAGATAACGCCTCATTTTCTCCTAGATCCATATAGATCCCATAGTAGAACATATTATAGTTTCTTACAGCTATTGAGATAAATGCCTGAGGGTGCACATCTGAGGCACCTTTCTATATATATACATGAATATGAATTAGATATAGACAAACATACGTATTTTATTTATTAGCATAATGTAAACAAAAATGGAATTGAAAGTAAAACATCTACAGATCAATTTGTTTTCAGCTTTGGCTGAGGAATCTCATTGTCACGACGCTTTGCCAGCGCCAGTGTCCAGCAGATAATCCAAATCGGAAGAAATATGGTGCAGATGGCAAAATAAAGCCAATTTCCATAAATCTACAATAGAGAGAGAGAGAGAGAGAGAGAGAGAGAGGTATAGAGACTTAATATAAAAGAAAGCAAGAAACGAATGATGATTGGGAAAGGGACTCACTACTGAATCAATAAGCGCAAATGCTGCCGCATCCATGGCAGCTGTGGCGGCACGCAGTAGAAGCTGTTGCATGGTCAGCTCGGGAAACTGATAGAAACTCATGATGAGCACAATGATATAGATGACCACCAGTGGATTCAGGAGTAGCGTCCATAAACGCGCCACGCTGCGCAGTCCGCAGTTCCTAGTGCTAGTATTTAAAGCAACAACCATGGGCACCGTTAGAACGCCCACAAAGAAGCCCAGCGAGAAATTGAGCAGACCAATGACAATCAGAGTGCAACCGTAGATGAGCAGCAAGCTGATATGCAGCAGCTCGAGGCCTCCATCCGGCAGTATCACCACGAATGGCAGCACGAAGCCTATCAGGCTCAGCGCTATCAGTATGGCGGCGGTGAGCGGAGCGGCGCTTAACGGCAGCTCCAGCATATAATGTTGCAGCGGCAGCACATTGCCCAAGTAACCGATGAGCAGCACCACAGCCAAATATATCAGTACGGAGCCATAGGGCAAAGATAATTTCAATGACTTAGTATCGGGCTTGGGAGCAATAGTTTCCTGCGATGATACTACGGCCGCTGCATCGAGTGTGGACCATGTGAGATAGGCTTTGATGAAGCTGCAGGCGACAAGCGCGACCAGTGCTGGCATATAGTCGCCAATTGATATGTAGCGATCATTGTGCACAATTACGTAGAAAAAGAAACTCTGATGAAACCGCTCCAGCAAATTGTTCAGACTACGCGCAATGCCCTCGATAGCCTTTAAGAGTGGCACAGCCGATGAGGTGGGATTGCTTTTAACATTGGAGTTGGTAACACGCTTCGCAGCGGATATGGTTAGCGCATCGATGCGATAGCGATGAAATAGTCCATGATTACCATTGGGCACACCCGACGATTGCGTCGCAAGCATGGCCAGCATTTGGCGCAGATTCTGCTCGAAGTTTGATAGGCTGGAGCGACGCTTTTTACGCGGCGCCTGCTTGTAGCCCGAGGTGACGCCCTCGCGTGCCATTATGCGCTGCACCAAATTGAACATATCCAGATTGGGCAGCTTGCCATTGAGGCCCTCAATCTTGACATCAACATAATCTACGTTAAATCTAGTTAAGCATTTGTTGTCTCAAGTCAATTTTGCGAATTCACATACCAATTTCCAGATCCTGCACTTCGATATTTAGCGCCGCTTGAAGCGAGCCAGCACGTGCCGGTAAATTGCCCGATAGTAGATATGAATTGGAGCTCTCTGTGTGTGGTGTTTTGTCGCCGTCATGATAGGCCTCCAACCAGGCCTGCATGCCCAGCTGCTCCTGCTCGGTGACCAAAAATATCAAATCCTTGGCCCAATAGTTTTTGCCTGCAATGCGCAAAACTCTTGCCAGTTGCCATCTATATAAATATCACATATATCCATTGCTACTTACGCCTTGCAAAATCCGCAAATGCCAAAAGCAGCGGCACACTGGGTGATATTTCCACATGCACCGAGCTGGGTGCACGATAGGGCGCCGAGAATACAATCCCTTCTGTGGATCCAATGCGCGGAGCACGCAATATGCCGTAGATGTTTTTGCCATGAAACTCCTTGCCGCCGCCGAATGGATAACGCAGCGAATAGTTATGTGTGTGCGTCTCAAGTCCAAACTCATTGAATTTAGCCAAGATCCAGGCGTGCGGCGTCGTCGATTGATGATCCTTCCGTTCGCGCTGCAACTCCTCCAGCAGTTGGACGGCCAGTCGATTGGCATCTATGCGTATCTCTGGATACACCAGACCTAAATCCAATCAATATTTACAAAATATGTATATATATATTATATACTAAGTATATACTAAGTGTTACAGCGCTACTCACCTGGTGAGAGCGCATTTTCTGATAAATAGGTGCCATGGTTGAATTCCGGCAGGGCCAGGCATAGAAACCAGACCACGCCCGCTGTGTAGAATGCGTAGCAGACCTTGCGCACATGCTTCGCTAGATTGTCCACCAGCTTGTTATGCGTCGATAGCGATGGATCGGACAGCAGACCCATTGTTCCAGGCACTAGTTTCCATAAAACAACAGAAACAACAAAATTTAACCGGCACAGCTAGAGCTGCAAAACATGAGCAAATACTATCGATAACTGCAATCAGCAGGCAACCAGGGCTGCATAACGCTATATTTGCTGCTGTTAGTTTTGAGATTCCATTCGCTTGCTTATTTTATATTTTTATAGTTAGAAATAAATATATATTCTTATGAGCAGAAATAATTCCGATATCGTTTTTGCTTTTTTGTATTTTATCGATTTTTAATCGTTCCCAATTGAAATATTAACGCCCGTTATAGTAAATTAAGTTAATGCAATATGTGGGCTTATAAAAATAAAAAAAAAATATTCATGGGATGGGGTTCCTTAGTTACAAGATGTAATTTTGCATAGATATTAAGCATATATACATTTTAAATTTGTCTTAAAGTTCACATAAGGATCATATTTCATACACATATGTATAATTTAGATTATATAAGTTTTGAATTTTGTTTACGCTATCTTCTTTTTTATCGCTTTATTTTCCAATACAACAAAATAGTGATACAAAGTTATTTACACTATGTTATATAGTTTATTTCTAATATATACTGAGGTTAGAAGCCAATGCCTCCTTTTCGATCTCACAGGGTAAATTGGAAAAAAAATGCCTCCAAAATTTTCGCGACGCTCTGCGTGTGCAGCCCTGGTCGAATTTTTTCCATTCGTGCAAGGGGTTAATTGAAATATTTACATTTAGCAAACGAAGAGAATTTAGCAATCATGGCTGGTGGCAACACACCGCGTGTTATACAGGTGACCAATATAGCGCCGCAGGCCACCAAGGATCAAATGCAAATGCTGTTCGGCAACATTGGCAAAATCGAGGAGATTCGTCTGTACCCCACCATCCGAGATGTCTCTTGTCCGGTGCAATCGCGCATCTGCTATGTGAAGTACACGGAGACGACCAGTGTGCCGATTGCCCAACATTTGACAAACACGGTATTCATTGACCGCGCACTAATCGTCATTCCGGTGCTGGCCATACCAGAGGAGTATCGAGCGCTGGAAATGCTCAAGAATGGCACCATTGTGCCCGGTCTGCAGAAGCCGGACTCCAAGCTGCCACCGGAGGTTATCAATCGCATTGAGGGACAGTTGCCGCAGCAAGTAATCAAAACGTATGACCCCAAGCTGCTTGAATTCAATCTGCCCGAATATCCAGCGTTGCCCTCCTTCTACGATGGACGCAAAGTCGAGGAAATCCGTCGCACCATCATCGTCTGCGATGTGCGCAACGAGTGGCGACTGGATGATCTGATGGAGTGCTTCCAGCGCGCTGGCGAGGTGAAATACGCTCGCTGGGCAGAAAAGGATAACAAGACCTATTGCATGATTGAGTTCTGTGAGCAGACGAGCGTCATCCATGCCCTGCGTCTGCAGGGTCAGGAGTTTAAGGGTGGTCATCTGAGTGTCTATCATTCGACGTACTCCATAACGAAACCGGAGGCGAAATCCAATGAGGCTGCCCAGGCCGAGATCGAGGAGGCTATGACAATTGTGAAGGAAGCACAGAGCATGATCTCCGCCGCCATTGATCCCGTCATCGGCATGCTGGCCAAGGACAAGCGACGACGTTCGCGTTCACATTCGCGTTCGCGCGAACGCCGTACCAGCAGCCGATCCCGTTCGCAACGCTCGACCTCGCGGCGGCGACGACGCTCCGGCACCCGGGAGCGACGCAGTGTGTCCAGGTCGCAACGCACGCGCTCCCGTGGGTCGCGCAGCAAGCGCTCGCGTTCCCGCCATCGAAGAAGTGGCTCACGCTCGCGTCGATCTCGCTCACGCGGTGGCAAACATTCGCGCTCGTCGAGATCGCGTGGCAAACGCTCCCGATCTCGAAATCGTCACAGCACCTCACGCAGTATACGTCGTTCACGCTCACATGGCGGTGGAGGAGTAGGAGGAGCAGGAGCAGGTGCATCTGGCCTCGAAAGAGGAGGAGGAGGCGCCAGCAGTGGCAATGGGAAACGCTCCCGATCCCGTGAGCGGAGTAGCAAGAAATCGCATCGCGCACGCTCGCCACGCTCCAGCAAGTCGAGATCGAGTCGCAGCAAAGATGTTGCCACCAGCTCCACAAAGTCCTCATCGACGTCCAGACGGCGATCCCGCACTTCGGATGCACGCAAGCTGAAATCTAATGTGGAAGATGCTGATGCAAAAAGCTCTCGCAAATCGGTCAGCGTTGGGAAGTCGGATAACATGGATATATCCAACTCACCATAACGATGGACGATCCGATCGATTGTGCCATGAGCAAAGTTCCCCTGATCTTGATAAGAAATACACTGAAAGAATATTTCCAAAGCAACTTTACTTTACTTTTACTTTACTTTATTTATATAAATTTGGACTGCTGCCAATTTGTGTAATTAAGATTTGTATTAATTAATCAAATAAGTTCTAGTTTCAAGTCTCAAGTTTGTTAAGTTAAGCACAATTATTGAATATACAACCACTAAGCAGACTGCTTAGTGATACAACTCTATCGGAATAGAGCACTTTGTGATCCGAAAATAGCTTGACCATCACACAGAGCGGTTGGCAATGCAGCGAATGCTCCTGGCCATTTACCTCAAGGATGGAAATTATGCCATTGCGATAGATCTCCCGACCAGGCCAAATGAAAGCTATAACTCTTCTCAAATCGCATATATTTCAGGCAATATTCGCACACATATAAAATGCGTGCCTTGCCGTACTCCTTCCCCAGTTGGGCCTGCGAGGCCGTGAGCTCCGCATAGCTCTTTTGGACATGATTGATTTCGTCGTAGTGTCGCTTCTGATAGCGTGTCATCTTCCGGTCACTGTAATCGTAGCGATCATTCTCGCATGCCGACAAATAGTAATCCTTATAGCCCTGCCGCTTGGCACGTGTCAACCTGCTGCGTAAGCCGCTCCTCATCGATTTGGTGTCGCTGCTGCAGCAGCTCGGGTGACCGCAGGGCGGCGTCGATGGCAGGCTAGTCACCGTAATGCCGCCCAAATCGTCGGCATTATCGGAGATGCGATGCCGATCCACCCGTCGAGGCGCCGATTGAGTGAGATGCCGTTGTCGGTGGTGCGTGTCTGGAGCACGTGACCGGCGTGTACGGTGCCATCAGTACATCCTATATAGTATATCTTGTCGGAATGCTCATTGATTTCGATCTTCTTTAGCGGCATATCGGAACCATCCGAATCGGTTCGCTCTGTTGCCGTTGCCGTATCCACCGATTTGGCGTTATTCTCTGTCAAGAGTACATCATCATCATCACGATCGTCATCATGATCATCGTCTTGATCATCGTCTTGATCATCGTCTTGATCATCGTCTTGATCATGATCATCATCATGATCATCATTATCTTCACCGTGCTCGTCGCTTCTTGCTGATTATTCTGCTCTGTGTCTACCTCCCGTTTGTCATGCGGTTGGTGCTCGGCATCAGCAGTGCTGCTCTCATCCGCGCTGCTACCGGAGATGCTCTCATATTGGGTCATCGCTCGAAAATCCAGCTTTTGTCGCGGATCAGTTGGCGCCATACCTGGCGACGTTGCACGATGTTCTTCGTCGTGTTGTTGTTGTTGTTGGTGTTGCATCAGCATATTAAAGCCACTTCCGCATCGTCTTCTGTCTCAATTTCAGTGTCTTCATCAACTTCTTCCTCGGCATCTTCTTCAGTTTCTCCCTTGATTGGGTGTCTCTTCGGTGGCATCGCTATTAGCGCTGGACCGCAATATGTTCGAACCGCTCTTCTCGCCGCTGCATGAGCTGTTTGTGCTGCTGCTCTCCTCTTCCTGATCCACGGACACGGGGCTGTGTGCTTCGCCCATTACATGTGGTCGCGGTGGTCTAACTTCTGTTTCACCCATTATCTCGTTGCCTTGCTCCATCAACTATTCCGCCGCATCGGCAAAATCGCCAACATCGCCATCGAATCCTTCCGTTGAGCCGCTGAGATCGAGGCTAGCATTCAGCTGGGCGGCCACATCCTCGACTGGTGTGCGTCCTGGTTTGTCGCCAATTTCGTAGTGATTGCCATCGTCCGCTAAGGTCTCGGCATATTCGGGCATCAGTTTCGAGTCTTCTTCAGACATTTTATGTATTTTTCCATTTATTTCACACTGAA
The DNA here is from genome assembly GCA_035042145.1 of Drosophila kokeensis. Classification (NCBI taxonomy): domain Eukaryota; kingdom Metazoa; phylum Arthropoda; class Insecta; order Diptera; family Drosophilidae; genus Drosophila; species Drosophila kokeensis. The sequence goes on from JAWNLT010000374.1 coordinate 808,307, forward strand.
TATAGATGAAGCATATAATGTCGCTGCATCGAGTGTGGACCATGTGAGATAGGCTTTGATGAAGCTGCAGGCGACAAGCGCGACCAGTGCTGGCATATAGTCGCCAATTGATATGTAGCGATCATTGTGCACAATTACGTAGAAAAAGAAACTCTGATGAAACCGCTCCAGCAAATTGTTCAGACTACGCGCAATGCCCTCGATAGCCTTTAAGAGTGGCACAGCCGATGAGGTGGGATTGCTTTTAACATTGGAGTTGGTAACACGCTTCGCAGCGGATATGGTTAGCGCATCGATGCGATAGCGATGAAATAGTCCATGATTACCATTGGGCACACCCGACGATTGCGTCGCAAGCATGGCCAGCATTTGGCGCAGATTCTGCTCGAAGTTTGATAGGCTGGAGCGACGCTTTTTACGCGGCGCCTGCTTGTAGCCCGAGGTGACGCCCTCGCGTGCCATTATGCGCTGCACCAAATTGAACATATCCAGATTGGGCAGCTTGCCATTGAGGCCCTCAATCTTGACATCAACATAATCTACGTTAAATCTAGTTAAGCATTTGTTGTCTCAAGTCAATTTTGCGAATTCACATACCAATTTCCAGATCCTGCACTTCGATATTTAGCGCCGCTTGAAGCGAGCCAGCACGTGCCGGTAAATTGCCCGATAGTAGATATGAATTGGAGCTCTCTGTGTGTGGTGTTTTGTCGCCGTCATGATAGGCCTCCAACCAGGCCTGCATGCCCAGCTGCTCCTGCTCGGTGACCAAAAATATCAAATCCTTGGCCCAATAGTTTTTGCCTGCAATGCGCAAAACTCTTGCCAGTTGCCATCTATATAAATATCACATATATCCATTGCTACTTACGCCTTGCAAAATCCGCAAATGCCAAAAGCAGCGGCACACTGGGTGATATTTCCACATGCACCGAGCTGGGTGCACGATAGGGCGCCGAGAATACAATCCCTTCTGTGGATCCAATGCGCGGAGCACGCAATATGCCGTAGATGTTTTTGCCATGAAACTCCTTGCCGCCGCCGAATGGATAACGCAGCGAATAGTTATGTGTGTGCGTCTCAAGTCCAAACTCATTGAATTTAGCCAAGATCCAGGCGTGCGGCGTCGTCGATTGATGATCCTTCCGTTCGCGCTGCAACTCCTCCAGCAGTTGGACGGCCAGTCGATTGGCATCTATGCGTATCTCTGGATACACCAGACCTAAATCCAATCAATATTTACAAAATATGTATATATATATTATATACTAAGTATATACTAAGTGTTACAGCGCTACTCACCTGGTGAGAGCGCATTTTCTGATAAATAGGTGCCATGGTTGAATTCCGGCAGGGCCAGGCATAGAAACCAGACCACGCCCGCTGTGTAGAATGCGTAGCAGACCTTGCGCACATGCTTCGCTAGATTGTCCACCAGCTTGTTATGCGTCGATAGCGATGGATCGGACAGCAGACCCATTGTTCCAGGCACTAGTTTCCATAAAACAACAGAAACAACAAAATTTAACCGGCACAGCTAGAGCTGCAAAACATGAGCAAATACTATCGATAACTGCAATCAGCAGGCAACCAGGGCTGCATAACGCTATATATATGCTGCTGTTAGTTTTGAGATTCCATTCGCTTGCTTATTTTATATTTTTATAGTTAGAAATAAATATATATTCTTATGAGCAGAAATAATTCCGATATCGTTTTTGCTTTTTTGTATCTTATCGATTTTTAATCGTTCCCAATTGAAATATTAACGCCCGTTATAGTAAATTAAGTTAATGCAATATGTGGGCTTATAAAAATAAAAAAAACATTCATGGGATGGGGTTCCTTAGTTACAAGATGTAATTTTGCATAAATATTAAGCATATATACATTTTAAATTTGTCATATTTCATACACATATGTATAATTTAGATTATATAAGTTTTGAATTTTGTTTACGCTATCTTCTTTTTTATCGCTTTATTTTCCAATACAACAAAATAGTGATACAAAGTTATTTACACTATGTTATATAGTTTATTTCTAATATATACTGAGGTTAGAAGCCAATGCCTCCTTTTCGATCTCACAGGGTAAATTGGAAAAAAAATGCCTCCAAAATTTTCGCGACGCTCTGCGTGTGCAGCCCTGGTCGAATTTTTTCCATTCGTGCAAGGGGTTAATTGAAATATTTACATTTAGCAAACGAAGAGAATTTAGCAATCATGGCTGGTGGCAACACACCGCGTGTTATACAGGTGACCAATATAGCGCCGCAGGCCACCAAGGATCAAATGCAAATGCTGTTCGGCAACATTGGCAAAATCGAGGAGATTCGTCTGTACCCCACCATCCGAGATGTCTCTTGTCCGGTGCAATCGCGCATCTGCTATGTGAAGTACACGGAGACGACCAGTGTGCCGATTGCCCAACATTTGACAAACACGGTATTCATTGACCGCGCACTAATCGTCATTCCGGTGCTGGCCATACCAGAGGAGTATCGAGCGCTGGAAATGCTCAAGAATGGCACCATTGTGCCCGGTCTGCAGAAGCCGGACTCCAAGCTGCCACCGGAGGTTATCAATCGCATTGAGGGACAGTTGCCGCAGCAAGTAATCAAAACGTATGACCCCAAGCTGCTTGAATTCAATCTGCCCGAATATCCAGCGTTGCCCTCCTTCTACGATGGACGCAAAGTCGAGGAAATCCGTCGCACCATCATCGTCTGCGATGTGCGCAACGAGTGGCGACTGGATGATCTGATGGAGTGCTTCCAGCGCGCTGGCGAGGTGAAATACGCTCGCTGGGCAGAAAAGGATAACAAGACCTATTGCATGATTGAGTTCTGTGAGCAGACGAGCGTCATCCATGCCCTGCGTCTGCAGGGTCAGGAGTTTAAGGGTGGTCATCTGAGTGTCTATCATTCGACGTACTCCATAACGAAACCGGAGGCGAAATCCAATGAGGCTGCCCAGGCCGAGATCGAGGAGGCTATGACAATTGTGAAGGAAGCACAGAGCATGATCTCCGCCGCCATTGATCCCGTCATCGGCATGCTGGCCAAGGACAAGCGACGACGTTCGCGTTCACATTCGCGTTCGCGCGAACGCCGTACCAGCAGCCGATCCCGTTCGCAACGCTCGACCTCGCGGCGGCGACGACGCTCCGGCACCCGGGAGCGACGCAGTGTGTCCAGGTCGCAACGCACGCGCTCCCGTGGGTCGCGCAGCAAGCGCTCGCGTTCCCGCCATCGAAGAAGTGGCTCACGCTCGCGTCGATCTCGCTCACGCGGTGGCAAACATTCGCGCTCGTCGAGATCGCGTGGCAAACGCTCCCGATCTCGAAATCGTCACAGCACCTCACGCAGTATACGTCGTTCACGCTCACATGGCGGTGGAGGAGTAGGAGGAGCAGGAGCAGGTGCATCTGGCCTCGAAAGAGGAGGAGGAGGCGCCAGCAGTGGCAATGGGAAACGCTCCCGATCCCGTGAGCGGAGTAGCAAGAAATCGCATCGCGCACGCTCGCCACGCTCCAGCAAGTCGAGATCGAGTCGCAGCAAAGATGTTGCCACCAGCTCCACAAAGTCCTCATCGACGTCCAGACGGCGATCCCGCACTTCGGATGCACGCAAGCTGAAATCTAATGTGGAAGATGCTGATGCAAAAAGCTCTCGCAAATCGGTCAGCGTTGGGAAGTCGGATAACATGGATATATCCAACTCACCATAACGATGGACGATCCGATCGATTGTGCCATGAGCAAAGTTCCCCTGATCTTGATAAGAAATACACTGAAAGAATATTTCCAAAGCAACTTTACTTTACTTTTACTTTACTTTACTTTATTTATATCAATTTGGACTGCTGCCAATTTGTGTAATTAAGATTTGTATTAATTAATCAAATAAGTTCTAGTTTCAAGTCTCAAGTTTGTTAAGTTAAGCACAATTATTGAATATACAACCACTAAGCAGACTGCTTAGTGATACAACTCTATCGGAATAGAGCACTTTGTGATCCGAAAATAGCTTGACCATCACACAGAGCGGTTGGCAATGCAGCGAATGCTCCTGGCCATTTACCTCAAGGATGGAAATTATGCCATTGCGATAGATCTCCCGACCAGGCCAAATGAAAGCTATAACTCTTCTCAAATCGCATATATTTCAGGCAATATTCGCACACATATAAAATGCGTGCCTTGCCGTACTCCTTCCCCAGTTGGGCCTGCGAGGCCGTGAGCTCCGCATAGCTCTTTTGGACATGATTGATTTCGTCGTAGTGTCGCTTCTGATAGCGTGTCATCTTCCGGTCACTGTAATCGTAGCGATCATTCTCGCATGCCGACAAATAGTAATCCTTATAGCCCTGCCGCTTGGCACGTGTCAAACTGCTGCGTAAGCCGCTCCTCCTCAGGGCGGCGTCGATGGCAGGCTAGTCACCGTAATGCCGCCCAAATCGTCGGCATTATCGGAGATGCGATGCCGATCCACCCGTCGAGGCGCCGATTGAGTGAGATGCCGTTGTCGGTGGTGCGTGTCTGGAGCACGTGACCGGCGTGTACGGTGCCATCAGTACATCCTACATAGTATATCTTGTCGGAATGCTCATTGATTTCGATCTTCTTTAGCGGCATATCGGAACCATCCGAATCGGTTCGCTCTGTTGCCGTTGCCGTATCCACCGATTTGGCGTTATTCTCTGTCAAGAGTACATCATCATCATCACGATCGTCATCATGATCATCGTCTTGATCATCGTCTTGATCATCGTCTTGATCTCGTTGTTTGTTTGAGTACTCAGAACGTAAACTGATTACTATGTAGCGTGTTCTTTTATATTTTAAGGGAAGCACTCAGTACATAAACTGGTTGCTGATAGTCGTCGCAACTGGCACTTGTAACCAGTTGGACTGCGGGGAAATGAGGTCCTTCGTAGACAGTGATGGAGACGTCTGGTCTTGTTGGTGGTTTGAAGAACTCTGACTTTATTGATTAAATGCGTGGCTTATATACAAAAATTCTTAGACTATAATGTTTAAATATAAATATGAGAAATGCTGATAGCTGACCCATGCAAAGGCAGCATTGTTCTAATAGTTACACATGCAAAGTCAGCATTGTTTAAATGCACTTGAGAGATGCTGGCAGCCTTGAAATTAGGCACTTGAGGCTGGCTTTGAATGTGTCGAGCTATTTCTAGAGGAGATGTCGCTGGAGTGAGACTGCAGTCGCCTTACAAGTGGCTGCACGCTAGGGCGCGATCGCCTTCAAGGGCTGAATGACATTTCTATATTTGTATGACAATAAAAAAGTAAACATTTTATATTTAGATGAAACTGAACATTCTCCCGGCCGTTGAATCGGTGATCAACCATCATCTAGATCCAGTGTGAATCTTCTTGGGGATACTGATGGCACGGGTGAAGTGGCAACATTATCCGTTTTCGTTGAACGGGTGGCTCATCTTTCTTATCTGTGTCCTCGGGTTCCGTGATGGGGCGTTTTTTGGCCATGTCTTCTGGGAACAACGGTGCAAGCCTGGTTATGGGGCGCTTGTAGATACCTGAAGCAGTTTTGACGTCAACCACTCGAATGTGATTATCCTGGCCTGGATATGTGCGTATAATGCGTCCCATTGGCCAACTCATCACAGGTATGTTGTCTTCCTTGGCTAGAACAAGCATGCCTTCCTTGATGTTGGGGTGCGGCCTTCCACTTATGCTGGCTTGCAATTCTTGCAAATACTCCTGAGACCATTGCTTCCAAAATCCTTGCTTGAGTCTGGATACGAGTTCCCACCGTTTTAGTAAGGATTTCTCGTTGCGGTCTGTGTTGACATCGGGGGGAGCAGTCAGCGTTTCACCAATCAGAAAATGTGCTGGGGTGAGAGCTGTGTTGTCCGTGGGGTCATTTGACATTGGTGTGATTGGGCGAGAGTTTAAGATCGCTTCAATTTCGATGATCACCGTATTTAGCTCTTCGAATGTTAGAGATGCGGTATTTGTCGTGGTAACCAGTAGTCGTTTTGCAGATTTCACCGCAGCTTCCCATAGCCCTCCAAATGATGGCGCTCGTGGCGGTATGAATTTGAAAGCAACTTGTTTTTTGTTGCAGTGATTGACGATCTCTGCTTGAGCCTTCTCGCCAAATATTGAACCTCCTAATTCCTTTAGTTGGTTGTTTGCTCCAACAAAGTTGGTGGCATTGTCACAATGAATCGTTTGACATTTTCCGCGGCGGCTTAGGAAGCGCCGCAGGGCTCCTAGAAAGGCATTTGTGGTCAGATCGCTGACCAGCTCGAGGTGAACCGCCTTTGTAGAGAAGCAGACACACGAATACAGCTATGTATGCTTATCTGGTCTTTTTCCGCGAACTTTATGATGAATCCAAATTGGTCCGCAGTAGTCTACGCCAGTAGTGAGAAACGGGCGTGTTGGTGTTACTCGATCGGGTGGCAGATTGCCCATAATTTGATGCATTAACTTGGGTCTTGCCTTGTTGCACGTCACACAGTTGTGAACGATATTTCTCGACATAGTTTTGTCGTTCAGGATCCAATATTGTTGTCTAGCAGTTGCTCTTAACGCTTGAGCACCGCAGTGCATGTTGTCTTCATGCAGCTCTCGTAATATCATCTTCACTATTGGATCGTTGTAAGGCAGCAAAATCTGATGCCTTGCATTGTACGGGAGTGGGGCTTGCTCCAATCTACCTCCAACTCGCATGAGTCCATCTGACCCTTGAATTGGTGAGAGTGATGAGATGGGACTCTTTTTGTCCACTGTGTTGTGGCACTTCAAATCTTTTAGTTCAGCTGTAAATTCAGCTCGCTGTATTGTTTGTAGAATTATATTCCGAGCGCGGTCCAATTCCATTTTACACAGCGTGGTTGTTGCTGATCTGTACCGCTTGTAGCAGAATCGCAACATGTAAGCCACAATGCGTTGTAACTTGAAAAATGAGTTGCTGTGTCGACAGGTATACAACTCTTCGCCTATTGTTGCTTGAATTGCAGGTAGGCTTATATGCTTAGTTTTCCTTTCCAGGTTGCTCGGAGAGATGATGGGAGGAGTTATCCATTTGTCTCGGGAGCCATGCAGAAAGAGTGGTCCATAGAGCCATAGACTGTGCTCGTGTAACCTTCGTGCAGATATTCCTCTTGAGAGCACATCTGCTGCGTTGTTGGCAGACGATACATGCCGCCAATAATTCTGACATGTTACTGCCTGAATGGCTGCTGACATCCTTGAATTTTTTATTTTTCCAGCCACAACCCATCCCAATTTGGTCTTTTGCATGATTGGGCCAGAGGGTATTTTGTGTTGTTGTGGGAGCAAAAGTGAATAATAATGTTCCGCACCTATAAGCATGTCGATTTTGCCAGGTTTATTGAACTGGGGATCTGCCAACGGTAGGTTTGCTGGCATGTTCCAATCTTTATCATTTATGCTTTGGGCTGGCTGATCCGTAACAATGTGCGGTAGAATATGTGTTTCAACTCGCATTGTAAAGTCGTTGTGTAATGACTTTACCAATAGATTTACACGAGCTCTGCTTGTCTTATGTTGTCCGCCGATGCCTTCAATTCGTAATGTGGAATCGTGTCGGTTTAGTGTATAAAGAAGCGATCCGGAGTGTGAGCGAGTCGCTCTGAAACTATGTTAATCTGAGATCCAGAATCCAGCAAAGCCTTGAAAGTGGCTTGTTGTCCATTATTTCCTTGGACTATTACTTTTGCTGTTGCAAGTAGATTTATATTTTTACTACTTGCAGACGCTGTAATTGGATTTTGTTGCTCCCTTGAAGAATTTTCCAGATGCAGCAGCGTATGGTGCCTTTTTTGGCACTTGAAACAATTGAAGCGACTTGGGCAAACCTTTGCCATGTGATCTCCTTTGAAGCAGTTGACGCATAGCCTTTGCCGTGTGAGACTCCTTGCAATAAAGACAATCCTTCCTTGTAGTTGACGAGGATGCACAAGTTGTTCCCATCGAGTCATTTTTGGTATTGATGTGTGTTTTGCTTCCGCTAGCTAAAACACGAACTCTTTCGTTCAAGAAACTGGAGCATGGTGTCCAGTTTTTGAATTTGCTTCGAGTTGCTTATTGATTGCTCGTACAGCGTTTTGTTTGTGCTGTCGAGTTTATTGCGTATGACCGCTATTAAGATTGGGTCCCACGATGAGCATGTCTAATCCCAGTCCCTTGAGAGATGCAAGGGACTCCACAGTGACTATGTAAAGTTCCTCGTAGCGAGCGTTTTGTTTGTGCTGTCGATTTGATTGCATATGACCGTTGATGCAATTTCTCTTGGGTTGTTGTAAGCGTCAACCAAGATGTTCCATGCGTGAAGGTAGTTGTCCTCTTTCAAATCGATTTGGCGTATTAATCTTTCTGCCTCACCGATCACGCTGGTTTTTAAATACCACATTTTTTGAATTGTTGGCATGTTGGTATTGTGTACCATGGACACAAACATATCGAAGAATTGTGTCCATTTTAATATATCCCCATCAAATTTGGGGATAGTTATGCGAGGCAAGTTGAGGTCATTGGTGCACTGCTTATTGTTTATTGAAGCTAGTGCCCTTTGTACGTCTTCTTCTGCCTGCAGATACTCCTTTGTATCGTATCCATTTTCTTCCGGATTTTCAACTTCTTCATACAGTCGAAAATGGACTTCTTGGATTTGTGCCCATAGATTCTTTATGAGCTCTAGTGATGCGTGCTCAATTGGGGTGTTTTGGTGCAATGTGCGATGCAGTGATGCGATCATTGCCCTTTGCCGCCGGCACAATGCAATCATCTTGGTTTCTACGGTTGATTGCTTACGCTGTCCATCGCCAATCTCAAGCTTCTTGCTTGTGGCTTGATTTATGGTGTCAGCGTCCTTTTTGATTTCTTCTAAGTACTTCAGAACAGTTGTTCTTATGTCCTCAAAGTAGGCGAAGTATTCATGATTTTCTGGTAGCTCGCCAGATTTCCTTATGACTTCGTCATTTTCTTTGACAGCATTCCATTTTTTGTTGAGAGAATCTGCCTTAATTTTGTGGTAACCGGCCTGAGACTTTCTCTCAGCGGAATCCTTTTTATAATTGGATATCAACCGTACAATTTCATCGCTGATCTCCTGCTGGACATCAAGTAACTCATTGATGGTTACCTTTTCTGATGCCATTTTGAATGATTTTTGTCGCTTGTTGGACTTTTACAGATATGTATAGGTATATCTGTTTCTTAATCAGTTTTATTTTTGTCGCACGATGGACTTTGTTGTTAGTGCTATGGTCGTTATTTAACGAGAGCACACTCTTTGATCCTGATATGTCGCCTGGTTGACAACTTCAGAATTTGTCACTTACACAGATATAGTTAGCTGTGTAAGGAGATTGCAGGTATTTTTAGTGCCGTGATCGCGGGCACACTTTTATCCTGATTTGTCGCCTTGTTGACAACTTCAGATGTTCTCTCTAACACAGATATAGCGAGCTGGGTTAGGAGTTGTAGGGTATCCTTTGATTGTCGCCTTGTTGACAACTTCAAATATGGATTTCTTGGAGGTTGGTTATCCTTTTGTCGCCTAGTTGACAACTTCAAAGAAATCACGTCGGGGTCACCAAAATGTTTGTTTGAGTACTCAGTACGTAAACTGATTACTATGTAGCGTGTTCTTTTATATTTTAAGGGTAGCACTCAGTACATAAACTGATTGCTGATAGTCGTCGCAACTGGCACTTGTAACCAGTTGGACTGCGGGGAAATGAGGTCCTTCGTAGACAATGATGGAGACGTCTGGTCTTGTTGGTGGTTTGAAGAACTCTGACTTTATTGATTAAATGCGTGGCTTATATACAAAATTCTTAGACTATAATGTTTAAATATAAATATGAGAAATGCTGATAGCTGACCCATGCAAAGGCAGCATTGTTCTAATAGTTGACACATGCAAAGTCAGCATTGTTTAAATGCACTTGAGAGATGCTGGCAGCCTTGAAATTAGGCACTTGAGGCTGGCTTTGAATGTGTCGAGCTATTTCTAGAGGAGATGTCGCTGGAGTGAGACTGCAGTCGCCTTACAAGCGGCTGCACTCGATGGAGTGAGACTGCGATCGCCTTCTATGTGGCTGCGCTATGCGGTCGTCTTATAAGTGGCTGAATAACATTTTCTATATTTGTATGACAATAAAAAAGTAAACATTTTATATTTAGATGAATCTGAACAAGTTTGTTATTCATTTCGATTAGTTTATTATTCAATAACTGGGGATTTAAATTCTAGAAGTTTAAATATATTAAATGATGAAAGATGAATTATATTACGAGGAATAATAGGTTTATTAATTATTAATTAATAAGTATTATTGGGGGTAGAATATTAAATTGATTAATTTTCCCAATTCATTTGTTTACCTTTGTATATAAAATTATTGACTTTATTTGTATGTATTTTTTGGGGTTTATTTGGTTATATAATTTCTCTAAGAAAATTATACGTTTTAAATAAATCTTTAATTATATATAATATTTAAACTTTTTTAGTTTCTATATGATTTATACCATTTATAAGAACAAACGGAATTATTTTTTATCCTTTAAGTTTAGGCCAAATTGTAAGAAAAAGATTTGATCAAGGTTGATCAGAATATTTTGGAGGACAACATTTATACCAAAAATTAGTAAATTATTCTCAAACTTTATTTTTAATACATAATAATAATTTAAAATTTTATTTGTTATTATTTGTATTTTGAATTTTAATTTTATTTAATTTTGTATTATTGTTATATTCAAATAGCTTATATTTAGAATGCGGCACTGAAGATGTTATAGAGATTAATTAATCTTTGAATATAGATAATTAAAGTTAGTAATTTATAAAAATAATTATTTTATTTTTACAATGAAAATGTAAAGTTTTGTTTTAAAATATATAAATAGAAGTGTAAATGGAATTAAACCATTAAAAGAAAAAAGTTAGCAGCTTTTACTTGATCATCATACTTCCTTAATTTGAGTTAATACTCAATTCTATCATTAACAGTGATAAGCCTCTATTTTGGCTTCAATTAAAGAATAAGGGCAAATTTACCTAAGATTAGGTCGAAACTAATTGCAATTCATCGCTTCATATTCAGTCAATTATAAGGTAGATTGAAAAATCAATACTTTTTGAATGCAAATCAAATGCTATAATTAACTACAACCCTGTTAATTTGATCAATTTAGAATACCTTGGTTTCATTCATGATATAAACCAATCAGTAAAATTAAAATAAAAATAATAGAGGTAACAGACCAAACTATTAAATTTGAAAATTTAAAAAATAATAATTATAGGTAAAATTAATGCAATTTCTACATCAAAAATTAAGAAAATAATTGTAATTAAAAAAAATCGTAAAGAAAAAGGTAAACGAGATGATGATTTTGGGTCAAATCCACATTCAAAAGGAGAACTTTTTTCTCAATCTACTAAAGTTTTTTTTGACAAAATTGAAGCTAAAATTATAACAATAAAATAAATTATTATAATAATTGAGGCAATCAAAAAATAATTGAAAAAATTATCTATAGTATTATTAATAGACCTTATGATTGGAAGTCAAATACACTTTTATACTATATAGATTTTAAATAATTAACCTCCTCATCAGTAAATAGTGATGTATAAGAATAATCACACTACATCTACAAAATGTCAGTATCAAGCTGCTGCTTCAAATCCAAAATGATGATTTTTAGAAAAATGGTTATTTAAATGTCGTAGTAAACATACTAATAAAAATGTTGTCCCAATTAAAACACGAATTCCATGGAATCCTGTTGCTAAAAAAAAAGTTGATCCATAAACTGAATCAGCAATAGTGAAAGGAGCTTCGATATATTCATAAGCTTGAAGTATAGTAAAATAAACCCCTAAAAGTACTGTAAAAAATAAACCTTGAGTTGTTTGTGAATGATTTCCTTCCATTAAACTATGATGAGTTCCACTTGAAGCTAACAAAATTGCAGTATTTAATAATGGAATTTGAAAGGGGTTAAATGAAATAATTCCTATTGGAGGTCATGAAGCTCCTAATTCGATTGCTGGTGATAAACTTCTATGAAAGAATGCTCCAAAAAAACTTACAAAAAATAAAATTTCTGAAACAATAAATAATATTATCCCTCATCGTAATCCAATTGTTACTGCGTAAGTATGAAGACCTTGATAAGTTCCTTCTCGAGAAACATCTCGTCATCATTGGTAAACAGTTAAAATTGTAATAGTTTGTCCTAATAAAAACAAAGAATTATCATATTTATGGAATCATTTAATTATAGCTGAAACAATTGTTATTGCTCCAATTGCTCCTGTTAAAGGTCAAGGGCTATAATCAACTAAGTGAAATGGGTGATTTGCATGTGAAGACATTAGTTTTATAATTAATTTACTTCTCTAGAGTATAAAGTTCTTAGCACTGCAAATACATAAGATTGAATTATAGCTACAGCAGATTCAAGAACTAATAAGGCAATTTGTCCGATTAATAAAAATGAAACTAATATATAAGATATAGAAGGACCTGTATTACCTAATAAAGTTATTAATAAATGTCCTGCAATTATACTAGCAGTTAATCGATCACCTAAAGTACCTGGTCGAATTACGTTTCTAATAGTTTCAATACATACTATAAAAGGTATAAGAACTGCTGGGGTACCTTGAGGAACTAAATGAGCAAATATATGTTATGTATGATTAATTCATCCATAAATTATAAAAGATAACCATAAAGGTAGTGCTAAAGTTAAAGTTAGAGTTAAATGACTTGTTCTTGTAAAAATATAAGGAAATGATCCTATGAAATTATTAAAAAGAATTAAAGAAAGTAATGAAATAAAAATAAATGTAGATCCATTATGGCCAGAAGGTCCTAAATGATTTGTCCTCAAGGTAAAACATAACCTATGAAAGCTGTTCCTATTACTAGAAATAATAAAATTACTCCAATTATTCATGTTGGTGTAAATAAATAAGACCCATAATATATTCCACGACCTACATGAAGATAGACACAAATAAAGGAAAAAGAAGCACCGTTAGCGTGTAATGTACGTAATATTCAACCATAATTTACATCACGACAAGTATGATTTACACTATGAAATGCTAACCTTACATCTGCTGTATAATGTATTGCTAAAAATAAACCTGTTAAAATTTGAATAATTAAACAAAGTCCTAAAACAGATCCAAAATTTCATCATCTTGAAATATTAATAGGAGCCGGTAAATCTACTAAAACATTAGATCGTAAAGGTTTATTCATTCATTTATGATTCGAAGAGGTCCTTTAAATATTTTAGTAATTTTTACAACAACAATTAATGTAATTAATAAATAATTTATTAATAAAATTGTTAAAAAATTTGTTGGAAAATTATATAATTTATTTAAAGAAGGAGAATTTTCCGAAATGTAAGATTATAATTTTGAAATTCTTTCTATTTCGTTATTCATAAGAAAAAATTAAGTTGAATTTTTATCAATAATGAATGAAATGATTAAAAATAAAAAAAATTATAATTGAAGAAATTAAAGTTAATTTAATAGATAATTTAAATATTTCATTAGAAGCTAAAGATGCAACATAAATAAATAAAACAAGTATTCCCCCTAAAAAAAATAAAAATAAAATATATGAAAATCAAAATGTTTTCGTTATCAATCCTGAAATTAAACAAATTGAAATTGTTTGAATTAATAATGTTAATCCTATAGCTAAAGGATTAATTATATTAATAAAATCAATTGAAGTTACAAAAATTATTGAGTATAAAATTAATTGAAGAATATCAAGAGGTAGTTTATATAAAATATTAATTTTGGGGATTAATGAAAAAGAAATTCTTTTCTCTTGAAGTTTTAAAAAAATAATTTTTATTTTTGATTTACAAGACCAATGTTTTTATTAAACTATTAAAACTAACTGTAATGAAGTCTTCCAATAATTTATTTATTATAGGTTGATTTTGTTTTGTTTCTAATCCAAAGCATTTACTTTCAATATTATTAAGTTTAGAATTTATTGTTTTAATTTTATTTGTTTTTATTATTTATTTATTTATATATATTAAATTATGAAAATTATTTTAGAATAATATTTTTAACATTTAGAGTTTGTGAAGGAGCTTTAGGATTATCAATTTTAGTTTCAATAATTCGAACTCATGGGAATGATTATTTTCAATCTTTTAGAATTATATAATGTTAAAATTAGTTCTTTTTTGGTGCAAATTTTATTATTTTTTATTAGATTTATTTTTCTTCTAATACATAATTTTTCTAACTATTTTATTGATATTTCTTATTATTTAGGATGTGATATATTATCTTATGGCTTAATTTTATTATCATTGTGAATTTGTTCTTTAATGTTATTAGCAAGAGAAAGAGTTAATAAATACAATAATTATAGAAATTTATTTTTATTAAATATTGTAGTTCTATTATTATTACTTGTTTTAACATTTAGAAGTATAAGATTATTTATATTTTATTTATTGTTTGAAAGAAGTTTAATTCCAACTCTATTTTTAATTTTAGGATGAGGGTAACAACCACAACGTTTGCAAGCTGGAATTTATTTATTATTTATACTTTGTTAGTTTCTTCACCAATATTAATTGGTATTTTTTATTTAACAAATAAAATAGGAACAATAAATTTTTATTTAATAAATAATTTTATATTTAATTATGATTTATTATATTTTTGTTTAATATATGCTTTTTTAGTTAAAATACCTATATTTTTAGTTCATTTATGATTACCAAAAGCTCATGTTGAAGCTCCTGTGTCAGGTTCAATAATTTTGGCAGGAATTATATTAAAATTAGGGGGGTATGGAATATTACGTGTTATTTCTTTGTTACAATTAATGAATTTAAAATATGGATTTATTTGAATTAGAATTGGTTTAGTAGGGGGAGTTTTATTTAGATTAGTTTGTTTAGGACAAACTGATCTAAAGGCGTTAATTGCTTATTCTTCTGTTGCTCATATAGGGATTCTTTTAGCAGGGTTATTAACAATATCTTATTGAGGTTTATCTGGTTCTTATAGATTAATAATTGCTCATGGTCTTTGTTCATCAGGTTTATTTTGTTTAGCAAACGTTTCTTATGAACGTTTTGGGAGACGAAGATTATTAATTAATAAAGGATTATTAAATTTTATACCAGCTATAGCTTTATGATGATTTTTATTAAGTTCGGCTAATATAGCTGCTCCTCCAACTTTGAATTTATTAGGAAAAGTTTCTTTATTAAATAGAATTGTTCCTTGATCATGAGTATCAATGATTATATTGTCATTATTATCATTTTTTAGAGCTGAATATTTAATACTTTTACATTGGTTGCCTTTAAATTTATTAATTATAAAAAGTGATATATGTTTATTATGATTACATCTAAATAGTTTAATAAAAATACTAATTAGTGGTGTTAGTGATATGAAAAATTTCATTTTAGATCGTGAAATATTTGTCAATTTGTAGAATTCGATTTTTGAATTTAATTTTAATTAGAATAACATGTTTTTTATTAAGATTATATCTTTTATTAAATAATATATTTTATTTTATTGAGTGAGAAGTAGTATCTTTAAATTCTATATCTATTGTTATAACTTTTTTATTTGATTGAATAAGTTTATTATTTATATCTTTTGGTTTAATAATTTCTTCTTTAGTGATTTATTACAGAAAAGAATATATAAGAGCTGATGTAAATATTAATCGATTTATTATATTAGTTCTTATATTTGTTTTATCAATAATATTATTAATTATTAGCCCAAATTTAGTAAGCATTTTATTAGGTTGAGATGGTTTAGGATTAGTTTCACATTGTTTAGTCATTTATTTTCAAAATGATAAATCGTATAATGCAGGGATGCTGACTGCGTTATCAAATCGAATTGGAGATGTAGCTTTGTTATTAGCAATTGCTTTAATGAAGTAAGCAGTGATACAACTCTATCGGAATAGAGCACTTTGTGATCCGAAAATAGCTTGGCCATCACACAGAGCAGTTGGCAATGCAGCGAATGCTCCTGGCCATTTACCTCAAAGATGGAAATTATGCCATTGCGATAGATCTCCCGACCAGGCCAAATGAAAGCTATAACTCTTCTCAAATCGCATATATTTCAGGCAATATTCGCACACATATAAAATGCGTGCCTTGCCGTACTCCTTCCCCAGTTGGGCCTGCGAGGCCGTGAAGAAGAGCACAGAGTTGCTTATCCGCAAGCTGCCGTTCCAGCGTTTAGTACGCGAAATTGCTCAGGACTTCAAGACCGATTTACGTTTCCAGAGTTCGGCTGTGATGGCTCTGCAAGAAGCTAGCGAAGCCTACCTGGTGAGCCTGTTTGAAGACACGAACTTGTGTGCTATCCATGCCAAGCGTGTCACCATCATGCCCAAGGATATCCAACTGGCCAGACGCATTCGTGGCGAACGTGCTTAAATTGCGAAGCATCAATTACAAACAAATCGCCAACATCGCCATCGAATCCCTCCGTTGAGCCGCTGAGATCGGGGCTAGCATTCAGCTGGGCGGCCACATCCTCGACTGGTGTGCGTCCTGGTTTGTCGCCAATTTCGTAGTGATTGCCATCGTCCGCTAAGGTCTCGGCATATTCGGGCATCAGTTTCGATTCTTCTTCAGACATTTTATGTATTTTTCCATTTATTTCACACTGAATATAGATGAAGCATATAATGTCGCTGCATCGAGTGTGGACCATGTGAGATAGGCTTTGATGAAGCTGCAGGCGACAAGCGCGACCAGTGCTGGCATATAGTCGCCAATTGATATGTAGCGATCATTGTGCACAATTACGTAGAAAAAGAAACTCTGATGAAACCGCTCCAGCAAATTGTTCAGACTACGCGCAATGCCCTCGATAGCCTTTAAGAGTGGCACAGCCGATGAGGTGGGATTGCTTTTAACATTGGAGTTGGTAACACGCTTCGCAGCGGATATGGTTAGCGCATCGATGCGATAGCGATGAAATAGTCCATGATTACCATTGGGCACACCCGACGATTGCGTCGCAAGCATGGCCAGCATTTGGCGCAGATTCTGCTCGAAGTTTGATAGGCTGGAGCGACGCTTTTTACGCGGCGCCTGCTTGTAGCCCGAGGTGACGCCCTCGCGTGCCATTATGCGCTGCACCAAATTGAACATATCCAGATTGGGCAGCTTGCCATTGAGGCCCTCAATCTTGACATCAACATAATCTACGTTAAATCTAGTTAAGCATTTGTTGTCTCAAGTCAATTTTGCGAATTCACATACCAATTTCCAGATCCTGCACTTCGATATTTAGCGCCGCTTGAAGCGAGCCAGCACGTGCCGGTAAATTGCCCGATAGTAGATATGAATTGGAGCTCTCTGTGTGTGGTGTTTTGTCGCCGTCATGATAGGCCTCCAACCAGGCCTGCATGCCCAGCTGCTCCTGCTCGGTGACCAAAAATATCAAATCCTTGGCCCAATAGTTTTTGCCTGCAATGCGCAAAACTCTTGCCAGTTGCCATCTATATAAATATCACATATATCCATTGCTACTTACGCCTTGCAAAATCCGCAAATGCCAAAAGCAGCGGCACACTGGGTGATATTTCCACATGCACCGAGCTGGGTGCACGATAGGGCGCCGAGAATACAATCCCTTCTGTGGATCCAATGCGCGGAGCACGCAATATGCCGTAGATGTTTTTGCCATGAAACTCCTTGCCGCCGCCGAATGGATAACGCAGCGAATAGTTATGTGTGTGCGTCTCAAGTCCAAACTCATTGAATTTAGCCAAGATCCAGGCGTGCGGCGTCGTCGATTGATGATCCTTCCGTTCGCGCTGCAACTCCTCCAGCAGTTGGACGGCCAGTCGATTGGCATCTATGCGTATCTCTGGATACACCAGACCTAAATCCAATCAATATTTACAAAATATGTATATATATATTATATACTAAGTATATACTAAGTGTTACAGCGCTACTCACCTGGTGAGAGCGCATTTTCTGATAAATAGGTGCCATGGTTGAATTCCGGCAGGGCCAGGCATAGAAACCAGACCACGCCCGCTGTGTAGAATGCGTAGCAGACCTTGCGCACATGCTTCGCTAGATTGTCCACCAGCTTGTTATGCGTCGATAGCGATGGATCGGACAGCAGACCCATTGTTCCAGGCACTAGTTTCCATAAAACAACAGAAACAACAAAATTTAACCGGCACAGCTAGAGCTGCAAAACATTAGCAAATACTATCGATAACTGCAGTCAGCAGGCAACCAGGGCTGCATAACGCTATATATATGTCCGCAAAATCGGAGATTTTTGTCGGTGGGCAGCGGACATAATCCCATCGATTGCGCTAGTTGCACATACCTTTTCCTCTGCTCCTCGGGCAGCTCGTTTCATTTTCGCAGAGCGGACTTGCGCAACCCTGAAAATTGCCTGGCCGTCAGGCATGCTGCAAAGTATAGGTTGTGATGCCAGAGTTTTTAAATGATAATGACCACAAGAGGGCGCGGTTTAACTGTTATACAAATGAAAGCCGTTAAATTTAAAGTCAATATTTAAATTTGTTTCTCACTCGTAAAACTGAATCTTTAAAGCAAATTATAAGCCACAAAGACGATTTGGATGTTCTTGACCAGTTGACCAGAATTTTTTGTCGATTCCTGGAAAGGTTTCAAATCCAATCGGTAGAACTTTTTTATGTGGTCTCCCAAATAAATGTCCGTCGAAGATCCTAGGCAATCTTAAGGGCGAGTTAGGGTCAATTTCGAAAGGACCAACTCTATCTAACAGCCCCAATTATTTATAGAAATACCATTCAAAGAGCGAACGAAAAATGAGAGGCAATAATATTTGTAACCCGCCAGCTACTTATCCGAGTAGTGTCAACTAAATTAAATCGCCTGCTGCTGCTCAGCTGCAGCGTCTGCGCCGCCTATACAGAGTTAGCACGTTGAAAGGTATCTCTGGGAACGTCCTTACACCTTACACCGGCCGGAGCTACCAAATTTAATAGGTTCATTAATAATTATTGAGTTTTTGAGGCATGAAAAGGAAGTGCCGCCATAGCCGCAACTCCACAATAAGGGTATTTGCCGCCTGCTAACAAAGTATTCCGCAGTCGGGTACGCTCGACTGCAACATTCGCAGTTGTTTATATTTCTTTTAAGCTAATTATAATATGCGTTTGTCATGATTTTTAATTTT
This sequence comes from Drosophila kokeensis, assembly GCA_035042145.1. Classification (NCBI taxonomy): domain Eukaryota; kingdom Metazoa; phylum Arthropoda; class Insecta; order Diptera; family Drosophilidae; genus Drosophila; species Drosophila kokeensis. The sequence continues at coordinate 827,592 of JAWNLT010000374.1, forward strand.
TAGCAGCCTTGAAAACACCAGCCGAGAACAAAAAAAGAAGAAAATCGAAATAGCTAAATAGCTAAATAACAAATTAAGACTTCAAATGCTGAGTGTCATTTTCATTTGTTGACTTTGGCAAAATAGCGCATAAATCAAAACGATGCGATGCCGCGATGCCACCCACCTCCTCCTCCCAAGGGACATTGAAGACTTCCGCGCTGGTGACGCACTATATTAACTCAAATATACACTTACATCCATATATATGTAAATATATATGTATATATGTGCATACATACATACATAAGCACATGCCGCTTTGGCTCTCCTGTGACACAGATGTGTGCGTGCGCCAAGCCAATTGCGTGGGCCTGGACCTCTTTGGCCAGCTGCCAGGGTGTGCGGTTGGGGTGGGCAGAAGCGATGTGTTGGGGGGGAGGCGCATGTCGGATGCGGCCGTGTGTCGCTAATCTGTAGCATTATAAATTGAACCGATCTGGTTGCGTGCCATAATTCAAATGTGCTCTTAGCGCAAACTGAAAACTTAGATTCAAGGGCACAAGACTTGTACAACAACAATAATAATAACGCTGAAATATGTATGGACTCGATTTAGCCACAAAGAAATTGAAACATTTAAAAGTATAACTTAAAATATCAAAAGCATTTCAGGTTAATATGTTAGAGTCATTGAGCCAAGTTCCGAACCGTCGAAGCTGGAAGCGTTAAAGTTCAAACTTTAGCGTAGGTTGAGAGAAGCTTTAAGCTTAGCACACGAGACGAGGTTTGTGCTTAGAAAACATGTGTGTACATGCATGTAATAAAAGCTTTGATGTGGAATAAAAAGTGTCAATAAGATATTTTTGACACTGATGTGATAAACTAACTTAAGTTAACTAACTAGCAGCTAATTTAAATGAGCTACAATTTAAATCAAGTGGGCTCCGAAACCATTTGAAAATGCTAAGTGGATTTAAAGTTGCGGCTTAACGAACAAGTTTTGCATGGAAACAACATGAAATGTGATACAACTTGTCTCTGTATTTGAGCGACTAACCGATTGATGTCAGGGTGTGAAAAGACGCGAGTGTCGAACATATGTTCAACAGAATTGTGGTCCGCTATTCAAATGCCTGTTGCCTAAAAATAAAATGCGATTTTACGCCATCAACGCCCGACACTTGCAGCGTGTGGATGCGGCTGCGGTTGCGACTGCGGCTGTTGCATGCTGACTAATGCGTCGGAACGTAAGGAAAATCGCTTTTCTTCAAGAAACAAAACAACAACAAAAAAAACAAACGAATGAAAAATGCCCGACATATGCCGCTTATTCACAGCGCACTACAACACAAAACTCACCCATAAAATAAAAACCAAAAATTATAAATCGAAAAACCAAAAACCGAAAAAACCAAAACCGAGTAAAATCGACAAAATGCCCCGCAAAGTGTCAAAAATGCGTCAAGATCAAAGCGAGCTACAAATTTCACCGCCAGTTGGCAAATGCAACGATAAATTGGCCACATACACACACACACACACACATGTATAAATATATGTATGAATATAAATATGCACATATACAAATATATATAAATACATTTACTGTACGTTTGCGTCTGTGTCTATCTATAAGCATGCTAACATTTGTACACCCTTTTCGTTCACATTCCCCATTTAATATTAAATATTTCTTTTTTTTACTTGGAAACTAAGCTTGACATATTCTACGGGTAAAATAGACCAAATGCATTATTAAAACTCAAATTAGTATTGACAATTGATTCAAGGTTCTTCATAAGTTAAGTTCTTCATAAGTTAAGTTCTTAATAAGTTCTTGAGCCTAATTTTAAATAGGAAGGATCGGTATTTCTACTCATATGATCAAAAACGAAAGAAACGAAGTCCGTTTATTGAATATATTTATAATTTTGGTATAAGATCGGGTAGCCAAGGGTAGGCAAGCTTCGTCTAACAAAATATAATTGTTCTCTCTTGTTTTTGGGAAGAATTCGTTTTCAATTTCGTTTTCGTTTTCTTACAAATTGCAATTTGTGTTTGTACAAGAAATTTGCTGCCTGCTGTTGCCATATGTCCAATGCAAAATCGCAGACGCTGCTCCTCATCTCCACTGCTCTACTCCTCCAGTCCGGCGACTGACTCAAAAGTGAAATGCTCTTCTCCTATCATCCCACAACCCCGTTCGTTGTAGGTGCCTTTTGTGTTTGCCTTGGCAATTTCTTCGACTTTGCCGCTCCACTGAACACACACACGCTCACACGCACACACGCACACACATGTGCACGCACAACAACAAGAAAGTGCAGCAAAGGAGTCGTTTAATGCATTTAAATGGGCTCGATTATCAAGTTGGCAGCATTGCCAAGAAATTCCATATGGCGCATCTGACAGCTGTCAATTCGCATCGAGTGGCAACGCTGCGTCCTTAAATGATGGACCTGCCAGTCAAAGCGCCGTTGCAACTGTACCCAATTCGATCTCAGGTTCCACTCCAAAAAAGCCAAGCTTTTTTGGCGGGAAATTTGGTTTTAGATTAAATTTGATGCGCATTTCTTGTTGCTTGTTCGCTATAATTAGAGGTTTAATGTATTTATTTATGTCTTATCCCTCTCCCTCTCCCACTCCCTCTCTCTCTCTCTCTGTCTCTCTGTCTGTCTCTGTCTCTGTCTGTATTTCGCTCTGTCTGCCGCTTCGCATAAATAAAAACAATAATAATATAATAATCAAAACATTTTAAGCGCCTCTCAAGGTTGATGAGTCAAGCCCCGGGGCCAAAGGGGGCTGGCGTTAATACGCTGGGCGTGTGCCTATGGCGCCTAAGGGGAGGGAGAGGGAGGTTTCTCTCCGCTATGCGGACACTCAAATACGCTACAATATATGTATGTTTGTCTAAGGCCAGAACTATTCGTACAACAACACAAACAAGCGCAACAAATTAAACAAAAATAAAAAGCTGCCTGGATCAGGGCATGGTCTACAGTTTGTTGGGAGTGGGGGTGGGGAGGTGGAGAGGGACAGTGCGGCACACATACAAAGTAAACAAATGACAGGCAACAAATTGTAGAGCATCGTCATTTATTTTGGGCGCTCTGTGTTGCCGTCTTCATACCCTTTAGACCAAAAAAGTTTTGACAAGTTTTGTCCATGCAACAAGCATTTATTATATTTTTGACAGTAAAATAATGAATAATAATAATAATAATTCATAATTAATAACTTTGGACTAGAATATTCTCGATTATATTCTTGATATTGTTACATTCCACAAATTTGCAGTCACTTGATTGTAGACAGGATATTTGCAAGTCGATCATGCCCCAAATATATTTGTGCGCTCCAACATGTTTTTATTATTGTTGCCAGCGATGCTGGCACTCATTGTTATTCCTATTGTTGTTGTGTTTGTTGTTGCTGTTGTTGTGGTTTTTGCTTGTTTGTTGTTGCTCTCGCTAAAGTTTTGATTAATTAATTTCCTGACTAATTCCTGCACAATGCGCGACTCGCTGGAGCCGCAAATGTGCCAAAAATGGACAGCAATACAGAGACAAAGAGAGAGCGATTGACAGAGAGCGATTGAGAGAGAGAGAGACAGACAAAAAAAGAGAGAAAGATAGAATAGAAAGAATAGTGCATAATATGCAAAATGTATTTTTTAATCGCATTTCGCATCTTTTTTTGTTGGTTTTATTTTGGCATTTTTCACGAAATTCACATTAAATTTTTTATACTCTAATATCGAAGTATCAGAGTATATTGGGTTGGTACAATATCCAGCTGTACCATGTCCTATGCACGTCATTTTTTCGAATCCCCTAGGCTAGAGGCAGGCCAAAAGCTAAATGCTTCCTAGGAAGCTAGGAAATCGATAATATTGAGCATTGAAAATCGATTAGACCACAAACAAGGTCATCAAACATACACAGACAGATTGCTCCTTCAAAGATCGGGATATGCACGTCAAAAACCATGCAACAACAATGCAAGGGGCAGATCACACTTACCGTTAGGGGGAGGGAGGACGAAGAAAGACTTTAATGAGCCCCACTCAGGCGCAACAACTTATGCTCGATAAGGCTGTGTAGGAGGATAGCTAACGCCAAATACAAATACAGTCGGCACAAGTGGAGATCAAGAGACACCTGTTACTCAGCTGAAACCCTATTGCAGAGCCGCCCACATCTAATACAGTCACATGGGCGAGGCACTTGCTGTGATAACCTTCGCCTGAGAAGAGCAGAGCAGAGCAGAGCAGAGCAGAGCAGGGCAGAGCAGAGCAGAGCAGAGCAGAGCAGAGCAGAGCCGAGATTCTTGGCATATTGTGAGTAATGTTGTTGTAACGTGTTGTGACTGCGCAGTCACCGCGCTGCATGCGTCAGCATCAGTCAATAGCTAAAGAGTCAACAGAGTGGCTCGAACCAAGCGGCAGCGCAGACTGATTGGCTGGAGACTCAGTCGTCGCAGCTATTAATAGCTGCCAGCCTAGACCGATGAGTAAATGAATAGAGCTGCCGTACGAGGGTGGGCTAGGGACGTCGGCAAGGGGGTTGCCAGGCCCAAGGGAGTGTTGAGACATCGATAACCTCACGATAGACATATAGTTGATACATCCACTTGTAGCCGAGAGAATTTGTTTCTTTGTTTTTTGTTTTGTTTTTTTTGTTTTTTATTGTAATTGAATTGGCAATTAGCTATTGCACTAACTGAAAGATCAAATAAGTAAGCCACACACACACACACACACACACACACACACACACTGGCTAGCACAGATATGCGAATGCTTCTATAAATATTCGTCAAACTAAACGGGTGTCATGGATATTATTGACGACGCTCCGTTGACTCATGCGCAAATAACTTGGCTTATTAGAAATTCAAAGCTGTTCGTTTCTTAACGCACACTGCCCCCCCGCCGCCACGCTCCTGCCCCCACACTCCGCACCCCTACGGCGCACCTTGTCCCCCACCATCCCTCACCAACCATTGTCACTGCTCCCCTTTTAGCTTGGAGTAACATAAAACCAGCGTCCGTATTCACTGAGACTGTACTGCGCGGTGTGGCAAGAGGGTGGGGGGGGGGGACTCGGGTCTCTGTCCAAGCAGGGACCATTCACATGCAAATGGGCTTAATTAAAAACAGAGCTGCCAACTGTTGAACGGCTTTTGGCCAGAGACCAAGCCAGCCGCTGGGTTGATGCCAGTTGATGCCAAGGGGGGCGTGGTGCTAATGAAAAAATCAAAACAGTTTAATCACAAAATATTTGAATTTGCATATAAATTATCATTTGTCTTTTCTCGCCGATTTTGTTCCTCTCTTCAACAATTTCTATGTGCACAGCAGCGATAAAAAACACGAAAAAAAACCCACAAATAATCAGCTTAGATTTTTTTGTATGTTTTTTTTGTTAAATTGATTTTTTAAACACTTCCAAAATATTGATTGTTGTTGCTGAAACAAAACTCAAAACTCATTTGCATCGCCTTAAAGGCAGATCTTGTTGCGTGGGTGTTTTTAGAAGCTCGAAATATCGAAACAAATTTATACAATACGTAAATTTCGCTTGCCAAAACGTGTTTGTGTACCATGCAAATACATACACACACACACACACACATACACATACATGAAGCCCATTAGCTGACGAGAAAGTTTCTAGATTTTGCTCAAGTATACTAATATATGCCGAACTACTTTGGGGTTACGAGTGCCAAACCAATTTGAACAAGAAAGCTGTCTCAAGCACTTCGACCATTAAATACACTCGAAAACTACCCGAAAATTACCCGAAAGCTACCCGAAAACTGTACCCTGTACCCAAAATAATTCCTTATACACTTTTTAAGCGAGTAAAAATTTATAATAATTTTGATAATTATCAGTTTTAATATAGAGGTCAATAATCGGTTCAGTTTTGGCAAATTTATCGAAAGTTTCCACCAATTTTGCGATGCATTGAATGGAAGGAAAACTGTACTTCCAGGAGAACACGACAAGGCATAATCTTGACCTGACTACTTAGCTGTTAGCTGTTAGCTGTTTGACCCGTAAAATATATTGACCACTTTTCGGTGACTTCAACTTTTCGATATTATAGCAATACAAAATCAAAATTGTGGACTTCGAAAGTTTTGAAAGTTAAGTTGTGTTTAGACTATGCCTGCTTCTTCTTCTCCTTGTGATTGTTTTTCATCTTGAGTGTGCACACCATTGGGTATACGGAGTGTCTGACGAGAATGGCATGGAAAATGCCCAAGATAACGGTAAGTTAAATATTAGAAAATAAAATTATGATTTAATACCCAGCAATCTAATCGACATGGACTTTGAAAATAGCCTCAGACTGCCCCAAGCAAACGAACAAAGCGAACAAGCCTTTCCCCTGGCACCCCTTGCCCCTTTCCCTTTCCGCAAATATCAGCGTCGCTGCCATTGGTCAGTGATAAGTGCTGTGTGCCCCAATCCGTATCACAACCAATGCCGGAATCCATAGATCCGATGGCTACACCGTAGGATCTATATGTGTCTATATGCCCAATGTTCAGTTATAATTAGCAATTACAACCGAGCATTTGTTTTGGTTATGCTATCTACATGGGGCGCTTATAATTTATTGCTGCAAGCAGTTGTTGTTGTTGCGGCGATCGCGAGCAAGTATCTTGAATTTATTAGTTAATTGAATTAAGTAATTATTGCTATTTTCAACACATGACTTCACATCGTTAGCCGAACGACAGACGACCGTCGACAGACGACAGACGACCGTCGACAGACGACAGACACTCGTCAATAGTCGGTCATCGTCGGCTGATCGCGACTCGTGAGAGATCGCTGTCAAACCCATTGGCCAATAAGCTTTGCGATGGGTGGAGCCAACTGGTCGGTGAGTCAGACTATAGTAACTCTAGTTCAACTATATTCTATTTGATCCTATGAATATATCATATATACTCGCAGACGTAGTGTAGCTTGCAGATTATTGAGTCACGTATAAATTGTTGGCTTGTTGTTTTCACAGTCTTATTTCCAGCCACGATGATCCTCTGATGGATATCTGAGTCACAGTCAATCCCATTGGATTGGCCCAGTTACAAGTCCAATTGCCCCGAGTTATTTTAAGATACAGATACAGTCTGTCGGGCATACCTGATGTATTGTTCCTATATAGGTCCAACTTATTTCCAATATGCACATTTCTTTTCAATTCATCACGTATTTTTCGCCATCGACTAGACTTGCACAGATCTGACTCATGGTTCCATTATCGCCCAGCATGCACATTAGTTTCCAATCCCGTTGTTAATCTTGTATAATTTATATAGGTTTACTGTGGCCAACCTCTGACTTATCACTTCCGCTTCTAGGAACCAGTCAGAGTTGTAAGGTTTTTCTCAGTCAGCCGTCATTTACATATTGTCTTAGTCAATAGTGTCGAAATAGGTTGCTCAAAGTGTTGACTGGGAACAGTTCAGTCGCAACTAGTTGTGGGAGACATTCTAGACAGACTTGCAAGGTTTTAGCTGGTAATTAAGAGAAGAGTTAAGAAAATTATCCATGCCTAAGCCGATAAGTATCTGCCAGTCAACCGAGATAGTTCTTCAAGATAGTTCAGTATCTCTAATTCAACCCAAGATGAATGGAAAGATTTCCATTGGTAAGCACTTCTTTCGGTTATCTCAAGTATCTTCCACTTTTGACAATCTATGCACCATTATCTTTTAGCTTGGGACACAAGTACCTTTAAGGTAGTTTTCTACAATTTTTCCGTTAGCCAAAGTAACTTTTAGTTACCCCGCTCATTGGAGTACATTTCGAGAAGGGGTCTTCTCAGCAGGACTTTATTATTATCCCATGTATCGTTTGGTTATACTCGAAAATTCAGTTTACTCTAATATTAGGTGTACATCTTGTCTTCTTGTTGGTTGGCTTACAATCGACACTCGGCCAATATACTCCAGGCTTTCTCTTGGTGTAATTGCAATCCAGTCATCTTAAGCCACCACCATTGTTGTCGCTGTAGACCCTGCTGTTGCTGCACGGGCACGGGCACAGGCAGAGACACAGGCACAGGCACAGACAGCACAAATGTAATCTTTATTTAATTTAAAGTTCAGTTATAGGTTGAGGATATGATTCATTTTAATTGAGAACATTCCAGAGCTGTTACAAACACAACGCAGGCGAGCATGGTCGGTCAGCAAAAGGGGGGCATGCAACTCGACCGAAAGTAATCGGAATTTCGCGACTAGTTAGCTAGTCAACTACTAGTTGTAGGCCGGCCCTTAGACCGGCAGACACACTCCCTGTGGCAGACACCGCCCCCCCTTGGCTACACCACTGTGAGCAGACCGTAAAGTATTTTAACCTTATCAGCTGCTTCAAGCAGCAAGTACAATTCCCAGCTACATTTGCACGCGTACGTATAAAATGCAGAGAGCTTCTCTCTATATGGCAAACATGCTCACACGAATATACATATATATATATATATATATATGTATATATATGTACGTATATGTATGTGCACATACAGTGTGGAACAGCTCAAATGGACCAGGGTCAAAGAAAAAAAGTAATTGCCTGCCATAAGCAAATTATTTATTATTTTTCAAAAATTCCAAAGATCGATGGTAGGTACATATATTAACCACCCAAATTAAGATATGACCCCACCTGCTAGGTAGGATTATGTAAAAAAGTAGCCTACTTTCTTTCACACTGAGCAAAATAAGGTGTGGGCCACTGTATGTGTTGAGATGTGTGTCTTATGCGTTGTCTGTGTCTCGGCGAATATCAAACGGGCCGATCTGCTTAGACTTGAGACCCCGTTTCATATGTGCCCGGGCAGGGAGAGGGGAAATAGGGTGAGGGTGGGGGGGGGGGACTGGGACTGCTTGGCTTTTAAGTGGCATCCCACGCATTTGTTGACGCCATTAGCCACATGCCGAGGAGGTCCAAATCACATACGCAAATATGCGCCACAAATCTCCCACCCTCCACCACCACCACCAGGGATGGGTGGGGCAAATTGCTTGTGATGGTGGGTGTTGGAAGTCTCGCAAATCGGCAAACAATAAAATTAAAAAGCTAAAAAAATTAGGTTTTAGCTGTTGCTGTTACCTTTAATAAAAAGGCGACACGCGGGGCGCAGCGAATGGTAATGGAAGTGGGAATGGAAATGGAAATGTCCTGTGCCGTCCTTCGAGTGTTTGAATTAATTGCGTAGCACACGCCCGGCTGGCGACCAAAGGCACCCCCCTCCCCCCACCCCCCATAGCCAGGGCACACCACCAATTCGCTGCAGTCCTACGCCTCTGCTCTGTCCAGTCCAACTACCTACGCCCCACACAATAAATGAGTTTATGTCCTAGTCCAGTGCTGGCGTCGCCGGCACATCCGCAGTCGACGGTCCTCGTCGTCGTCGTCGTCGTCGTCGTCGTCCTCGGAGTTGAAACGCGTGTTGCTTTTCGAGTACATAAAACTGGCGCCAGCAGTCTGCACACAAAATGGCGGCCCACTTGGCCTGGGGCATATAGCGGCAGCTCCTGCTCCATCCGCCCGTCTGCCCGCCTGTCCGCCTGCCCGCCCGCCGTTTTGACTGTTTGCCCGCCTGCCGCTTTATTATACAATCGTAATTTCGTATCGTAAAAGCGGGCGACGAAAAATGCTGAAGAAAGTTTTCGTGTTGCGTGCAGAACCGTAGAACCGTAGTCGTCTGCTCTCTGCAAGCCGACCTCGGCGCTTTTGGGGGGTTGTAAGTAGTAGTAGTAGTTGCTTGCGTCGCAGGAAATTACCCCTCTGCCCCCTGACTCGCTAGAGCAAGACAGACAGTTGTGGTAAGCAAAAGCTGGTCACACATTCGTTAGCGGCAGATTGAACGACTCCAGGCGTTAACCAGCAGCGCTTAGATTCATTAAGCATATAAAATATTATTAAGGGATGAACGAATTATACAATATGCCGACTACAGATTAAAATGGCTGGACAAAATGATGAGGCAGAAGAAGAGAGAAAGAGAGGTCACCCAATCCATAAAGATCTGACCAGTGTCAGTCCAAAGCCGATCTATCACTTGCTGGGAATATTATGTTGAAGCCTGTTGATTTCCTTATCCTGACATCCTTGAGGAGCACTCAGCTTTACTCATTGGCTCTCTGGCTTGAGATGGGGGGTTCATCTTTGGTTAATCCAAGTTCATATCCAAGGCACCACTTAAGTGCTTCGCATCCACTTTAGAGAAAAGCTGAGAAAGCACGTTTGCCAGAAAGAAAATCGAGGAAAACCAAGGGAACTGGGTCACCAGTTGCAGTTGGTCGCGCTGTATGCCCAAATCGTTGTGCTCTTGTTTGTTTTAGTTCAAGTTGTTGTTGTCGGCGTTGTTGTTGTTGTTGTTGTTGTTGTTGTTGCTGCTGCTTGTCTGTTGGCGTTCGTGGCGCTAAAGCTGTAATTGAAGTTTATAAAGGGCGACGAAACTGGCGACTAACTGACTGAGTGACTAACTGACTGAGTGACTAACTGGCTAACTGACTGACTAACTGGCTAACTGACTGACTGACTGACTGACTGACTGACTGTCTGACATGCGCCCTTGGCGGCTCCTCTGGCGGCTCCCTCTATGAGGAGCTGGCGTTTGTTTCTCGTGTTATCGATCCAGTTGAAGCAGCGCCATTTTTTCCCATGAAAACCAAACAGTGGCATACAGTACAACAGTACTGTTATCCAAGAGCAGCGCTGCCGTTTCTTCTTTTCGAGTGGGGCATGCAGCTTAATGGTGCTGCTGCTGCCCTCAGACAATAATGTGTGCATTGCTATTGAGGGGAGTTGTTATTACTCTTGCCACATTTATTGCACTTGGTCAGTTGGATTGAGCTTTACGTCTATTCCGCTATTCCTAAAAATTTCCGCCTAATCATAATCAGGGAAACCACAACAAGCGCAACATCGTATTGCGATATGGAAACGCGACGGATGGCATTATGGCATGAGTATGTTCAATGGTTTAATTTGCGGCGCTGACACTAGCAGCACCTGACCACCCTCAGCCCCTCACGCTCCACCACCATCCACAAGTGCCTCTTATCGCAGTGGGTGTGTGTGGGACGCAGGCAATCTGTAATCTAAGATGCAACTACAAATGTACTTATAGATATCGATGTTTATCGATATCGATTGTGCGATCACCAACAAAAGGGAGTCGTTGTGAATAGAGTGAAGTGAGCCGACATGTTGAGCAAGTTCATTTAGTTTTGACTGCTACAACTCGTACACCCAAATGTGAGCAGGTCTCCAAAGTGCACTCTATTCTTATGGCAGGCACATGGACTGCAGAGTAAACAAAAGTAAGAACGCTGTAGTCGAGTGAGCTCGCTTGTAGCATTAATCGCCATCGGAAACCGAAATGTATCGATATTTCTGAAACGGTGTCAGTTATCGATAAAAAATAAAGCCAACTTGATCTGCGCCTGGTATTTGAGAACCTATATACGAAAGTTGAAGTCTCTGGCTCTTACAGCCTCTGAGATCCGCGTGTTCATACAGACGGATGGACAGACGGATATGGCTATATCGATTCGGCTGTTCATCCTGATCAAGAATCGGAGATGCTTCCTTGCTTCTGCCTGTTACATACATTTGCACAAAACCATTATGCCATTTTTACCCATTTTGAATGGGTTCAGGGTATAAAAAGGACAACAGCAAGTTGGCCATTATTAAGTGGGAAGGTCGCATTCGCCAAGTCCTTGCAAGCCCCCAAATGGGTTTTTAATGACCAACAAGACGTAACGAGTCCATGCTGACATTCAGCGAGAAGGTAAACGAACGAGTGGTCGAGGAATTATGTATCCGATGTGGTGGTAGATGGAAGTGATAGTCTATATCTATTAGAACTCAGAAACAAATCTATCTTCATTTATCTCAGAAGCGGGGTGTGAAGCCGAATCGAATTTAGGTACCGACTCTGATCCTAGTACGTAAAGTATACGATTTCCGGCTGAGATTCCGATATTTTTCAAATCTTTTTTATGGTATTCGTTTAGGCATTGGTAAATGGTAAAATACAAAAGTTTGTTAAAAAAGAGTGAGAAAGTTCTTCAATTACCTACGACTTGATATACATATATCCTTTATCAGCATCAACAACTGAGTCAATTTTTCCATATTCTTCTATTTGTCTATATGTATGAGCTAACGGAGAGAGATCTCAGAGACTATAAGAGACTTCAACTTTGGAGTATATGTTCTCGAATACCGATCCCGATTTTGAATTGTAATCGATAACCGATTCCACAACCTGTGAGCGTTCATAAATAAAGAACCGAGTACAAGTAATGAGTAAGGAAAATTAATCAAAGAAAATAAGTAATTGCCTGCAACTTATTTGGACCAGGTACATTGTGGACACCTAAGTCCAGGTGGGGAAACCTCAGTTTATTAGGGTCATACATTCATATTGGTGGTTAATACATGTACTTACCATCGGGAATTTCTGAAAAATAATGAATAATTTTTCTTTGACCCTGGTCCACTTGAGCTGTCACTCACTGTATGTGTCTATGTATTTACAAGTTCGCGGAATTGGCAAGCTAAGCGATAAAAATTCTTGTGTATAAGTCAGTATTTCCCATACGCTATCTGAGCTGAGAATCAGGCGATTTGTACAAACTGAATGGCCAAACTGCAGTTGACAGCTGCATGCGAACGGCGGCAGGTGGCGCTTTAAGCACTAACCCAACATTGTTGTGGATTGGTCTATGTAATTTCCTGACTATTCGTAATAGATATTCTATACATAGTTTGGCGTAGTCATCGCATAGCTTTCACCCTCTTTCACTCAATTCGCATTTTATGGCTTTGCATGTGCCATAAAAACGTCGCGTGCATCTTAGCATGGAGATGGAGATGGCGATGAGGTGGAGTAGGTGGAGAAGGGGAACGAGTCCACATACACTTTGTGTCACACAATGTGCCACATTGTGCCAATTTTGACATGGTACATCATCATTATCCTATCATAAGCACTTGACGAGTCGCACGATGGTTCGATGGCTCGATGTCTTCATTTCGCTCTCAATCTTTGGCCTGTGGCATTCGATTTGTAAGCCGATCAGTGCTAGTCTCGCATATATATAATATAAGATCACATTAGCATAACAAATTCCAAAATTTGAATTGGATGCGACGAGATTCGTTTGCTGACAAGCTAATCGGTGTGATTAATGCGTTTCCCACCTCAGACTTCGATTTGACTATTCTCGCATTCGTATTCGCATTCATCGAGATCTAATACAATAATCAATAATACTTGGCTTGGACAGGTTGGCCGTCGGTTGTGTCATTTAACCCGAGCCAACCCGCTGCGACTCTATTAACAAACAATGACACAAAGCCAGGTCTCGTTTGTCGCTTTGTCGATTTGTCGCTGTGTCGCTTTGTCGTTTTGTCGTTTTGTCCAATTGTCGCTTTATCGCTCGTCAATGTGTTAATCTGTGGAACATTGCTTTTCAATTTCTATCGCTTATGGTGCCCCTGACTCCATGCTACCCCCCTCCTCCTCCCCCTTTCCACTACCTGCTACCGATTGGCATGCGGAAAACGAAAACCCACTTAACGAAATTTAGTAAGAACACTGCTGCAGCAGGTGCTCAACTAAGAGATACCCTGTACCTGTGGTTACCTCTTGTTATCGATAGACGACATGAATTTCATCTCAAGAATTTACATTGATCTACGATTAAGAAAGGAAAACTTCAAATCTCAAGGATGCATCCAGTTTTGTGAATAATTCAAAAATAATTCCAAATTTTTGGAAAACTCATCTGAAATTAAGTCATATAAATCCGATTAGTCAATGTGCCATTTGGATTGTGTATAGGGTATCTATGAAAATGGTAGACCCTAAAGCCAGTGGCCAGTGGCCAGCGGCCCGAAGCAGACAGCCGTGAAAATATCACTTTGGCGTTAGTTGAAATTCAGCAACAAGTATGAAAAGAATCTCGGATTATTTATGATCGCTTTTGGCATGCCCCAGACCTAAACAACCTGTAACTCGACAGTTTTGTTTTGTTCTTTGGAGAACGACGCAATTTGGTAGCTCTGCAGATCGCTGTGATTGCTGTTTGCCTTTGTTCCATGAGCAACAACAGGCAACAAATTCGCTTCCAATGTAAACAACAAGCGCAGCTCAACAACAACAACAAACAACAACAAACACACAATAATAAACAACAAAAACAAAGACAACCGTTGACACGGTGATCTGTCAAAAATTTCGGCAGCTTGACACTGTCCACACTGCGCATACCTGATCCCCCCGTCCCGTCCCGTCCCGTCCCAACACCCCCACCAAGCTGACATCACAAAATTGTTTGTCAACACGTCGACTTCGTGTGTGTTCTCTCCAGCTGGGCTCCTCTGTTGTTAGACTCGACATGGAACTGGACTCGGCTGGGCTGGGCTTCTAGCATTCCTCTATGTATATATATATATATATGTATTTACATCATATATAAATTCATTCATATATCCTTCATATCTCAAGACACAAATATTTATTTAGGCTTTCATTTGAATACCGCAGATCAATTTAAATTCCATGGATCCTTAGTAATGTTTGAGTCGATTTTGTGTACTAGTTGCGGAAAGATGCCCAAGACTTAAGTAGGTTTACCTGGCATTTCCGGTAACCGGATGCGCGCATCCAACAATATGGCATCGTTTGGGTAGATGAGGCATTTCCATTTGAGCACAACTTGATCCGCAGATGGGATCGAACAGATCAATATATGCAAATGTGGCACTTGTCTAAAACTATTGCTAATTTATTATTATTATTATTATTATTATTTGAATTTCAGTTTGCATTTTATGTGCAACTATTTCAATTTGTAACTAATTATTGACCACAAAGTCATTTTACTACGCACACACAATACATATGTACATACACTATGTATGTAAATATATATATATAAATATTATATAAGCGCTTACATATGCACATACAGATACAGATGCAGATAGATGTATAAAGCTGACAATTTATTGCAATGCCGTGCAACTGAAACGAAACGACGCGAAACGAATCGTTCCGAACCAAGCTGATCGAGCAGGAGACGGAGACGGAGACGGAGAGTGTTTGGGGTGCCGGGCGTATGAGTAACAAACAAAAGCCATTAAAATTTATAGTCGCCTATTTAGCGAAAATGCGATGGGACTGCAAGGGGTGCAAGCTGCGCGGGGGGAGCTGTCAGTGCTGCCTACTGTTAGGCGCATCAAAGGCGACCCACAAACGCTTGAATACCCTCCCAGTGAGGAACCAGTTTCGATGAGTACAGTTAATTTATCATATCATATATGATATTGATTTTATGTTTTAAGAATATCTTTTGTCATTTCACTCAATACAATAAAATTACAAATAAAAAGTCCTAGTTTAAGTTAGTATTAAGCTTAGTTGATGTGTCGTACCACAATAAGTAAACCATTATAATAAGAACCGAGTAAGGAAAACAGAATGCTGAATCTCAGATCGGGACTCGAACTCGAAATCGAACTCGAACTCGAACTTTCTCACAAAACTCGAGTTTCTCTTTAATGTCCAGCCAATATTTTAATAGATAAAATAGAAAATGATTGATGATTTGCTATATTTAGATTCAGGAAGTTATCAACCTAGATGAAAGGCGTACGTACATGAATATATATTTCAGCAATCAAATTCGAAACGTAAATATTATTAAACGTTCCCAAAAAGTATTGCACATTTTTTTTTAAGCGTATTTATGATTCGTCTAATAGATAAAAATCCCTCTCATGTTGTTAATTTTTTTTTTATGGTTTTTGCTAGTTCACAACCATAAATTTTTATTTGCATGTGCATATTATACAAGCACACACACACACACACACACACATACATACATACATATATTCAAACATTCATACATACATGTATGAATGCATATTCATAGATATGCATAAGTGCAAAGCAATTGCTATTAAAATTACTTGTCATTTGTTGCTGTTGTTATTCTTTACATAACACATTTTTGCATTTCATTAACAGAAACATTTTCAGCTATGAATGCGTTTTGGGCAGGGATTGCGACGCCAACAACAAACAAACAAACAAACAATCAAAAGACTGACTGACTGACTGACTGACTGACTAGCCACAAAAGTGCCACCTGTTTGTGTGCGTGTATGATTTGTACTGGGAACGCATTAGCAGGCGAACAGCAGCCGCTGTTGGTCGTCGCGTCCTCCTTTGCAATTTGTGGGCTGTTTACGTTTTGGCACGCTTTATGCGTCGGCGTCGACGTTGGCGTTAACGTTGACGTCGCTGCACAATTTCCATATTTTTGCTTTTGCTCTTCAGTTGTTGTTACTGCTGTTTTCGATACCGCTGCCGCTGCCGCTGCCGATTATAATGTTCATTTTATTCCTTTATAAATTCTCTATTAGAAGCCGAAAGCGACAACGACGCCGGCGACATAGAACTTTTTTGTGTTATGTTTTTGTTGTGTGTGCTTTGTGCTTTTCGTTGCCTTAGTAGTTGTAGTTGCCGTTGTCGTCGCTTGCCGATTGTTGTTATTGCTCCGTCCATTGCGTCTGGCCAATCAGCGGTGCGATCACGACATCGCCAGCGTATTGCTAAACGGCATGACGTGATGTGTTGTCTAAAAATAGATTCTGAACATTCACTTGGCGAACCCGAACCGATAGCCGAACCCCTCGTCGCGTTAAACGACGGCCTTGGAACAGTGGAAACGAAGTGTGAGCGAAACAAAATGTGTTGCTCTGCCACCGGTGTCTGTTCGCTGCAGCGCCAATTTCTCTATAATTCTCTCCCATTTAACGTGTGCAGCAGAGGCACAGTAAAAGCGCAGCATCAATGAAAACGAAATCGTAATTGTCAACAGCGTCTTGATTTTATGTTTTTTCTTTTTTTTCTGCCTATGTTATCTGAATATTAACAGCAATGCATGCATGCATAAATATTCAAATCGTATTCGATAAGAATATAATTTATTTAAGTTTTAAAGCTATATAATATAATATAATATAATGTATATATATATAGAAGAAATTGTATTAATTTAGATATGTGTACATTAATTAAAAGTGTCACTAAAAGATACTTCTAATAAAAAAACTGTTAATTACAATTTGCCAATTTCCATTCACAGAGGCCGACGCAGCTACTGCAACAGCGATGTTAATGTAGTTTCTCCACTTTACACTTTACACACCGAATACAGCATGCGCTGCAAATAAAAAAAAATGATTGCATATATAAAATTGTAATAATTATGCAGTAAATAATAAATTGCTGGACCTATAATAATGTGACTCTATATACTAGTAGCACTCGAAAATTCAGTTGGCTCGCAGCCTGCTGCTGCCTAGTGTTACAAACTTTGTGACTAAATTTAGGATACTCTCAAATGGTCCGCATGACGACTGCCCGTCGTCGCGTGAGTGGGACAAACAAGGGTAGGAACAGTGGAACTGAAATTTCAGCGAAACCGAAACCGAAACACAGCCGGTTGTCATTAGCTGTTGTTGTTGTTGCTGCTGCTCTTGCTTTTGCTTTTGCTCTCCAATCACGAGCAGCGCGCTTTGTTATTGTTTAATTTTTTTTCACCAGTTTTGTTGTTGTTTTGCTGTTCTTCTGTTTTGTGTTTGTTGCCGTTGGCGGCTTTTCGCCGGCTGCTCCCCTGAAAGTCCACGTCCACTTAGCATACATACATGCATACATACATAGATATATACATATGTATACATATGAATGCTTATGTGTGTGTTTTTTTTATTAACTCACAAATTTAGTTCTTTGCTGCGCTTTGAGAAATAAATCAGAACATTTGATTGATTGTCGACTACCCTCACAACATTTAAAATACGCATGTGTGCGTGTGTTGTATGACTGTGTGTGTTTGCGAGTGTGTATTTGTGTGTCGACGCTTACTCTTTTCAGCATTGGCACGTCGCCCATGGGCCCGTTAACGACGCCGCCGTCCCTTCGTCTGCCTCGGTTAGCTGTCACGCTGATAAGCGTGTTTACCTCTTATCAGAGGTTGGCGACAAATTCAAATCGCTTGTTGCCTTCCTTCCCTTGTTTTTTGCTGCTGCTTCTACCTTTTGTTGCTGTTGCTGTTGCTGTTTATGCAATAATTCAGTATGTATCAATTGCCTTATCGTTTTTGCAATTGCACACATGGTCCCTGTGTATGTATGTATGTGAATGTGCAACATTTACTTTAGCAACACTTATTTGGTTCTGCAATAATTTTTTGCCTGCCCCATTTGATGATTATAAATTAAAGTCAGTTTTAAGGTCATGGCGCCACTGTCGCTGTTTTTGAAATGCTTGTTTCACTGCCAAAACGTTTCACCCCAAAATTTCCACTGACACGCAACTCATTTCCATTTTTGTGTTGTTTTTTTTTTTTTGTGAGGAGCAGTTCGAGAAAGACTCGCTTTAGCTTTCCCATAATATTCAAAATTAATTATTGAATGTCTTTTGTATTTTATTATCAGTTTATGTAGGCGTAAGTGCTGTTAAGTGAAATATTTTTTTTGTGCGTTCAAAATGTTTGAACATTAATTAATTGAGTGTGAATACTCTAAAATAGCTAATTCATAGAGCATTCAATTCGTTTCAACTTTAAAAATGAAGAAATCATTTACTTACTATTGGCGGCATTGAAGGATGGGTTTTGGGAAATAAATGTTAGTATGCATTAATAATGAATACCTTATCTCCCCATATATGAACTTGAACTAATGTATGCATGTGTGTGCTTAAATATGTTTGTGTGACAAATGTATATTTGTACTTATGCCAAGTCCGCTAGCTTTTGATCCAATACAAGCCAAACTAACGGCAACATTTTAAGCTTTATATTGTTTTATTTATATTTTTTTTTCTTGATACATTTCAATTCCGTGGCATTCCTCTGCTAACATTTGACGCTTGTCCAGTGGCGTCGGCGCTGTTTTCGCTGTGGGGCCCGAGCAGCCCTCGATACTATTGTTGGCCGTTGTCGCCGTCACTGGGTCGATGTTTGCGGCTGCGTTTGTTTATTTGTTTGCCGTGCGGTGGCTGTTCCGTTTTCAGCGTTCCGCTTCAGCAGTCGGCCAGTCGGTCGGACTGTCGCCTCGTCGAATTTTAGTGCTTTGCGTGTACCAGACTTGAACGCAACGCCGCCCGCTGCCTTCTCAGCGCGTCGCCCACCACCAAAGCCAAGCACAAGAAACCCGAACGAGAAACGACGAACGAACGAACGAACGAACGAACATGCTAACGTGCGAGCAACTAAGTGAGTGAGAGCGAGCGAGGTTCTTATTAGATTTTTTATAGTGGCGGTTATTGTTGTTGCCCCGAGCTTAGAACGCCAGCAGCAAACAGCAGCAGCAGCAACTATAACAATAATAATAACAACAACAAACGGGCGGGCCGCGCCTTTACATTTGGCTTTAGCTCGTTTCGTCGTCGTCTGTCGTATGTCGTCTCTGGTCGCTCGTCTGTCGTTCCGTTTCGTTTTGTTCTTTGGGCTCTCGCGTTAGAACGCGCTGCCGCTGCTGGCGTCGCCACCGCTGTTCGGTCGGCGTCGACTGACTTATTGGCTTTAAGCGAATTTGAAATTCGCCCGAACTTTTATTCAACGTGTTGGTTTCGTCGCGTGAGCAACTCTGAAACTGAAAACAAGAAAAAAAAAATAAAAAATACAAAATAAATAAATAAAACACTTACAAAAAGCGCCCCCGAAAAACACTGAATTAAGTTTTTCTACGCCCGTTAAACCCCAGGCAACAATACCAACACCTACTCGTATCCGTATCCGTAACCGTAACCATAATCGTAATCATATTTGTTATAGTAACCCTCGTCGTACATATATCGTATGTTCCGTTTGTGTTTGAATATATTCTAATACATAAATAAACATTTTTTGTGGAACGCGCGCGGCGCAACTTCCAACAGATATAGCGATATAGCAACTGTATCTTTACGCATATACAGATATACCTATAAATCTGCCTGGATCGCAAAGATCGTACTATTTTTTTGAAGTGTTACATACTCCCCCAAGTGCTACCAAAATGCCTTACAACAGCGTCACGCTTTAGTGTCCACAAGTGCTACTTACCACAAATCAAACGAGTCCCCTGGGACCCTCGAGCAGTGTTGGTTAACAGCCCAACATAGTCTCAACAGACAGTCAACAGTTTATCCAACACACGTATTCTATATCTCTCTCCTTCTGTGTCTCAATCTCTGTCTGGAATTCATCATCTTCTTCTTCCACAAGCGCCTCTTCCGGATCGTCGTCGCACAACAGGTGAGCATCCGTACCGCATAGGGCCCCGCTTCTACGACTACGTGACTCTTTACACATGCAGCCGCATTTATCGCACTGCTCGCCCCAACCTTTGGGTTAAATAGCGACCCCTAGGCTCCCCACCCTCTCATCCGCTGATTATGGAACGCTTATGTGTTATGTCAAGCTATGTGGTTGAGGAAAGTCCCCGATTATATAGCGTCCATCGGTCCCGGTATCGAGTACGCTACATCATGCAAATTACACACACTTGCAAAACGGACCCTATTGAGTGTCTGTGGTTGATTTCATTAGCACCGCATTTACAGTGCGGGGCATTTGTATAAGACAACCCACATAGAGAATCGATTCCACTAGTTCTTCAATAATTTGCCCTAGCTGCAATCTGTATATATGCATGAACTCAGCGAGATGTTGACTTGACGAATGATTCCAATCTATCAGTGTATATATATTAATCATCATCGTCCATCCATCATCATTTGTTATGATTCCATTCCATTCAGAATTATAGTAGATGTGTTTGATTTTAATTTGATGGAAAGTTTCTCATTTTCATACACAGTACTCGATTCACATTTGAACTCGACTCCAGTTTTGAGCTATATTCCATCCAGAATCGGCACAATCTAAGCCTTACTTTGTAAGCAGAATTGTTATTAGAAATTATATTCAGTATATTATAAAGTATAGAATAGAATATAAATATAGAATTAGTCATGCTTACTTTCAGAACACTTACTGACTCTAGTATTATATATATTCGAATTGATTAGTTCTCGATCCGCTGGGCAATGTTTTTCATGGCCCGCCTTAGCCATCATTCCTTTTACGATTTTTCCCTCAAATTTCTTTCACATCTTTATCTTTCTGCGAGCTGGCAATTGTCTTGGAATTATGTTCAATAATTGGGATAACTGGTTTATCTTGTCGAATGCTCCTCCTGCTTCATCATTCCGCTCATCAGACGAATTCCTTATACCCCTTATCGCCATTGACTGGCTCTGTTCCATATACAATGCACAAATATAGAAAAAATCCATTCTTTAAATTCCTTTCCTTTTGCATATGGGCCACGCGGTACTTTTTCTCTTGCATTTTGTTTTTTCATGTTTCTTTTTGCCAATCTTCTTGGATGCAGCAAGAGGGGCGCACGAGAAGTTTGGACAGGGGGCGCCTGTGGCAATTACTAGCGGGCAACTGTTTGCGGCTCGTGCCATTGCTATGGGGCACTCACACACACACACACACACACACAGATACATGCAGCTAGACGGATTTGCTGCTTGCCGACTCATCAGCACACACATGCACACATACACATACGCATTCACATACACACATACAACTACACATGCCCATACACATATACATATCCACATACACATATGCATATACACATTTACACATATGCATATACACATTTACACATACACATTCACATACTCATACATATTCACATACTCATACACATACACCAATCTACGCACATACGCATACACATAGAGAGATACAGATACACACAGGGGTTAACAGGTGTTTTGCTTCTTGGCGCACTTCTTGCTTTTGCTTTGGGCTGCTACGTCAACGCCAGTGCAAGTATACCACCCACCTCTCCCCCCCCCCCACCACTCTTCCTCCCTTCCTCTTTCAAGTTGTGGACTCCCCCTTTCTGCGGCTGCTTCTTCGTTTTGTGTATTCTCCTTCTTGCTGAAATTCATTAATTTATTGAGCATTTTTAACAATGCGCATATTTCGTGGCATTGTCGAAAGGAAGCAACCACCCCCTGCTTTTATGGGGTTGCAAGCCACCCTCTGCAGCAAGCAGATGATAGGCTGCAGCCTGCCTATTACAATTACTCTTACTATTACTATTACTGTTACTGTTACTGTTACTGTTACTGTTACTGTTACTTGTACTGTTACTTGTACTGTTACTGTTACTGTTACTATTACCATTACCATTACTATTACTGTTACTGTTACTGTTACTGTTACTAGTACTGTTACTATCTCCAAACTTAGCTTGCAGTTTAAAAAAAAGAAGAAGAAGAGAAGAAAAGAGCTCAGTGCTGCGCATTTTATAGCTTAAGATTTATGCGAGCGAATGCGGAAAATGCCATAGAAAATGACCCCATCCAACATCCCCCCCCACCCTACTCAACATGAAAAACCCTAAAACTAAACTCAACCCCGCTATGTTTATTGTTGTTTCCTTCTACTTGTGCTTCTTCTTTTTCTTGCCGCTGTTGCTGTTGTTATTGTTATTGTTATTGTTATTGTTGTCAACATGCGTGACAGGGACGCAGGGTGTCAGGGGTAACAGCACACATACATACACACATATTATATACATATAAAGTACTAAAGTGCTTATATGTATGTACTCATATCCACTGCCCGTTGCCTGTACTCATATTCACATGCATACGCACATACACACATACATGTAGAGGGGCGAGTCACAAAACTCTTTTCATAAAATTATGCCGTCTATGTGTGTGTGTGTATGTGTGTGTGTGTGTGTGTGTGTAAATGTGTGTGTGTGCCATGAATGATTTCCATTGTTGGCATTTGGAGTCAAGCCCAAGACGCAGTAGTTAGTGTTACTACCAAACACACACATTGCTTGTGTGTGCGTGTGTAACTGTATATATATATATATAAATGTATTTGTTCCGAAAAGTGCGGCGACACATTGCAGAGCAGACACCCAGTTCGCGCTCGAACCCGAATCCGAATCCGAATCCGAATCAGAATCAGAATCGGCGACCTGCCAGCCCTTTCCCAACTTGCTCCATTCTCGCAATGACATACCCCATGCCCCTTTCCCTTCACTTTTCCATGCTCATTTTCAGTATGATTTCCAGTATATTTAAAGTTTCTCAAACTTTGAATCTGAACGACATGTGTTTTATTTCTATGCGAGTACATTTCATATATTTTATATTACACACAATCGCACACATACATCGTACATACATATATATATATATATATATTTGATTTGGGAACAAAGACTTTTGGAATAAGATAAGCGTATTTAAATCAAAACATCTTAAATTTCTTTGCAAACAAAATCAAGAATTGAATAAATTATAATTAATGGCGAATTTCAAGAAAGCTTCTCAATTTTTGGCGTGCAGATCGAATTACGTAAATGTGTGAGTGTGTGTGTGTGTGTGTGTGTGTGTGAGTGAGTGAGTGTGAATGAGTGAGTGTGAATGAGTCCTTTCTATTCCATTCACAATAAATTAAGCATGAAGTTAAGGCAGCCAAAGAACATTTCGACTACAGGCGTGTGCCACGTATTTGATCTCAATTCAAGTTATTCATTCGTATTCAAATACACATGAATGCTTAAATGGATGTGAATATGTGTGAATGTATACATATTCACATCCATTTAAGCATTCATCCATATTTTAGTTTTGGGGCCTGTCAAACATTTCGTACGACACAAAACTGTCAGACTTTTAAGAAGGCGAATTCTGGAATATCTTTTCGACGCTTCGCTTTTGGCCTGAAATATTTGTAGCGCAATGAAATTGTCACCGAGCTGCCAAGTAAATAAACTAATAAATGGATAAATGGATAAATGGATATGTCACTGCAGATGCTAAATGTGAAGACGAAAACAACAACCAACAGCAACACTGGCAAACCCAGACCCAACAACCACTTTATCTATATGAAATACGAGCATCTGCAGATGCATGTACAGTCACTTCAATAATTATTCGTACACAGCAGCTTATTTTTGTAGCAGCTGTTAGATGCGCACTTTCATAATAGTTGTGGAATTGTTTTTTTTTTTTTTCCTCTCTTTTTCTGAATAGGCTAATAATGCTGCTAATAACATCAGTAACTTGGCCAAAAGTATGTGCCAACTTTTGGTAGCCATTAGCTGTAAGGCCTGTATTCGATCTTAAGAACCATTTTCACCGTTTTTTTATTCATTGGTATTTTACGAGTTTTTGAGGTGTACGAATAATTTTTGGTTATAATTAATATTTTTCCCATGCCAAAATTTAATATTAAAATTTTTATTTTGATCATATTTCATTTAATTTTGTTCTTGGCCATGAAATAATATTTTTTCACTTTTCCGACAAGAGTGTACGAATAATTATTGGGCTGAGTGTTTAATTCGTGTGCACACTGTACAGTGTTAATAACATTGAACAACATCGGGTAGCTATACTTACGATTGTTGCCTTTGATTTGTATTAACACAAGGATTGGATTTACTCTGCACATGTCATGGAATACCTTGAAATCATCTTCAGTCGGGCATTTTTCTTAAATATTATTTATTTTATTCGGACAACCGAGTGATACACAGATTTTACGAGACACACATACATACATATATTTTTTACTCATTATTAGTCTGAAATGAATGTGGAATATAATTTGGCAAATGTATTCAACATTCGAAACTGTTTCGCATTTAATTTCTAAGTAAAGTTTATTAACACACAAATTAAAAACAGGCTGAAAGTAATTAACGCTATTTATAATTTTTAGAGCTCATAAGGCTTAAATCGCATACGAATTAAAGCCGATATTTTTGTGTGTTGTATTTTTCATTTTTCATTTTTCATTTTTCATGTGATTGCTGTCACATTGCTTGCCTTTTTTACCCTCTTTGGGCCCCTGCCCTCACTGCAAAAGCCCGCATCTTTGTGCCCCTTACAATCGAGACAAATAATCGATTGTAGCTCCGTTCATTAGGCAATTAACCCAACCAGACATATTTTCCCTACACACACACACACACACACACACACACACACACACACACACTCGAACGTGAATCCCAACCCTATTTATTAACAATTGTCCCATTATTTTGGGCTATGTGCTGGATCCACTTGCGCTTTCTTTGGCCCAGAAGCGGATGGCACTAAAACTTGCAAATCGAATGCTCAAATAAAATTCTTTCTCTCTCTCTCTCTCTCCCGCTCTGTGTGTGTGTGTGTGTGTGTGTGCAGTTGATTTACTTAAGCCATTAAAAGTATTTGCCAAAAATGCTAAAAACCGGGCAACAGCAACAGCAACAGCAACAGAAACAGAATTTGAAGCTGAAACAGAAACAGAAACAGAAACAGAAACAGAAACAGAAACGGAGCTGGGCCAAAAGCCAAAAACCGGTTCGCCATTTGTCAAAGCCAAGCGGAGCAAAGCAAAGCCAGCCAGCTCCGGCAAGTCAGCTCCAGCACGCCAAAAAGCTCCATAAAATAACAATAAAAGTAACCCCCTTGCCCACATGTATCTCTATCTAAGGCAGTCTATACGAACTCGTAATACTCTAACCAGATGACACTAAAATTTCGTCTTTTTCCTTTGGTTTTCAGATATATTGTGTAATTATTTAGGTAGTGAAATGAATCGTTTCAACATCTGCTAAAATTGTTTCTATCATTTAAGATTTTTGGATGCATCTCAGAGTATCGCCAAAGACTATAGCCATACCCTGTACATAAGAAACTGTCACAAAATCTCATCTGATTGAAACTAGTTTTTAATGAATATTAATTTTGTTGTAAAGCTGTCGTGTTGCAGCCCTAATGGACTCTGAGATCGATGGGATTGTGCAAATAGATACATAATTATCTATTTATGCTTGTGGCATACATTAGACGCGACTGAATTATACTCACAAATGTCGAATCGGTACAGGGTATTGCCAAAAATTATATAAAAAAGGTTCATATTGATTTTTGGCTTGTATTGTTGTAGTATTTATTTTTTTTTGCTTTTTTTTTTGGTTTGTGTTTTTTTTGTGTTTTTTTGTGTTTTTTCGTAACTTGTATTTCCTTTTTTTGTTGCTGCGTGTCACACGCTCCATCTCTTTCGCTCTCGTTCCTTATTACTTTTAAGTGTTTGTTGTTTACCTTATTTTTTGTATTGTTTAAAATTCATCACGATTTGAATTTAGTTGCATGTTCTTTTTGTAAATTTGTATTTTATTTTATATTAACTTTGTTTTTGCTTTTGTTTTTGCTGTGCCCCAAACGTTGCTGCGTCTAACCTTGAAGCACATTAAATTCGTTGTGCTGTTGTTGTTGCTGTTTTTTGGTGTTTGTTGTTGGAAAATAAACACAGCAACACCCAATAATAATAATAATAATAATAATAATAATAATAATAATAGCAACAACAACAGCAGCAGCCAAAAGAAGACAGATTCTAAATATGTATCTGTGTAATACATACATATATACATACATACATATATTTGTTGTATCTACGAGGGGACATGTATATATACATATGTATATATCTATGTACATTTGTCTATATGCATTGAAATCAAACAAAAAATACAAAAATTCGCGTTTTATTTTTTAATTGTCGAATTTTGCTTTTTTTTTTTAGCTCTTATACCCTGTAACATAGAGATGAGTAGAGTGGAAAATCGCCAGCTTGTGTAAATCGGGTATTACTTGATTCGACTTATGTCTCTGCTTAAGTATGCTATATAAATAATGCTCAGTTGGAGCTGAATATCTGTTCATAGAGCATCTCATTGGCCAGATTAATACATTCTTACATTGTATTTGATTTTTATAATTGCCGAATTTTCGTTGATTTTTCAGTATTTTTTTTTTTTTTTTTTTTTTGGGTTTTGACGTCGTGTCTTGATTCCAATTTGTGAGTCTATGCGAGTCGCATATATCATCTTTTGTTGTTGTTGTTGTTGCTCCAAAAATTGCTTAATTGCAGCCATATGTGTGTCGTTTGTCGCCCCCTCTCACTCTCTCTCTCTCTCTCTCTCTCTCTCTCTCTGTCTCTCTCTCTCTCTCTCTCTTTCACTATGTGTCTTTCCCTTTATTTCTATTGCGCTTTTCTTGGCGCTAAACTGGAAATGTGTTGGCGTTCTGAATGTATCCGTATTTGTATCTGTGTCTGTATCTGTATCTGTATCTGTATCTGTGTCTGTATCTGTGTCTGTATCTGTGTCTGTGTCTGTGTCTGTAGCTCTCTATCCATGGTACTATCTGTATCTGTATCTACGCATTACTTCGCTCTTGCTGTCTATAATTCTAATTTATTTTGCCAAAAAAATATATTTATATGTATATACATATGTATATATACATGTACATAGATATATCAATATGAAAGAGACATAAGAAGAATATAATAATAAAAACGCAAAGGAAGCTCGCAAAAATTGTTGCTGCTGTTGTCTCTTGTCTGTTGTCTGTCGTCTGTCGTCTGTCGTCTGTCGTTTTATTTATTTATTTATGTGTAGTTTTATTTATTTTTGTTCTGCTGTTCAATAAATTACGCTCTTTTGACATGTCGCAGTGCCAGCCACCCCCCAACAAACCCCTTCAACCCTCATTGTTTGGTCATTTGAATTGCAGTCGACGTCGACGGCGACGTCGCCGTTGGCGCTAGCGTCACGCGCCGCCGCGCTTGGATTGCCCAAACGCAACTTTTGCTTTCATTGCACGTACCAACAACAACAACAACAACAACAACAACAACCATTGAAATTGAACTTGAATTTGTTGTCGAGGCTTAGTCGCTTCTCACGCCTTCTTCAAATGTGACCAGCAACGAAAACTGAAAACTGAAAACTGAAAACCGAAAAAACCCGAAACCCCGACAAAAAAACAGAAAACAACAACAACAACAACAAACGTGGGTCATTAAAAGCCGCATGTTGCCTGCGCTTTTATAATATAGTGTGGGCGTGGCACTGCTTAACGCCCAAAAATAAGACTCAGACTCAGACTCGAATGAGAACAGCTAACTCGAAAGTGCTGCAGATGAACTGCGGAGGTAGGAGGTTACATAGCCACAATTGCAAAGTATGATTTTTCTATCTGAAGAGCAAAAACTCAATTTTCGACTGATCGTTTCTATTAACCAGATGCCATTGTGTCCATTGTGTACATTTTGTCCATTTGAGACACTCGAGAACGTAAGAAATATTGATGGTGGAATCAAGCTATTTGATATACACTTTCTAATTCGATTTTGTCAGGTCGTCTATGTAATTTACCTATAATAATTTGTATTAAGTTTAATGATTCCAATTTACCAATTCCAATTTATGTATATTATACCATCGTCTGCCAGCTTGTAGAACGAACACAACCAATATACTCTGCCATGCCACTTGTGGGTACAGAGTATTAAGAAACTACAGAAACTGAAGAAGACTGTTGCAAACCAAGAGTCTTTCAACTGCTGGAAACTTGAGGAAAGTAAAGTGTTGCCGGGCGATTCGGGTTACCAAAGAGCTCTTTCATATTGTTCATATTCAGTTCTCGAACTGGCTTTGCTTGGATTGCAGCAGCCAGTCAGAGAAATGTCAGTTTAAGCCAGTCATTTGACAGCTGCGCTATCAGCGTAGACATCTTCAACTACCCACAACTCAGTCGCTTTTTTCACACACACTCAAACACACACACACACACACACACACACACACACACACACTGGCAAGTGTTGTGATTTAACGAGCCTCGTCCGGGGCTGTTAAAATAAAGTCAAGTTCCAGCAAGAGACGAGCACTCGTCGCGCCGCAGCCGAAGCCCAAGCCGAAGCCTAAGCCCAAGCCGAAGCCGAAGCCTAAGCCGAAGCCTAAGCCAAAGCGTCAGCTCCCAGGTAGAGACGAATATTCGCAGAGTACGGAGCTCGGCGCTTGGAGCTGCTTGTTCTCCGCAGCTCACACAATTTACAGCTCACAGCTCGCAGCTCACAGCTCACGGCTCACAGCTCGCAGCTCACGGCTCACAGCTGTGCCCGGCAATTAGAAAACCCGAATAACAAATGCCCAAACGTAATGATATCCAAAAATTTTTGTTGTGCGTGTTGCTGTCGTTAATTTTTTTGTTCTTGTTGTTGTTGTTGTTTTTTGTTTTTTTTTGTTTTTTTTTGTGTGTGTGTGAGTAAAAAATGACTTTCCGCTGCGGTGGGCAGGGCCCGACTCCCGTCGGCAGCTTTGGTTTTATATATTTGTATTTTTTTGGATTTCAGATTTAGGTTGCGTTTGTCGGTGTTACGCTTTTTGAGCCATAAAATCAGACAGTAAATGAAAAAAGAATAAAAAAACAAAAAACAAAAAGCAAAAAAAAAAAACATCTAAAAAAAGTATAAAAATAACAACAGCTCTGGTTCGCTCCAAAATAGTTAAGTATGTATAATAATAGCGCGTATCTTAATTATATAACAATTAAACAATGAAAAGTCAGAAACAGAGAGGGGGGAACAAAGGGAGGGGCAGAAGTAAGACAGCGAACAGGGCTTCCCAAACTGAAGGTTGCCTTAAATATGGGAAAACTGTGAATTTTGTTCAAGTATTTTTGCTTATGGTTTTTTGTTGTGTTACTTTGTGGGTAGAATGAAACGAACAACAAATTGTGCGCCTCTCATTATACGTTATTTAATAAAAACAAAGAAAATTTGTCAAAAAAAAAAAACGAACGACAACCGTAAATTGTACGCTGGAAAATGATGATCGTTACGGGCTTTCGGTTAGCATGGAGAGAATGCAGCGACAAGGTCAAATGATTGCGTTGTTGCTGTTGTTAACATCAGCGGCAATTTGTCAACTCTGGCACAGTGCGAGTACACACAAAAAAAACCAGCAAAAAAAAAAAAAAAACCAAAAACCAAAAGCAAAAACCAAAAACAAAAACATACAAAATGTATCTGCGTCGCGTCACATTCAGAGTCACATGGACGGATACATACATTGATTGCGCAATACGAAAATGTTTGAAGCAAGTCAAGGGTGTTCAGGCAACACACACAGCTGGCAGAATCCCATCCAATTATCCATTATCGTCTTTAGCAACGCAAAAGATTTGGAGAAAGAGTCGATGTGCTGGCCTGGATTAAGTGGATGGGCGAGATCAATTAGCCAGATGAGAGCAAACGACTTTGATCAGTCTAAGGATCTGTGTTTATGCATCCTTAAGTATTCCTAGTTATAGCAATGCTCTTTAGAAGCTAGTTGGCCAAGTGTGCGCTGATAAATAAATAGCAATTTTGGTAACATTTATTGCTAATAATACTCTTTAAGGGTAATCTGTCCCAAAGGGCTCTGTAAACGTTTTGTTTTCGTTACGCAGGCCAGTTGGCTGTTACCAACTTTGTTGTGGCGTCCGCCTGTCCGACTGTCCGCCTGTCCGCTTGTCCGGCTACCCGCAAGTTAAGCTCGTGCCAGGGGGAGGGGCTTCAGTCGTGCCGCACTGCATTGCAGCGCACTTTCAACCAACAATTAGGCGGGGTTGCTGGTAAATTGTTTGGGGGCGGCTAAAGCAACATGCAATAAGGCGGCGCCACAAAACGGGGCACAGAACACACTTGGCAAAAGTTGTTGAATTCTGTTTGAGTTATTCGAAGAATTGCATTTGAGCCGAGTGGCAAGCAGCAGTTCTGCTCCTGTTGCACGCTCTTTTCACATTCCATTCAACAACAAAAGGCAAAGCAAGTTTTTGTGCTACTGCTGCTGCGTGGCCCACTGTGCGGAAGTGATTTTTGTTTTTTGTACAAACATATCTGCGTATGTGTGTATGTGTGTATCTGTGTATCTGAATCTATATCTGTATCTGTGGGGTGTGAAAACGGGCAATTCTCGCATTCGAAATCGAAATCGAATCCGAACTCCGATTCAAACTCAAGACTTCTAAATAAGTTTGTTCTTTGTTGTTCTCATGTGATGCCCTCTGTGATTGATCGCCTAAAGCCGTCCTGCTGCCCCTTCACACTCCACACTCCACACTCCACGCTCCACGCTCCACGCGCTACGCTCCGTTGCAAAAGAATGCTCAAAACTGATTTTCATTAAGCATACGCCACGTTGTGCGCAAGTCATGAGTCTCTTGTTGTTCAGCTGTTGCTGTTGCTGTTGCTGCTGC
This sequence comes from Drosophila kokeensis, assembly GCA_035042145.1. NCBI lineage: Eukaryota > Metazoa > Arthropoda > Insecta > Diptera > Drosophilidae > Drosophila > Drosophila kokeensis. Next base: position 858,830 of record JAWNLT010000374.1, read on the forward strand.
TGTTGTTGTTGTTGTTGTTCTGCTTCTTCTTCGCTAGTTGCTCGGAGGTGTGAATTTTTCAGCAATTGGATTTTGTATCTTTATCTTTGCATTGTTTATGCGGCGTCGACGATTCGTTTCGTTTTTCTTGCGCCGCGTTTTTTTTTTTATTTTTTTTCTCGTTTCGTTTGGTTTCCTTGGTTGCTTTGGCGCAAATTAACTTTGAACTTCAAAATAATATAAAAGCAACAACAACAACAACAACAACAGCAACAACAACATCGACAACAACTCAACAATCAACTTCACCTTGTTCAAGGTCTAAGAGCAACGGCAGCAAATGCCAGCCAAAAAAAAAAAACATAAGAAAAAAGATTTGTTGTTATTTTGTGGTCGGTTGATTTGCATAGGGAAATTGAATGTTGTGTAAATGCTTAGGCTCAGATAGCTTAAACTATATATTGTAACACATCTATTCAGAAATGCTGCCTCTTGAGAGCGCACACGGTTCCGGTTTTGCCAGACAAGCCCATGATAAATACTTTTGGCTATAACCAGCATAACAGGTGCCCCGCTCTGACTTGTGTTGCACGATTAACGATCGAATAACGGCGCAAGGAATTCACTTAACTCGATTGATTGCCAAATTGATTGGGCTATGCCAAAATAATTCAACTTCAGCTTGATTAGATCCACCAAACATCTGGCAAACAATCAATATTTATCCATTGGCTTCACGCTGCCAGAGTGATTAATATTTTGTTCGCTTCCTCAGCCGAGTTTTGCTTGAGTTTCGGTAAATTTCAAGTCACTTTAATTACCAAAAATTGTTGCAACTATTAAGTGTGACCATATTTGCATCAATGTTGAAATCAGTGATTCAGCTTCATTCAGCTTTCCTCATTTCGTTTTTTAAATGTTTTTTTTGGCCATTGCGCGTTGGTGTCTACTTTAGCTGCACTTCCGCAGCGACGCCAACGCGGCTGCACAAAATTCACATGCCACTTGGTTAGTTAAGTATCTTGTATCTTGTATCTGGTATCTGGTATCTGGTATATTATATATTGGATCTTGTATTTCGGTCGCTGGCTGCACATGCACGTGGGCTGCAACATTGTGTATTGTATGCTTTGTGCACCATTTGCTGGTGGTGCTGTGCTGGTGGTGCCATATGGCCTGCTGGCAGGCGATCGGACAGCGCCCAATGACCTTCCCGTGTCCGCGTCGCAGTCGCAGTCGCAGTCACAGTCGGCGTCGCAGCTCGTGTCCAGGAAATGGCATTAGCTTTCGCTCTCGCACTCGCTCGCTTCCTGCGTCCTGGCTGCTAATCATATTAATGCAGCAATGTCCCACTGTGTAGGTGTGTGCGTGAGTGTATGTGTGTGTGTGTGTGTGTGTGCGTGTGTGTTGCTTGTAAGGGCGCGGCCCTAGGTTTGGCTTCCACACAGAGCAAGAGGAAGAGCAACTCGCAGCGGTTTTGCTTCGTTTGCTTTCGCTGTCTTTCGCCTGTCTTTCGCCTGTCTCCTGTGCCATTACTTTCGCCGCTGTCGCTGCACATTGTCTTTTATGGGTCACTTTTCTCCCTCTCTCATTCTCTGCCTCTCTCTCTCTCTCTCTCTCTCTCTCTCTCTCGCTGTGCTTATATTTCAGCTGCTGTTGCTGTCGCTGGTTTTTTGGGTCATGTCCATCAACAGCCCAACAGCTGGTAATATAATATGCCCAGGAAGTCCGGCGGGAATCCATTTTAATAGTGTTCAACGTTTGCTGCTTCCTCTGCTGCTCCCGCCAGTCAGTCAGCACCCCTCCCCCCTCCCATTTACACCACACTTTGTCTTTCTGGCTTTGACCAGTGCTGTTAACAGCTTTTTTTTTGTTTTTTGTTTTTATTTACTTTTTTTTTTTTTGTGTTTTGAACTTTTTTGTTTGTTTTTAGTTTCAGTTTTTTTTTTATTTCGCACAATATGGGCTCATTAGCACAAGCGACGCAGCCCCCCAAACTGAGAGAGGAGTGTGGGCGCAGGAAGAGTAGGTAGGGGTAGGGGGAGAAGCGAATACCGGGTGACTCCCGCACCACATCGCACCGCTGGCAACTAATTAATTATGCCGCTGCAGCAACGTCACGGGGGTGTATTATTTGCATGCGTATATGTACATACATACATATATCCACGTATACGTACATATATATACGTATGTATGTGTATGTATCTGTATCTGTGTGGGATAATATATTTCCATGTATGCTTTCCATTGTTGCTGTCTTTTATTTTCGACTAAACAACGACAACAACAACAACAAAAAACGTGGCCACGAATGAAATTTGCATTGTATTTGGTTACACACGCACATCGTTATGCACTATATATACATACATATATACATACACATATATATATATATATCTATATCTATACACTGTATATACAAACTTTATATACTGTATCCAGCAGACATGTACTTCGCACCTGAACGCCGGCACTAAAAAAAAAAAAAAAATGCCCAAGCTAAATGAACCACTAAGTGCTATGCTGAACCAGTTCCAGTTGCTAAGTGAGCAATTCTGAGAAATATTTTCGTATGAATATTTTATGTATGCAGCTAAAAAAAAGGCACATGACTTATGCTGTATCGTTTGGTTCACACTGGGTCATAACACTTATTATTACAGGACTGTTCTCTAGAACCAGTTCTCATTAGCGAATACCAAAATAATTGCCTTCACAATTAGATGAAGTGTAGCCATAAAGTTAACCTATTAAAGCTGATCTTGTTTGTTATTAAACCTTAACTTATCCGTAATTGAAAAACTTAAGCGTTAACAATTAGCCCAAGTTCGCCAAAATCTGTATTTTGAAATCTAACACTAAAAGTAGAGTTACTCTCTACTGCGGCTGATTTAACTAAATTAAACATCTGTAAAAGAAACAGGATTATTCATGCCTTAGGAAGTCCATCAGATACAATTTAATTCTTTTTCTCTGATCTGGCCTCAAAGGCACTCCGAACAGCATACATTTGGTAAATCGATATGTACATAAACATTTTGGTTGTTGGCAACCCTAGCCCTTATGTTGTAAATGAATACATTTGAGTGCAGAGTTTAAATGTTTCAGAGTTTGAGTTGAGATATGCAAATTAGCTGTGGCCTTGACGTGGGCGTCAAACTTTTGGATTTATAACTTCGTTACACTTTGTTACTTTTACGTTCTTGTTTTTGTTGTCAGTGGCTATGTATGTGTGTGTGTGTGTGTGTGTTGTGTGTGTGTGTGTTGTGTGTGGGAGCTAATATTTTACTCGCCGTGTGCCCGACTAAGAATAATGCGCTAAAACTTCAGCTATTTGTCACATTTACGACGCAACTGTCGAGCCAAAACGTCTCTGACGTCTTTGTCGCCTGGCCCATTGACCGAATTGGCACAAAGGTGTGCTAGCCAAAGGTTTGGGAGGGGGTGGCGGTGCTGGTGGTGGTGTTGGTTTGGGTGTTTGCTGGCTTGTAGAGTGGGAGTGCATTTGACTGTGGTTCTTCATGGCGGCCATGCCCATTTGCAGATTTGTTAGCTTTTTGGTTGACTTTCAAATGGCCCATTGATTGGCGCACAGTCGACTCATTTCTCTAGCTGTGGCTGTGGCTGTGGTCAAAAGCTGTTTGGGCCCGCTTGTTCTCTTGGCCATTTGGCAAACATTCATAAATTATTCAAAACAAATAAAAATCCAGCGCTGAGCGTTTTGGCCTCCGTGGTTCATTGGCATTTCATTTGCCATATTCTAAAACATATACATACAGGTCTGCGTGCGTGTGTGTGCGTGCGTGTGTGTGCGTGCGTGTGTGTGTGTGTGTGTGTGTATTTGCGTTTGTGTTTAGTTACCTTTTGTATCTTCAACTTCCCATTCACGCATACTGTCGTGCCAGTTGGCCATTCATTAGTTTAAAACTAGTTTCTCCTCAGTTAAACATAAAAATATATTTTTTTCTCTTCTTTCTTTGCTATTTAGAATTTTTGTTTTTCCGTATCTCATAAATTCTTTTTTTTTTTTTTTTGTTATTTGTTTTTTAATTTAAACAATAAATGAATATATTTTTAGCATGCTAATTAAAAGACTAAGCTCATTTAAAACAATAAGCAATTCATTGAAAATCAACTCGAAACAAATTAAAATATCATAATACACACATTTATTGGCATCAATATGGCCAATCTGCCATATGCATACAAATGTCGGAGAGAGAGGGGCGCCAAGTCAGCCGAACTCTCGTCGAGCTATGCTGAAGGTTTGGATATCGTAGAATTACGTTTTGAACTGTTGCCAAATATGCCATCGACTGTGATGCTTTACTAATGCTAATGTGTTGCTTGCGATAGGCGTAGATATATGTACATATACGTATAGTAACTGATCTATCAAAAATTGAAGTACACTTCTGTGATTTCCGATAGCTTGCGATGATTATTATTCTGCTAAATATTTGTATTAATGATGTCTGCTTTACTCCTTCTTCACATCCTCTTTTCCTCGACTGGTGTTTACATATATAGAATAGACACTAGCTTCAAGCTTACCAAATTCGACTTTAACTCATTTGGAATTTGCTAAAGTTAAGCCTAATTGAAGCGATTCAATTCGCAGCATATCATTTGATCTTTGAATATTTGATTATGCAGCTCATGTGCCCCACAACTGATGGTTCGTTCTACTTGTGCGTGCTCCAACTCGCATTATATGAGAGAGCTTTTGCACATGCATACATACATACAAGCATGTTTCCATTCCATTCCATTCCATTCCACGACATTCCATACATACAAGCATGTATGCAATACCAAAACCATTTGACAATCGTATTCCATCTATGTTGTTGTTGTTGTTGCTGTTGTTGTTGTTGTTGTTGTTGTTTTATGATTGCTATTTGTTATTGTTCGCAGTGTCAAGTGCTTTTCATTTGCTTTTTACCACATTTTTATTATATTTCTTTTGTTGTACTTTTACGACAAGACACACATTGTTTTATTTCGTTTTTTTATTTCGAGTTTTTATTTGTTAAATGTTTGCTTTGCATTTGCAAATTATTTTCTTTTGTTTTTTTTTCGTTTTTTCGTTTTTTATTTGATTATTTGAATTTGTTAGTGCTGGCATTACAATTAGATCGCTACAGCGTCGTTCTGGAGCCATGTGTGTGTGTGTGTGTGTCTGTGTATCTGTGGGTGTTGTTGCATTGTCAGCACTCATTTGCAACTGAAAAGCGTCGACATTGAACGACGACAACGCTCAGTGATCATAGTGCATAGCGATACGCCCTCTTACCCCTCCCCCTCCCCCTCCGCCTCGCATATTCACATTCTACGAGTATATGTATCGATTACTGGGCATGTGCCCGTCGGTCAATTTTCAATTACAGCGGTGCGAGTTAATCAATCAATCAATTACAGTAATAATGACGAGCTGATTTGTGCGATTTTGTGCAACAAAGCGAGTGCCGACAAAACAGAACACCCACAAAACAGAATAACCCCCGCCGACCACCACCCCTCCCTCTCCACTTGGCCTTGCCATTATTGCTGGTCAAACACGCCCACGCATTTTAACCTGAACGTATCTCAAAATATACTCATACATACATACACACATACATATATACGAACACCCAACGAGTCCAAAATTTATGCACAAAGTGTGCCAAAAGATCTTGAGTCCCGCGTCGTATTCATCTTTATTTCTCGCTTTTATCTTTCTATTTGATTTCATTTGATTTTCGTTTTTGATATTTCAGTTTTGTTTCTTTGGAAGCGGGTTGGAAAATGTAAAACACGCACTTAACCAAATTTATTGTTATACATTTACATATTTGGCATAGCATTTTATTTGACTAGATTTTTCTTGGTTTTTTTTTTTTTTGTTTTTAACTACTCATTAAATGCGTTCCTGTTGGCAGGTGGCATAAAGTGCCAATATAATTTGTGGTGCGTCCAAATTTATGGCACACATATATCAGCGATGCATACATTCCATAGCATTATGCTGGTTAGTTAGATTGGCTAGATTGCCCTCCGATAAGCCACAATCAAAATGCTTCTCACAAGCACAAACACATCCAAACAAGTCCAGAGTTTGGCTGTTCTACGAACATTTATTCGATCAATTTATCGAACTGCTGCCGCTATCGTTTACTTGATCATCGATAAGTCGATTACTCACTGGGTGTTTTTGGAAATCGTTAATGTCATTGCATTAGTCAAAGGTGTACAGGGAAACGCAAACTTGACCAAGACAACACCAAATAAATGCAACGGATCAACAAATATTTATCAATTACTCACAAAACTGAGTCACGGTCAAATAGCCTCGACTTGCGGCTCTCTTTGCCAGTGTGTGTGTGTGTGTGTGTGTGTGTCCGACTGTCTGTCTGCCTAGGCATTGGGGCGCCGTTTGCATGCCAAGCAGAAGCAGAAGCAGCAGTCGAAGCAAAAGCCAAATGCAAACAAAGGTCCAATACGATAATTGGTGTTCATTATCAATGGGCAAATACAGCTCAATCCGAAAAACCCTTTAAGTGATCAGCTTGCGGTTGGAGTTGAAACGTGGCCAATGTGGGGGTAGAGGGGCAGTTGGGAGTGAAGCGGTCACTTGTGTGTGGCACATGTCGTCGGCATGCAGCGGAAATCCAAAAACGGGACAGCAACAAACTTAGGCATGAACTTCCCGTTCGCTGCCAGACGAGAGCTATCGCTTGTATACCCATATACCCTGTAAGTCAAACAACTTGACATTAATACCCTGCAAAGAAATCTTATCACATCCAATTAGCTCAAATTTTAAATATTCTGCAATTTTCATATTGCTCTGATAATAAAAACACAAAAAACTTTGCGAATCTTGCGATAATTACAGTACAGCAATCAGCTACAGGGTATCTTTCTGTTAGGCATTCTTGGCTAGACCATTCTTATTAGCTTTTGCTTTTTTTTTTTAGTTTTGATCGATGTTTGCGCAACTACAAGTTGCCATGTACTTAACTTGTTTTTTTTTTTTTTTTTTGTAATGGCTTTTTAATGGGCGCTGTACTTTGGCCAGGCAATCAATACACACCGACATATACTGATATACATATATATATATATATAGGTGAATAAAATATATATATATGTATATGAAATACAATAATATATAATGATCACACGGTCTTGCGATCTTGCAGACGTGGCCAGACCTTCAACTGAGGAGTGCGTGCACCACAGCAATGTGAACCGAAAGCGGGCTAAGCCTAATTAAACCGGAAGCATTAGATGGGCCGAGTTGGCCAGGTTGTAACTGAGGGCCAGCGGCCAGTTGTACGGGTTTGTCTAATTCTCTCGGGCTCTCGGTATCTAAGTTTTCTAGTATCTGTTCAGATTTCAGTTTCCATTCCAGTTGTCACGCCCCAACTTTTGGTGTGTTTATTGTTTTAAAATGATACGTCAGAAACGAACAAAAGTTATTGCTGGCCATAAATTAAAAAGAGCAGATGCGTAGTTCTCGCAAGTCGCATTATTATAATTTTTGTTTTATTTTTATTTATTTTTTTTCGTATTTGGGCATTAGCATTTCGCCTTTTGCTTTTCGACGTCTCATTTCGTATGGAAATGTTCCGAAAAGCGTCCATTAAATAACCCATTGACTGGCCCCACCAACTAACTCGCTTTATAAGGTTTCAGCTGCGTGGATGTGGACATGGATGTGGATGTGGATGTGGATGTGGATGTGGATGTGGATGTACGATCTCGCACACACAGCTGCTGCCAATAAGTTTGAAGTGTGTTCTTTGGTTTGTGGCACAATTTGTGCTGCTGTTGCTGTTGCCGCTCAAAGGTAGAGCGGCGCGCAGAGTCGCTACCAATTAGTCTTTGGCCCGCTTTATGCTCTAATTAAACGATTATTATTCAATTACGGGCTTTTCATTCATTCCGCTCTTGCCATGCCACACAACTGTGCCCTCTAAGTGTGATTTATGTATGCTTGTTCGTGCAACGCCCACGCAAAGATCACGATCACACACGATTCTTGATCGTAATCGTAATCGTAATCGTAATCGTTGTCGTTGTCGTTGTCGTTGTCGTTGGCGCCTTCGTGTTCGAGCTCGGCTTTCGCCTTGCCTTCGGCTTTTCAGCATGCAGTCGAACTGAATTGTCAAATTATCTATTCTAATTGAAAAAAAAAAAAAAACACCGCTCTGCCCCTGACGAACTTACTATCTAACGATATTACGATCCAAATGTTTCGGAATTGGACCCATTTCCCCTGGCGCAGTGCCAATCAATTTATGTCAAGCTCTTGATTGGTGAACCTCTTAGCCCAGCAACTCCCCTTCCCCCCCCCCCCCCACTCGTACCGCTCCATGCGTCGGTTAATGAAATTAGACAATCAACAGCAAGAGTCGAATAAAAAAGAAATAGTAAAACGAAAATTAAAATCACTTAATTAAATAATTTTTAATGTGTTTCGTTGTGCGTTTAATTGTTGTCTTTGCCTTTGCCGAATGCTGTTGTTGTTGTTGTTGTTGTTGTTGTAGTAGTTGTTGTTGTTGTTGGTTCTTAGGTATTTTTTTTGTTCGAATTTTTTCGTTTTGTTTTTATTTGTTCCTTTTTACGGCTGCAGCTAGCAGCTAGCAGCTGAAGCAGCTGCCGTTCGTTAATTGCAAAGAATGGCCGTTTAGAGCTTGCTTCTTGCTTCTTGCTTCTTGCTTCTTGCTTCATCTTCATTATTCAAATTGGCATCTATTCTCGTTTCACATCTCTTACTCGAGCTTCTGTGTATTTATTGCGCCTCTTGCTGTCTTCCATGCCAAGTGGCAATTTGCATTCTGGAACTGTAGACTCACTAGACTCACTTGCCGTAGATGAAGGCCATGTGATATGCGCTAATTAAACAGCAATCCCCACACAGCTGATCATATGATCACTGTGATTCACTAGACTGGACAGCACAACTCATTGGGACTCTCTGTCTCTCTCTCTCTCTCTCTCTCTCGAATAGAGAATACTTTTGGGATGCCATCAATCTTGACTCAGGCCGAACAGTGATAGATGGGGCCACAAACGACCTGACAACTTATAAGTGTTCAGGGAGTGAGAGAATCGAAAGATTGCAAAGATTGGTCCCATAAGGAAGCTGTTAGACATAAATGAGCATGTCCAACGAATCAATCAACTGATCATAGAGAAGCAACCCTAAAACCAGATAGTTAATTGATTATATAGCGATCGATATAGTCGAGCGATCAAGTGCTAGCAAGCCCTGCCATAGATCAACATATTTGTTCATGTTACGTGCCAAGGCTGAGGCTGAAAATACAAATTGCTATCTTATGTCAATGGGTTAACAAACAAACAGACAAACAGACAAACAGACAAGCGATCTAACAAAAGAAGCAGCGTACACACACACTTACACACACTTACACACACTTGCGGCACTTACGATGACAGTATTATAAATCTTATGACTGCTAATGAGACTCGTTAAACACAGTCACATCCATTCTAGACTTCGTTTGATGTCTTTCTGTGCATTCGTATCACATATGTATATTCATATTGTAAAAAAGTTATTAGCAACACGTTGTACAATGCTCATTTTTATTGGCAAAAAGCTAAAAAATAAGAAATAAAAAACTAAATAAAAAAATCCATGACTCTTAAACGATGACGAGCTGCAAAGCACTTTGCATTTCATTAATTACACAACAGTTTTTATCCAATTCAATTCACTTCAATTTCGATATTCATTAAATCCCAAATGAATTTTCGTAAAATTCAGCTGGAATTGTGCAAGTGATATTTTTATGATCTTCTAAACCCATTTCAATTCTATTCAAAAACAAATATTTCTTCTTCTTTTTTTGTTTTTGATTAAATAAAGCTTTAAATAAAGTTTATCGCAATTTATTATTATTTGATACTTTTGTTTTATAGAACAGCTTTTGTACGCCTCCTGCAATATATTGGTATTTCTATGGTCTTAGCTGGATGTCTTGGGCATGGCTAAGGATGAAAATTTAGATTTTTGCGAGTATAAGCGGAGTTCCTCTGCTTTTACCCTTTTTGGTTTACTCTTCTGTTCTTCTTGATAAGAAATAGAAGCACTTCCACGCATGCTTACATATGGAAAAGGGAAATTTGGCAATGAAACTATGACATCCTTATTAACTGGCTTCTGCGCATATCGTGGTCGAGCTCACTCGACTACAGCATTCTTACTTGTTCCACCGTTTTCGATGTGCAAATCTGTGTTCAGCCTTTTGACTTGCATTTCGATTCAGTTGCTTGTCTTGACGGGCCTTTCGGGCTTTTCGGGCTTTACGAGCGTTACGAGCTCCTCTTTTTAGTAGCTATCTGAAAAGGCACGGTAAATTTGCTGTTAATTGCGGCTAATTGCGCTTTTGCACTTTTCAATGCAAAGTTTTGTGAAAATTCGCACAAAATAACCAAACGCACAACATTTGTTTGCACATTATTTTTAGTCATTTGTAGCTATTATTCATCAGTATTATTATTTTTATTTTTATTTTTTTTGTTTTTTGTTTTTTTGGTTTTTAGTTAACTTCTGCTGGCTTTCCGCTCAACGGTTTTTGGCATTTCAAACAAATGAATGCCATTAAAGATCGCAAACAGCAATGCAATTTGAGAGGCCATAATCCTCACAAATGTTGCAAATTAGGTAGCTCTTTCAATTATTTAGTTAAACAGCTCTCCTCTCGCTGAGGTTACGAATAACAAATAACAAATAACAAATATCGAATTCTGAACGCTGAGCACTGAGATACAGTCGCTGTGCAAAATACACACACGAAAAACCAAATAAACAAAACGTCTTTCGTTTTGGTCTTTGTCGTCGTTTGCTTTCAAGATTAAAGCCAAATTAATGGACAGGCCAAAAAGGGGGAGAGGTTGGCGGGGACTAGCAGCAACGCAAACCAATATAGCAAACCCCCCCCCCCCCCCCCCCCCCTCCGCCCAGCCTCTTGTCACTCTTTCACGCTTCCCCCAAAAAATTGTTGTGAGTTTGCCTAAAAAATTGGCGCTACCTACGCGCGTTTGTTTTTAGCGTCTTTTTTGTTGTTGTTGTTGTTGTTTTTTTATTTTTTCCTTCTTTTTTTGGATTTTTTGTTGTATATTTTTCACGTCTTGTCTTCTGCTCTTTTTTATGTTTGTCTTCATTTTGTTTTTCTTTCTTGCTGTCTTCTGTTTTCGCGATGATTCATACGCCGGTCGTCCGCCAATTTAAGCTAATAGCGCGCTATGGCATGATGTATCTGAGAGGTCGGTGCGGTGCGGTGTGTGTGTGTGTGTGTGTGTATGGTGGGGGGGGGAGTGTGGGGAGAGGCGCTTAATCAATAATCATCAATCGTCTTACACACAGCAAATAACCAAAATGCTCAATGGAAGCGTGGGGAATGAGGTGGTGTGTGTGTGTGTGTGTGTGTATGTGTGGTGTGGGGAGGGGGGTGTAGAGGGTCAGCCACATAATGGATGACCATAAGCTGCAATTATTGATGGGCGTAAGCACAGAGCCTCGCTTTATTTGATCACAACAAATGCTGTTAGTTGGTTGAGCACATTTTGTGTGTGTGTGTGTGTGTGTGTGTGTGTGTGTGGACTATGCCTGTTTAGCTATTAACTTAACCTGTTGTTACACTCACTATGACAATCAGCGCTAACCGTTTCCACGTGTTGCTTCTTCTCATTGCAGCCGAACGCTTGTGCCTCTTTGTGGTAAGTAAAAGTTGCAGCAAAGATCTCAACACAAAAGAGAAAATCAATTCAAACTAGACTCAATAAAAAGCGACTCATCAGACGCCCATTAATTATGGAATTAATAATAATTAAATATTCAGATACATATATAAGTGCGTGAAATATAAATTTGATTAAAATCGAAACTTAAATTAATATTTAACTGATTTGAAAACTGATTTGAAAACTGATTTGAAAACTGATTTGAAAACTGATTTGAAATGCTGACCTATGCAAATGTGATGGCATACAATCAAATATAAACCGGGTGTCAAACCGAAGAAAATTGATGTTTCGATAAAGGACACAAAGTCCGGGATTTTTCCAACTTTTCATGGTGTTAAGTAGTAGTACAAAATAAGTGAGAACGTCGAACGTAACTGACTGAAAATACTCTCGATCGGTTCTTCAAATTTCTATTGAAATTTGAGGTGTCAGTCGGTGCTCCATGTACAGGATACGGACCCTAATCCCAATGAAAATGGGTAAACAACATTGAAATATTATTTTGTTCTGGATGAACATCCGAATCGATCGATCTATCTGTCTGATCATCCGTCCGCATGAGTCTTTCCATTCCCATTCCCATTCGAATGTGGAATCTTTTAGGAATAATATCAGTTAGGGCTTCTGAGCCAAAAGAAAAACCAATTGGAATAAGATTCTAACTCCCATTCCGATTCCCATTCCGATTCTCATTCCGATTCCCATTCCGATTCCCATTCCGATTCCCATTCCGATTCCCATTCCGATTCTCATTCCGATTCCCATTCCGATTCCCATTCCGATTCCCACTTCGATTCCCATTCCGATTCCCATTCCGATTCCCATTCCGATTCCCATTCCGATTCTCATTCCGATTCCCATTCCGATTCCCATTCCGATTCCCATTCCGATTCCCATTCCGATTCTCATTCCAGTTACAAATGATATTTAATTTTGGGCATATAGTTTGTGCCAAATTGAATTCAATTAGCCATTTTATATACAATTAGTCAAACTTAATGTCTGAATTTGAATTTGAATTTGAATTTGAATTTGAATTCAATACATTAATTTTCATTCACATTCCATGTCGGACATTATTTGCTGATGACGCTGCCTGTTTTGCTGTTTACATGTTAGGCCGTTGCCCGTGTTGCCCGGTTGTCCATTTCATCCACGCATTCAATGTAAACAGGCTGCCATTTGTTCCACTATTTTTGCTAAATTTAGTGATTCACACCCTCCCCCCTTCCCCACCCTCACCACCATACCGCCCCCCAATGCAGCTGAGTCGCAGCTTCCTGGAGAAACCCGCAATAAAAAATCGCGTATACGTTGAAGCGTTGTGCCTCGAAATCAATCAAAGGCAGCTAATTTGCTGTTGCACGCAATCAATATGGGGCAGCTAGCAGCACAAGGTGTGGCAGGCACGCACGCAGCGGAAAGAAATGTTCTGGCTGCAATGCAACTGGGAGGGGTCCAGCAGACCCAGCGGCGCCAGTTGAGTATCCTTGTACAGCTCCGACTCCTGCTCCTGCCAGCCGCTGTTTGTGTGTGTGTGGGTGTGTGTGTGTGTGTGTGTGTCGCATGTGCCCCAAATGGCGTCAAATCAATCAAAAAACGCGCTCAGCGCATAAAATTTGCCTGCTGGCTGCGCTTGCGAGTTACGCGCAATTTAACCTGTCTGCCAATTTGCAGTTCTCTCTATCGCTCGCTAGCTCAATTATCATAATTGCGCACACACACACACACACACGCACACACACACACACCCACACACCCACACACACACACATAAACACAGACAGGCAAACTTGGGGCTGAGATGATAATGTCGGCGCCAGCATTTCCGCTTTTTTAACGACGCTCCGTCTACTTCTTCTTCGGCTCAGCCCCTCTGCTGAGCCCCTGCCCCTGCCCTTGTCCCACACATCCCCAAGCAACGCCTGTACATCTGTGGCTGAAGCACACACCCAGCGTCGTCTTCTGAGTTCGTGTGTGGGTGCTATCCATGTCTATGTCCACGTCCATGTTGTGGTTGCCTGACACGCACAATTAAGTGCTCGCTCTCACTCTCACTCTCACTTATCCTCACCCTCTCTCTCTCTCTCTCTCTCTCTCTCTGTCTCTCTTTCTGTCTCTGTCACACTTTTTGTTCGGCTCAAGGATAAAGATACAGGGATAAACGCGCTTCAGGCGACGACTGCAGCTTTTCTTTTTCAAAATCAAATCAAATAAAAACAAATTTACTACGCTCTCGCACGCTTCATTTTCTATATACATATATACACTTATGTATACATATATATATATATATATCTCCACTCCTACCCCTTGCGCGTTATCCAATCCCCCACCCCTTTCCCCCTCCCATTTTACACCCGGACATGGCCAACGCTTGCCAGCAGCAAATTTGCTGAAACATATAGAAATGTTCAACGCTGGCGTCGACGTCGTCGTCGTCGTCGTCGTCGTCGTCGGCGTCGTCGTCGCTGTGGCGCTCGTTTTCATTTTCATTTTCGTTTTTGGGTTTTTCGTTTCGTTTTTCGACTATTTTTATATGTATTTAACATTTTGATTTCCGTTTCGCCTTAATGCACTTGACCTTCAGCCAAAAACGAACAACAACAAAAATCATACAAAATCAGTGAGCTTCTGCGTTTTGCGTTCGTTCTCAAGTTCTTTTCTATATATCTACATATTCCATTGCTGACTTTTGCATCCATCCATCGCACTCCAAGCGAATCAGCAGCAGCAGCAGCAGCAACAATTATTCAACGGCTTCCGGGCTTTCAAACGAATTCTCTAAATTTCAATAATCACTTTAATAAATTGTCTGAAAGAAATCACATTATGAATTTCCACCTTGTAATAAATTATGTATATATAAATATATATATATATATATATTCCCATTTGCTGCACATAAATTGAAGCTAACCTAACTTGCAACCTCACTTTCCATTGCCATTAATCTGCGTTTTGTGCATTTATTGTTGTCAAATTGACCATTTCAAACGATGTTCATTAATAATTCATATTGCAGGTCAAGTTGCATGTCTTCGTTTATTTGTTGTTTGCAACAAAAATCTTAAAGCAATATTAATTTGCAACATTTGATTCAATGACTACAAATTTTTCTAGAAAATAGCCTCGCATGACAAAAGACCACGTTACCGTTACATGCTGCCTCACTGTTGTTGGCATAACATTGTAACATTTCCAGTGTAAATTCCATTAGGATTATATTACCAGACACACACACACACACACACACACACACATGCACACTATGAAATGGGAAGCCACAAAAGTTGCGCTGTCCCATAAACAAGGAGAATTTTCTTTTATTATCCTTGGCAGAGAGTTGGCAGCGAGGACACACTTACATGGCACAAGCGTAAAAAGTTCAAATGGATTAGGGCCAAGCTGCAAGCGGAAGCCTGACAAGGCGTTGGCTAACACACACACACACACAGATAAATGAGCTGTTGTGTTATGCGTGCCAAGCAAACTGACTGGGATATGTGTCAAGGACATGCGGTAACAGAGCGACAAGTCGGTTCACATTTCGCGATAGATGAGTGTGCACGCATGCGTGCGTGTATGTGTGTGTATAGGCTATAACACACACACTGCAAAGTGTAGGCGTGCCTAACTGCAGTTAACACACACAAAGCTGTCACACTCGCACACCTTCTGCTCCTGCTCTCTCCTGCTCTCAGCTTGCCGCCTAGCGACATTCGGGACACATTTGGAGCACACACACTAATTGATATTTTCACAGTCCTGCTTTCCCTCCCATTGTTCTTCATTCTTTATCATTTTGTGTTCTGTTTTCTGTTTTCTGTATTTCATTATTTCTTTTTTGGCGCGCCCATTCGCATAAATTTTCAAAATTTTTGTTTCTACTCCCAAGAGATGACGGTTGATGTTGATGTGTGAACACTCCCAGTTGCCAGCTTGTCACTGCGAGTGGATTAGAATGATGAGCTTGGGCTTGTTGTTGTTGGCCAAATGTGGAAATAGGTTAAGCAGTCATACACATGTATGCATGATCAAAATTATTTATAAAACGATATGTAGTCAATAATCAACATATAAAATCGAATCTTCACTTGACTTTACTTTTCTCAGTTGTTGTCTTCTCTCCAATAAGATATGTGTACATACATACATATGTAGATATGTGGATGTTGCAAGCACTTGCTTTGACTATGTAGCCAAAGCTTCCTCTTTCCATGCTCTAGAAAATCGCTACTACTTGGAATGTGTATCTGATATTAATGAATGAGTTTTCCTGCTATACAAAATTCAAATATTAATTCTATAGAATGCCACTGGATGATCTCTTTCCCTCTCTCTCTCTCTCTCTCTCTCTCTCTCTCTCTCATCTATCTCTCTATCTTTTCTGGGCTGCGAACGCGTGCGCTTTATAAACAACATTATTTGGCCAATGTGCTGTTTACTTACCAAAGGCCGCTTTGCCACGAGATGCACGATTCGCTTGTGCATGTTGAATGCCAGAGTTGAACATAACATTTCCTAGAACATTTCCAATATTGTATATTACAACTGGCAGCTGCTAATGCGCAAGTGGCAAGTGGCAGCTGAACAGCCAACTGTGCTGCTGCTGCTGCTGCTGTTGCTGCTGCTGGACCCACTGAAAACCACCGAGTTGGAGGCGCTTACAAAGCAGCATTTCCACAAGATTAATTATGTATATACATATATATGTATATGGATGTATGTCTGTCTGTCTGTGTGTGTGTGAGAGTGTTGTTCTTTCCATTTTGGCCGTTTCTTGATGCTCGTTTGCAATAAATAAACACAATAAACAATTTTAATGCGAATTCCTTCATAAAAATCATGTCGACGGCCTCCGTTCACCATCAGCAGAGGCAGCAATGAATGCTCATTATGATACAGCTCATAATGATGATGCTGCTGCTGCTGCTGCTGCTGCTGCTGTTGCTGACAGCTGTCGCATGGCAATGACAGCAACAGCGAGTGCCATAGACACAAATGTATCCAACACATTCAAATTCCACAAAACAAAACGAGGTGTGAAAAGTGTATTAAATGCCTCTATATAGAAAATCCCTAAAGGCCACATAGTAAAATAGTAAAAAAAAGCAAAACAAAAAAAAAAACAGCTCAGGCAATTGGCTGATAAAATTCCAAAAAACTTAAAGCAACGCACACAAACAGCCACACTCATAAATATCAATAAATTAAAAGGCGAACAGTGCAGGCCCAGCTAATAGGCTGCACAAACTGATAATGTCAATGACGGCGGCTATAATCAGCATAAATCGCTTTGATGTCAAACATGTATTAAGTCTCAAAATTAATTAGATTTTCTCAGCTCGGGCCAAAAACAACAATGAGAGTAACTACAACTCTGCTGAAGATAAGCATTTTTTATGTCTTTTTTTATTTATTTATTTATTTTGACATGGCAGCAGCAATTTTAACAAAAAAAATAAATTTGAGCAGCAACAACCACAAGCCACAGAATAGCAGAGCACGCACAGCAGCAACTGATAAGCTGATAAGATGATAAAGCCAAAAAAAGTGTAATGAATTGTGAATTGTGATTGTGAACGTCCTTGCAATTGGCATAGCACAGCACTCACACACACACACACACACACGAACGCGCACAAAGCACCTGCGCTTATCTGATAAGTGAGTAACGGTACACGGTGCGTGGGTTAAATGTCCGACTAGATACGCATAAATACATACAAAACACCTGTTCCACACAGAGATATGACTTACAGCTATAAAGCTAAAAGATAACTGCACATACAGTGAGCAAAATAAATATGCCTTTTGTATGCACAAAAATCAATGATAAGAATTGATTTTAAGCTGACAAAAAAAAAAATACTACAAAAAATGCAAAAAATAATTTGTAAAAAAATGCAAAAAATAATTTGTAAAAAAATGCAAAAAAAAAATAGTAAAAAAAAATGCAAAAAAATTGTAAAAAAAATTTAAAAAATGCAAAAAAAAAAATAGTATTTAAAATATAGAAAAAATATTTTAAAATTCACACTCAAATTGGTTCGCAATACATAATATATTATTTATATGTATATATATATAATATATATATATATATATTGGCTACATTTTTTTTTCATTTCAAAAGAGTTTGGACTTTTGATAGACCTTTATTAGTAGTCAAAGTTTATCTACAACATTCCGCTACAATCTTCACTTGTTCCACATTAATAAAATAGCTTAAAAATAAATAGTTTGTGATATTGATATCGATGTATATATATAATATCGATACGAATATCTTGCGAATGTTCAAATTACATTTGTCAATAATATATATTTAATTTGAGCAATTTGATTACATTCAAAACCCCCGTTTTTTCACTGTGTGTGCACATACTTACCTATGTTGACACTAAGTATCTGATAGTCGTACCTTTGTTATAAAATATATATGTATATACATACATACATATAAATCTTTGTAGATATATGTTTTTAGGTGCGTTGACGCATTCCTTACATATGTGTGTGTGTGTATATGTATGTTGCTTATCGCATTGTTGTGAACTTTGCTGACTCATGCATTTAACCTGCATTTTATGGTGCAATTTATCGATAAATATTAATAAGCTATATGTATTTAAAGAATGAACGAGTCTCACGGCTATTTTTATCGTTATCGTTTACACAATTCCAATTCGAAATCAAATTGATAAACAGTTATCTAAATCGATTTAATCGAATATATATATTCGCATACTTGAACAGTCAATTCCCAACTCGAGTTGGAATTTTTTTGTTGGTTTTCCTGCAATATTCGGATACTTTGAACTCAAATACTCAAATATAATCGATAACATTCCTCAGCGCTGCTGATGTTCTTCCGGCTGTGTCGTCGCACACATACATATACATATACACATACATATACAATTTATCTTAATGCTTCAGGCCTGCTTCGCTCTTTTAAGCACATCTCCATAAATTTGCAATTTCATAATTCGCTCATATCACTCTGTGTGTGTGTTTCATTTATTTAATTTTTTATTTTTTATTTGTGTTTTTCTCTTCTTCTTCTGTAATTCGTTGCGCTCCGTTTTCAGTTTTCTCAAGTTTTTAGTTTAACGCACAAAACGTGCACAGAAATGTTTTTAACTGTACAACTTGTGCCACGCGTTTGCCATAAGTTAGTGGAACTGGGCATTTTTCCAACTCCCCTCCCCTGCCCTCCCTTTCCGTTCTCCGAAAATATAAGTCATGAAAACAGGACATTTTTGGCACAACGACTGTGCTCCATTGGGGTAGGCAGCTAGTCGCAGCGTGGCAACATGCCGCGGCTCGGGGTAGTTGCCGCAGGGCGCGGCCATCAGCGATCAACTCGCAGGCGGTCCGCCGTTGAATGTGCGAAATTCTTGCGGAGTTTTTGTGCGCGTTTAATTTTTATAACATTTTTATGTGTTCTCTGTGGATGTGCATGCTAAACACAGAACTGCCCCCACCCCCCCACTCCCCGGCCTCCCTCACTTCCCCCACCTGCCCACCATACACTCCACTCCACTCCGCCCGCCCGCCCGCCCGTCCGGCGGCTCTTAAGTGAATAATAAATTAATTGAATAGCCACGCGGCCCATTTTTGGGTCTGGCTCCAGCTATGGAAATGTACTGGGCTTCGGGCCTCGGGCTTCGGGCTTCTCTCGGGTCCTTCAGTTCTGTTCGCGGTACGCTTCTTTCTATGGCCCATTCGTAAACTTTTATGTTAATAGGGAAGTTTTTATGGCGCTGTCAACCGACCCATGCAGCGTCATAAAGCCAAACACCCCCACATCCACCCCCCACCACACCACTCTTTAAGCGCGCCCCCGTCGCAGTTGCAGCAGCTAATCAAAAACAGATACATTATCTGAAAATACTTTAATTAAAGTGTACATTTCGAGGGAGCTCTGAATAATAAGAAAGCTTTGGACACGCCCACACGACCGACAGGGGCGGCATGGATGGCATGGATGGTGGTGTGGTATGTCTGCGAATAGTCGACGCCGAATCAATGACACTTAATTAGAAAATAGCTGACTTTATGTTAGAGCGGACTGAGGGTGCCGGGCTGGTGGGTTGCAACAAGCTGGCCCATTAATGCGGCAATTTTGTATCTAGCAGATACTTTTGCCATTGCTAGTCATCTGTTTGCGTTTGGCTCGTGGCCGGACTCTTGCGATTGTTTGGCTTTGGCAATGCTTTTAATTAAGCCAACTGAGAACTGAGGACAACAATAACAAGTCTATCACAATGCCAGTTATTTTTATGAGCCCACCTCTCCTTCCATAAAACACACACACGCACACACACACACACACACACACACGCTGAGCAGACCACAAATTCGTTTTGGCCAAAGTGCAAAAAAGAAGGAAAGCAAAAGAAACGCTAACAAAGTTTTTATGTAAGCAGCCAGTGATTGCTTTCATTCTTTCTCTCCATCTCTAACTGTCTCTCTCTCTCTCTCTCTCACCCACCTCTCTCTCTCTCTCTCTCTAGCTCTATCTCTGCATCTCTCCCCCCCGTACTCAAACTCTTTGTTCATCTTTTGACCGCTTTGAATAGGATACATATTTAACACTTGGCGACTTCAGCTTCAATTATTAAGCGCTTTTCTACTAAAAACTTCAGAGATAATTCGAAATTCGTTCACAATTTGCACTTACAGACTGACAAAATAATATCAATAAATCGATACGTTTCCGATATCGATATCACGAAAACATATCCCTTAATTGATGAAATCGTTTTCCCTTTTTTGGTCTTTTTCAAAGTAACTTAAAAAACACATGTGAAAATATATGCATATATGTATCTATACACACACATATGGAAATATATATATATACATATATATATATGTATGTAAAAATCACTTTAAATGCGATCTGCTGTTTGTGTCAGTTTCATAATTTTTGTTCGTTTTTTCTCGATTTTCGCTCGTTTTGGACGTACGTTCGCTCGAATCGTGTGAAATGTGGAGTGCAGCTCAGGCACGTACAGCAAATAAGCAACAACAACAACAACAACAACAACAGCAACAACAACAGCAATAGTACAGTCACAGACAGCATGATAAAAATGTTAAATACTTAACAAATTGTTTAAATATCATAAGCATGTGCATTATATTTTGGGATTGCACACGATCCCCCGCCGATCCGTTCCGATCCGATGAATATGCTGCATGCCCGTACCCAAGTGGCGCTTGCCTACATTTCAACCTGACACACCAAATCATTGTTCCACTCGTAATACTCATAATAATAACAATAATATTGAGTATGCATATGTGTGTTATACAATTTGCCAGTAAATTATTTCATGCACATTTCACATTTCACATTGCTGTGGTTTTTTCATGCTGTATTCCGAGGAAGACCCAATAAATTTGTTTAATAATTATCGAACGAAATGTTGTGGTTTTTATTTTCATTATTTTTTGGTTTTTGTCAGTTCATGTGACTCATTTCGCAATTTGTGTAAAATTGTTTATTGTTGTTATATATTTTTTTTGGGCTTTCAGGTTTTTTATAGATTGCATCGAATGTGCCTGAATAATTAATCTTAACGTTTTAATTAACTTACTCACCAAATATACATTCGGGTAATACTTATGCAAATTATTGAATGGATTAATCGATAGACCTTGAAGATGTATCCATTTCGTAGTTATAGCTAAACAAATTCAATCGATAACTGATTGCAAAAGCACTTGAAATCTTTACGATTATTCGATAAGCTTCGATGCCGATGTCATGATCAATCGATGAGCTGCATGAGCTGATTGTCAATTAAAGTTTTCACTTAAAATGTATTCACGTGCAATGCGCATTTATCGCTATCTCTGCATTTCCAACTGATCGAGCAAACAATGCTGTAATCAAGAAATGCCAACGAATCATCAGCAAATCAACAAGAGACAACGAGCCAGCGAGCCAACAACGGCAAGGCGATAAACACACACAAGAAACGCAAAAAAAAAGAATAAAGAAAATGAAACAAAACTCACAATGGAATTTTAATGGCTAACACAAAAATAACAGCAAGTACGAGAAGTCTGGTGCCCTGCTGGGCCGATTGCCAGCTGTCAGCTCTTCTTCTTTGGCATTGATTCGGTTATCGATTAGCAATCGAAACAAGTCAAGCGATTGTCAACTGTTTGCGCAATTCGCAACTGCACAAAGCTTCGGCTGGCTGACAACGCTGCGTATGCGCAATGTGCAGCCAGCAGTTGCCGTGACCTCAAAAGTCAATTCTAGAGGAACGGACAGTCGGACAACCGGACAGTCGGACAGCCGGACAGCTGGACTGCCTGTCTATTGGCAAGTGGGCGGCAGGCAGTGGAAGGGGGGGGTGGCAGTGGAGTGCCTGTACGAGTATACGCGTGCGCCGCATTTGGTCAAAATGAGAGAGTCGCTGAATTGAAACTGAAAACAAGGCAATTGTTGTGTGGCAAATGGCAAATGGCGAATGGCGAATGTCAAAAGTGATTTTCGTTTAACAAGTTGCAACGAACATCAAAGGCAAAGGCAAACACTTTCAAAGCTTAACCAGCACACATAACACATAACACAAAAAAAAAAAAAGAAAAGAACACTGAACCTCACACCCCAACCCACCAAGCACCAGCAGCAGTGCCACCACAATATGACACACACACCAGAACACACCATCACACACCACACAGCACACCACGCTCCCCACTTCCCTCTACCCACCCCCCACCGCACCGCACACACAAAAACATGCGAAAGCCATAAATCATAATTCTTTATTCTGGCTTTTTTCATTTGGTTGTTGCTCCAAGTTGTACCAAGTTATTCGTTTTTCGCTGTTCATTTTCGCTTATAAACATATTTTTCGTTTTTAAATTTTATATTTTTTTCTTGACTGACTTTCAGTTTGCACTTGTGTGTGTGCGTGTGTCTTGTTTGAGTGAGAAACATTAAAGTGGCACTAAAACTTTTAGAGGCAACTGTAGCTGCTGCTGCTGCTGCTGCTGCTGCTGCTGCTGAGGGGCATAGGGGTTGGCATCCGCAATACAACCCAACATTCTTGCCAAAATGATAAATGGCCCAAAAGGCAATAGTAGAAATAGCCAATCCCATAACGCGACGGTATGAAGGGGGGCCCCGTGAAGTACTGTGTTATGTCGAGTGGGCGACTTGGGGGTGGTTCGCATTTAAGATGCGACAGTGTGCCGCAGTTTGCATTTTCTGTGAAATTACATGCAAGGTTGCCGCATGTCTCCTCTTTCCACTCAACCCCCCCTCACCACCCTCTCCTCACAACATCATCAGTCCAGTGGCGGCTGAACCTCTAATCTCTGTCGCTGGGGCATTCCGTTCTCAATTTCAAGCACATAATACAATTCCTTGAAAAAACCTCAAAGCGTTTGGGCCATTAAAAACCCGAAACATGGAAGCAAAAAAGGGCAACAAATTGCCATTAAAAACACACAGGAAAAAATAAAATATAAAAAAAGCAAAATAAAAAATAAAACTAAAACTAAAAGCACAACTGAGCAACTACAAAACCAAAATTTAATAGCCAACTCGAAATACAGCTAACGCAGCTTGAGTGCCCCAAATAGCAGCAGAGTTTTGCTGTGAAGAGACATTTGCATTGGATGCTCTGCAAATGGCAACTGGCAACTGGCAACTGGCAACTGGCAACTGGCAACTGGCAATTGCAACAAGTTGCAAGTTATATTCAAAGAATAGTAACTTCAAAAAAAGAACGAAAACATCGGATGGTTTCTGAGAGTGCAATCAAAATGCCCTTTCAAATGCATTTGAGGCAGATGCACAGTCTTAATTGACCTATTGCATAGCTGAAATATTTGCAATACTTGGCATACTTGTTCTACTTGTTTGCATTTCACCTTCAACTGTGATTGACCGCACATACCCAATGGGGTGTAACACACACACACACACACACGCACACACACAGTTGTAGATCCTCGGACTGCGGCTATCAGGCATCTATAAAATGTGCGCATTCTGCATTCAATTAAACGATTAAGTTCTTAATTGAGACATCAACATGGCTAACTAAACTACGCACAGCCAATGTGAATGAACAGCATTGGGTCAGTCAGTTAGTCAGTTAGTCTGTCAGTCGGCCGCTCGGTCGCTCGGTCAGTCAGTCAGTCAGTCACTAAGTCAGTCAGTCAATTGGTTAGTCATTCAGAGTTGTCAGCTTCTCAATGCTTACATAAATCAATTTACTTACGCTTATTTTATAATTTAATTGTTATATATACATACGTATACACATATACATACATATATATACATATTTATATATCTATACTATTTTTTGTACTGAATACCCTGTACGCAACGAAATGTTTGGCACTGCTTGTGGATATACATGTATTTGTTTCAAAGCATCTGACTTTGAATCCAACTAATTTCATCGTCGTCATTTATAAATAGAAATTTGTTTTTGAATATGTGTAAATTTGGCATAACTTATCATAGGATATGTTCAAGTCGAGCATATCGTTCACACTGGTGCTCAGTTGTCTCTTGTGTGAGG
Source organism: Drosophila kokeensis (assembly GCA_035042145.1). Lineage (NCBI taxonomy): Eukaryota > Metazoa > Arthropoda > Insecta > Diptera > Drosophilidae > Drosophila > Drosophila kokeensis. The sequence continues at coordinate 883,156 of JAWNLT010000374.1, forward strand.
TGTACGCTCGCATACGCTTGAGCACGAATGCGATTTGACTTGTGTTCAATTCTCACAAACTTTTCTCTCTCTCTTTCTCTCTCACTCACTCACACACACACACAAACAGAGCGAGCGTGCGACTCGTGTTGGTCGTCGTTGTCGTCGGTTGATGTCTCGGATGTGGATGTGGATGTGGATGTCGACCGGTGCCGGTGGTCAAAACATTCAGTTGAATTCAACGCTGTGAGCAACACACGCTGGAAGCGTCGATGGAACCCCGTCGCGACGCAGCGGCAACGGCAGCAGCGGCAGCGACAACAAAAACAGCAACAACAATAGCAACAATAGCAAAAACATTAACAACAACAACAACAATAAAAACAAAAGCAACAACAACAATTAAAGATACAAAACCAACAACAACAACAATATTTGCACAAAAACAACATTCAACAGTCAGCTAAAAAGTAAATAAAAAGTTGAATTAACAACAATTTGTGATAACCGAGAGAGACAACAAACAACAACTAGAAGAAGACGCGAGTGTCTGAAAACAAAAAAAAATAAAAACATTTATAAATATATATTTATATATATATCTAAAATTATACAAGCGCATATACTACAGTAAAAATATATATAATTAATTAACAAACAAAAAGCAGTCCAACAAATGCAACGCGTAGGCCTTCAACTGTGATTTACAAATAAAAAACAACAAATAAAAAGTTAAACAAAGCTTAAAAAATATATATATATATATATAAAGTTCTACTATACAAAAAAAAAGAAGAAGAATTATTCAAATTCAAACAACGAGTTTCGAGTGTTGTTTTCAGTTATTTTGATTGTTTTTGTGTGTGTTCTAGTTTATAATTAGTCTTTGTTTGGTTTGGTTTGATTTGCTGCAAGTCAAAGCAAATCCAATTAGAATTAACGCACCAATAAGAAGCAGCAGCAGCAGCAGCAACAGCCGCAGCAACAGCCGCACAATGTTCAGCCCCAACGTGCCGGCCACGTCGCTCCTAAGCATTGAGGGCAGTGGCCTTGGGGCACATACACCCAAAACTCCAGAGATTCTGAACTCGCTGATCGCCATGTCAAATCCCTTGGACAATTTCAATTTCAATGCATCAAACTCGTGCAGCGCCGCATCAACGCCGGTGGTCACCATACGCAATTTCTGTGGCAATCCCAACGGACAGGTGAGTTGTCGCCCTATGCCTCTAACTTTCCACATCAACCACCAAATCCTCCAACCCATCTAATCGCAACTCTTCTTGCTCCACTTGCAGACGCACTCGCAGGATAGCAGTCATTCCAGTTGCTCGGCATCGCCGCTCGATTCGCCTGCGGGCACAGCTACCACGCCCAGCGTGCAACAGGTGAGTGGGCGGGGCGGTATGGATTATGGATTGCAATTTGGTGTTGCCCAACTGAGATCCTCAACATTTTAACCAGGAGATGAGAAATGTTTTTGACAATCAGCCAAGTTCATAATAAAGTCAAAGCATCGCCTTCAACTCTCCCCTCCTCTTCTTTAACTAGAGAGATGCTTTTGTACTTAAATAAGTGAGATATATATATATATATACATATATACATATATATGTATATGCCGCATTCGATGATGTTGAAGAAACAATTCGAAGTACGCTTTGAGCAATTGTTTATTTACCCATTCAATCGATGGCATTTTACACATTACACTTAATTTCAATAAGCCCGCTTGACAATTGTTTGTTCAAGTTGTTAACTCAAAGCTTAATTGTGCAATTTTCGAATTTTCACTTTGACACTATTGAATTATCGCATTCGTATTCGCTGCACGCGTGCATGCAACTCAATTTCCCTTTCAATCGCATATCAGCATGCAGCAAGCAGCAAGCAGCAAGCAGCATGCAGCATTCAGAGAAACAAACATTGTTCCCCGTCCCCCGTCCGTTCTACACCCGTCCATCCATCCATCCATCCATCCATTCATTCATTCATTCATCGGCGTCAGCTGCTGGCAGCCAGCGTCCGAATTGCATTTGGCGCCCACGCAGCTCACGACAATGTGCCAAATGCCCACGCATTGCTGCCGCTGCTGCTGCTGTTGCTGCTGTTGCTGCTGCTGCTGCTGCACTGGCTCCGGACATTGGCCGGCATCCGCCAACGCCAGCCCCGAGAGCGGCGACAGTTAGTCACTTGGTCGATTTGTCGTTCGGGTCAGGTTTTTGACTTTGGCGCTGAATTCGTGGGCGTCGCTGTTGACGCTTCAATTGCAAAACGCAGCCAGAATTGATTTCACTTTTTCATGCAAACACACATTGCATAAGGTATCTGTGTAGCTGTACATCTATATCTATATCTATATCTATATCTATATCTATATCTATATCTATATCTATATCTATATCTATATCTATATCTATATCTATATCTATATCTATATCTATATATATATCTGTATTTGTATTTGTATCTGTATCTGTATCTGTATCTGTATCTGTAGCTGCTGCATCTGAGTGGATGCAGAAAATCAGTCACTTGACTGACATTGGCCTTAATGAGGCACGTAGCTGACGCAGCTATGAACGAGCGATGGCAGAAGGGGGCGGTGCGGGTGTGAGCATTAGGGGGAGTGGAAAGCTGCTTGCGGGTGCGATTAATGCATGTGAATAGCATTTGCAGCGCGGCAATTAAAAGCTATTCGAGCACAGCTCCCGGGCGCATCCAGCTGATACTTGGACACCTCTATGTGTGTGTGTGTGTATTTGCTGCACTAATTGTTAGGTGTGTGCGTCTGTGTGTGTGTGTGTGTGTGTGTGTAGCTGTGTGTATGATTTATGGTTATTACTTTAAACGAATTTATAGGCATTGAACCGTCGAAAATTTTAATTGCCGCTGCCAGCCGACGCCGTCTCAAGTGCAAAATATTACAAATAAAAAATTAAACACTTTCAATTTGTTTTCTAGCAAATTTCACATAAATTGCAAGTGTCGAACACACACACACACACACACAGTCGCAAAGTGTGCAAAACATTGCTGTTTCTACTCGAAACACATTTTTATTGCACTACAACCTCCCCCCACCCCCACCCCCACTCCACCCCGCAGCCCACTCAACCATCCCTTCTGCTTCTTAGCTTGCACAAATATTTGCGCAAATGCTTAAAATGTATTTTGCACATTTCTCACAAGCGCAAAATGCAGAGAGCAAATAAGAAAACCGAGAAAAAGGGGTGAGGCAAAATAATAAAAATTGCAAATATTGAATGTCGAAAAGTCGTATATATAAAAAACATAAAAAATCAACAATTTATTCGATTGCCGAAACTTAAAAACCCTTTCAAGAAATCGATCAAAATAAGAACAATATAGAAATATGGCAAACTATATACAGTATATAGAAAGTGATCATGTGTAGAAAGTAATCAGAACTCATTACAATATTGCAGCCGATGATGATTACATTAATTGATTCAATTTCATTTTAGTCTCTTTGTAATTTATCCCCTTTGCTGCGGCTTTCGGGGTTACAAGTAAAAAATAAAACGATATTTACAACAGCATGGATAAGCCCTCAAAATGTTACAAATTACATTTCAAAATTAAAATACTCTCAAAAAGGGTACTCAAATGCGAAAACCGAATAATAATGAAGGAAAAAATACACAGAAAACAAAAAACGGCAAACGGGCGAACAAACAAAATGCGGGGCCAAATAAAAGATGCAAATTTGCGAGACGATTTCGTGCGAAAATTTCAGTTTTTTGGGCGCTGCTCGGCAAACATCACGCACAGACACAGATACATATCTACCAGCTTTAGCTATATCTTTAGATACGGTTACAGACACAGTTATACATACAGATACAGATACCGATACAGATACAGATACAGATACAGATACAGATACAGATACAGATACATGTGCACGTTGTCAACGAAACGCCAAATGCAACAAAGCAAAGTGCAAAGAAAGGCTGGAAATGTACATAATGTATATGTACATAACTGTATACTGTATACAGATGTGCCTATAGATATCTCTCGAATATTGTTTGGCCCGATTTGGCGTTTCTTGCCCATTATTTGCATACTTTAGTCGTTACACTTGCACATGTTCATAAGGTACTCAAGGAGGTAGTTCAGCTGTCGCACCACTTACATTTACACCTGTATCTTTTATCTATCAATTAACGGTCTCAAAAATGGGTTTCTTTTATTATTATTAACAAATACACCTGGCTCTGATTTGCTGTCGAAATTATGGCATATTTTCATGCAAAATATTTCAGATATTTCGATTTTAATGATCAACAATTAGTGTTGCAAGTCTTGGGTTTACTTTTTGTGCATTTTGGATCAATCCATTTTTTGTTTTTTGTCGCTTTTATTTTTTAGATTTCCCTTATCTCTTTTATCAACTTAAGAACAGTCTATTCTTGGAACAATTCCTTATCTGATAAAACGAAAAAATTTAACTCAATGTTCAAATTGAGTTGAGTGATAAAATCTGTAAAAAAAAGATAGTTTCTACATAAACAACATCGATCAAGATCGAGTTTTCCGGACATTAAGAAACCTTCTGCAGCCTGATCTTGTTTTGGTCTTTTACGATTCCCATTTGTCAGTTGCAATCTAAACCAAATTCGTGGCAGCATAAGCAGACTGGGTCTCCCAGGCACATCCTTACTCCAGTCCGATTGAACTCTGTCTGCTGCTTGCTCCAATTACACACACTGACCTCTCTCGCACAGGCCCAGTACCATTCGGATGCCCTGGCAACTAGAGCACAAAGACTTGCACAATAACAGCAACTGGAGCCAAGTAGAAAACGCACCAATTTTCTCGAAGTCTGAAGGCAACGAAATATTTTTTGACCATATGGTCGCCGGGCGGTGGAAGTCGAAGTCGAAGTCGTCGGCGTCGCTATTGCAATCGTTGGCGAATGCGATTATTATGATTATGCGTGCTTCTTTGTTTTTTTTTTTGCTTCTCTCATTTCTCAATTTTTCTGTATTTTTTGGCTGCAACAAAATTTATTTATCTGCTTTTTGGGTCAATAAATAAAAAGGCAGCGTGCCTAAAATTTAAATGAAACAATGCGCTGGCAAAAATAACAGCAGCAGCGGCAGCAGCAGCAGCAGCAGCAGCAGCGGCAGCAGCAGCAGCAGCAGCAGCAGCAGCAGCGGCAGCGGCAGCAGCAGCAGCAGCAGCAGCTATTCAAAAGTCAACATTTAGCAGGGCTGGGCTGTGCACAGGTCAGACAGACAGACAGACAGACAGACACAGACACTGGGTAATGGATAGAGAGGAGTAGTGGTCGGAGTGGTGTGGGTTTGGGGGCTGGGCGCTGGGGGGCGTTCAACAGTGGCATCTGAACAATTTCTCAAGTAGACAACAAATAATAAGTGCAAAACTGAAGATAATCAAGATGACGGTCATCATTATGGTGATGATGATGTTGATGATGATGATGATGATGATGATGATGATGATGATGATGATGATGATGGGCAGGCAGGGATAGTCGGGCTTGCCTGACACTTGAATGAGCTGTCATTGAAGCTGAAGATTGAGGATGGCTGCCTAAAAGCGAGTGTCAATGCAAAGCGGAAAACGATTGAAAGGGAACGAGAGAAAGAGAGAGAGAGAGAGAGGGAAGGAGTGAAGGAGGGAGAGAGTGGGAGAAAAGGAGATTATGAGTGGGGCATTTTAATTTATTGACCATATTTCAATTCGTTCTATTTGAATCGACTCTGCAAAAGTTCGTCCCATTAGTGGCTAACTGACTTGCCACCGGCACAAGCCTAATATAAAATGATATCCAAATCTTTGGATCATAAGTTATTTAGCTTTACAAATCGGTGGATCATCGGATACTTACTTTCCTGCCATTGATTTATCTATTTTCAACTAATCAGCTAAACTATGTTCAGCTGCACTTCAAATGTGGCAGGCAGCCACAAACACATTTTGTGCAACTTGAAATTAGTAAATTTCATTGCGTTTCTAGCTTAACTTATATTTAATGCAGAGCACTTAATGGGCTGAATTGCTTAACAAACGTGTTTCGCAATCTATGCTCAGAAATCAAGTTGCTTTTCAATTTAGCTAAATCAATTTCAATTCCACACATTTGCGAGCGTCTCTCTGCTCAGCCCTTTAAATGAAAGTTGACAACGCGTCGACGTGATGACCATCTGTTGTCTGTTGTCTGTTGTCGGTTGTCTGATTGCTGTTGGCTGTTGTTTGTTGTCTCCGCCATAAAAGGCGCGATTGCCCACCCACCTTTTGCCAGACGTCAGACTCGGGATAGGATCTCGACTGCACTTGGGGGTTTCGTCGTTAAGCAACCTGTTGTGACCTTGTTGTTGTCAATGTTATTTTATTTTTGTATTTATTTATTTTTATTTTTTTTATTTTATTTTTGCTACTGTTGCATTATCCTGTGCCTGTTGTTGTTGTTGCTCTGGTGTGACTCTGGTTCGGGCGTGGCCACAAACCCGATTTCTATCTTTCACTTTAATATTTAAAATTTATGCGAGTGTTGCCTCAACTTAATCACAAAGTAAGCAAAGCAAATATGCCGCGCATCAGAGATAATTTCAAGACCAAAACCCCAAAATGCGAGACCCAAAAATACAAAAGCCAAAAGCCAAAAGATGCCCAGCCCAAGCCCAAGTCTCAAGTGTGGCTAAGGAATGCGTAAGACTGAACAAAACTTCTTTTTTTTCCATTCGTCATCCGTCTACATAAGGAGGGTAAAGTAGAGTGGGTCTCAACGTGCAAGAGAGATCTGGTTGATCTCGGTTAGTTCTCTGGCCAAATAGGTCAACTAAAATGTCAGGCGCGTCACTTCCCGAATTGGAGTTGTGTCGTTGTTGCGTTGTTGCGTTGTTGCCACGGCACTCGATACCTCATACTCGATACCCAAAATGATACCCCGATTCCGATGCTGGCCAGACTTATGTAATTTTTGTCTGCCATCTGCGGCAAGCTCACCGCATGAGGCAACTCAAATTTGGCTATTGGTGACAAACAACTTTTATTGGAGGACCTTGACAGATCAATTGCATTTATCTCTATATACTCTGTACCCATTGATAAAGTTAATTTGGCGTTGTGCAAATATCACTAGTGCCACAGTATTATATCTTGGCTTTTTGAGACTGGACATAGAATAGCTTCGCCAAATTGAAAACTAAGAAGGAAAAGTTCCAGATGTGGTCAGTCACTTTCAATAGGTTAGGCTTGCACACAGGGTATCTTGTAATCGGGGAACACCTACTTGTTTGATTGCATTCATTTTCTTATACACAACACGTCTTGTTCTTGCTTGTCCAATTGCAGACCTGTTCGCAACTGATCAAAGCGGGCCTCAAGCTCTCCATTCAAAGCAAACGCAAGCTGTCCACCTGCGACTCGAGCTCCGGCTCCGAGCAGCCCAACTCGAAGTGTTCGCGCCGTGACGAGGACTGCGAGGAGTCTAGCGATGAGGATAGCGAAACGAAATCGGTGCCCAAGGGACTTACCCCCGAGGATGAGGATCGCCGACGGCGACGTCGCGAGCGCAACAAAATTGCGGCCACCAAATGCCGCATGAAGAAGCGCGAACGCACCCAGAACCTTATCAAAGAGTCCGAGGTGCTCGACACCCAAAACGTCGAGCTAAAGACCCAGGTGCGCTCCCTGGAAACGGAACGTCGGCGGCTCCTCGAAATGCTGCAGGCGCATTCGCCCAACTGCGTCAAGCGTGGCGGCTGCCAGCTGCCCTCGAAGCTGCTTCATTCGCCGGCGCTTAAGTATTTCGCTGAACTGGAGCTAGATGGCCTGCTTAATGGCGACACGAGCACTGCGGCCAATACGCCCACGCAGCAACAGCATCACCAGCAGCACCAGCAGCAACAACAGCAGCAGCAGCAGCAGCAACAACATCAGCAGCAACAGCAGCAACAACAGCAGCAGCAACAACAGCAACAACAGCAACGCATGCAGAGCATACCATCCATGTCCACGTTCAAGTTTGGCAGCAAAACGCCGGCGGTAATGGCAGCAGCCGTGGCAGCTGCACAGGCACAACAGCAGCTACAGTTGCAGCAGCAGCAACAGTTGCCTAATGGCTACTGCAAGCCATCGCCCTCACCGCAAGAGTTTGAGCACGCCGGCTACTTAAGCTCGCCCACACAGGAGGCGCTCTGTCTACCACAACAGCAGCAACAACAACAGCAACAGCAGCAGCAGCAGTCGTCTTTGAATCCCGCCAGCAATAGCAACACAGCCGACAGCAATAATGCCACATTGCTGCTCAGTCAACAGGTCTCGGACTATGTGCCCAATTGTGAGGGTCTCAGTTTGGGACTCGGGCTTTCTGCTGTTGCCGTTGCCATTTCCACGCCCACAAGCAACAGCAGCAATAGCACCAACAGCCTCAGCAGCAATAGCTTAAGCAGTAGCTTAAGTAGCAACAACAGCAACAACAACAGCAGCAATCACAGCAACAGCAATACAACTGCAATTGCAATCACATCAGCAGCAGCATCAGCTGTCACAGCTCTGCCGCCCGCGACCACGCCCACCAGCGCCATTGAGTTTGTAAAGAATGAGCTGGTGGACTCGCAGAGCCCATACACCACAGAGCTGAGTGCAGAGCGATTCCTCTTCGATGGCTTCCCGGACATCAAACATGCGGTTAGTGTGCATCCGAGCAGTCTTAATAATATGGCCAGTGTGGCCAGCCTGGCGGCGCACAACAACAACAATCATCTGGTGGACTTTCATACAACGCTGCCGCATCATGGCGGCGGCGTTGGCATTATGACACCGTGCTACGAGGACGAGCAACTGTTGCTGATGAAGAACAGCTGCTACACCAACGATCTTCTGTCGCAGCTGGCGGACGATGATGCCGATTTCGTGGATCTGGATACGGGCGCCGCAGCCTTTATGACTAATGGCGGCTGCCTGGCGTGAGATCGGGCCCAACGCGCTGCCGATCACGAACTGTTGCTGACATTCGACCAGCACCAGGAGCAGCAGCAGAGCAGAACACAACAGCAGCTAGAACAGCAACAGCAGCAGCAACAACAGCAGCAGCAGCAGCAGCAGCAACAGCAGCAGCAACAGCAGCTGCAACAACAGCAGCAGCAACAACAGCAACAGCAGGCGGTGGACAATGAATTGCAGCAGGATCAGGCTTGGACACATGTCGACTATTGGTGCTAAGCAGCACACATAGCTGGCATATGTGTGTATGTGTGTTTGTGTGTTGTGTGTTGTGTGTGTTGTGTGTGGTGCATAAGGTTTATTGCAGGCACGCACATGCCACGTCCAGCTATCGCCCAGCTCCCCACATAACCTCCAAGCAAGAGCAACAAGAAATATCCAAGTTCTTCCAACAATCACAAATCGACAGTCCCAACTCAATCAGCCTAACAACCTGCGCTCGAATATCTTTACTATCATATGTAGTTCCCCACCCCTTTTCCACAGCGATAGTCTCTGGTTGTGCGTATGTGTGTGCGTGTGTGTGCGTGTGTGTGTGCGTGTGTGTTTTTTTTTTTTTTTTTTTTTGGATACGCCATGGGGGTGAGAATCTTCTGGAGATACAGGTGGCCCGTGCCACCTGCATGCACGATTCAAAGACAACGTCGATGCATACGTACTAAAAACACCCCCACACACACACCCCCACGCCCGGCGGTATCACCGTAAAGTATTACTTCACCGGGGTGGGTTGCCTAACTAGGCACTCTCCGTCACTCGCCGCTCAGTTTCGCATAATCTCAGATCCTTCTGTATGCATATGATGAGCTGGCGGACATCTCTCCAGTGTGACGGAGACTCCATCATGTACTGTACCAAGCTCTCCGGTGGGGGCACTGAGCCGGACACTCCCCTGTATCTCGAACAATGGTAGAGCACATGTTCCGGATCCTCGATGGCGTCCGGGCATGTCGGGCACTGCGGGATGTCCTCGTGCCTGAACCTGTGCAGGTAGCTCCTGTAGCCGCCGTGACCTGAAATAAACTGCGTTAAGTGGTAATCTAACTCCCTTTCCGCGTTTCTTCCAATCCACTCCTCTACATTGGGGATCAATCGGTGCGTCCACCTTCCTTTACTCGCCGTGCTCCATCTGTACTGCCAGGCGTCCATCGTCGCTGCTCTTACTGAGCTTCGGATGGTCTCCATAGTGTCCGGCGCAGCTATCCTTCTAGCGCGGATCTCCTTCATCTCGATCGCTAGCAGGTCAACTGGCAACTGTGCGTGTGTGTGTGTGTGCGTGTGTGTGTGTCTGGAGCGGCGCTCCAATCGTGGCTTGACTACCTCATAAAAACCTTAAAATTTAATGCACTCTGTTCTCTATTATATAACTAATTTTTTTTTTATATATTTTTTTTTTTTGTTTTTGTCTAAATTGTAGTTCGTAAAGCACCTGTATATAACCCAACAGTGTATATCTGTAAATGTATATGTATGTGTATATCAATAATTTAATGTTATCGATAACATTCCGAGCAACAGGCAATTTGTTGGCAGTCACAGCCGCATCAGTAATTATTAATTTTAATTTCGTTAAACACCCCCTCCCCAAACTACCATCCCCTGTGCGAGATTATGCAGCAAAAAGAAAAAGAAAAACAAAAACGAAAAACGAAAAGAAAAGAAAACAAACAAAAGCAAAATAATATTAAAACTTAGGCTAAAAGTAAAATTTAAAAACCATGCGATATAATGACGTTTGATATTTTTTTTTTATTTTTGCAAAACTTAGGTTTAATCAGTGATATATAAAAACAAAACTAATATAAACAAAAGCAACTTAACATACAAATATATATATATAAACATAAATGTGTAATTTTCTCCTTTTTGAATGTGAGTTGTATAAGTAGAAGAAGAAGGAGAAGAAGAAGGAGAAGAAGAAGGAAGAGAAGAAAGCTTGCACGCTGTTGCCTTAAAAAATTCGCTGGACAACTAAATGTTAAGGACTAGCTGTAAGTTTGTTAATCTTTTGCGAAACAAAAATGTGCTCTTAAACAACAAAAAACAAAACGACCATAAAAAACAACAATTTTGAAAACAAAAAAAACTGCAACAATTTTTTTTAAACTAGCGCCTTATTAAATTTAACTAAAACGATATATAAAAAAAAAAAAAACAAAACAAAAAGAAGCAAAAGCAAAATATTTACAAAAAGATCAGAAAAAAACAAAAATTAATTGTGTAAAAATATTTGAGAATAGCGAAAAGCAAAAAAAAATATTTCAAAATCATAATATTTGTGTATGTGTGTTTACCGCTTGATAATATTTTAACAGAACTCGTATATCTATACACCCATATACAACGTACATATGTATATATATATATGTATGTATATATATGTATATATGTGAATATATTTATTATTAATGTGTGTGTAAAAACTAAATACAAGAAGAAGAGGAAACGTTTATGCATCTGAATTATAAGTATAAACTGCTGTGAACACCAAAAAGTGGCCTAAAGAAAACCGAAAGAGATCATCAAGTGCTTTTCTAATTGTTTTAATTCTAATCATATATATATATATATATATATATATATATATATATATATATTTTTTTTTTTTACTTGTAAACAAAAACTAAAAACAAAAAAAAAATTGCCTCGATTTGTACTAAAGATTTAATATTTACAACTATTTATGTATAATATATATATATATATATAAATACTAATATGCATATAAAAATGTAGCATTTAGTGAGCACGGCGTTTGTAGTTGTACGATGTCTACCATATACCATATAGCATACCTTAAATATAGCGAACCATATACCATTAATATACCCAGCAATTTGAACTTTGATTGGCTCTCTAAAGTAATATACACATATATATATATATATATATATATATATGTATATGTACATTGTTAATTGTTGGTTAAACTGTAAAGTAAAGAATGGGTTATCACTGAAACTGCGATTTGCATTGAAGCCAACCAATCCCCCTTAGCAAACACAAATACCTGCCTATTTATAAGGAAAACGAGAAAACGAGTTGAGATGCATTGAAAGTCAGAAACACTAAATAAAGTTAGGCCTGGAATATATACATACCTATATGATATTATACGTTCAGCTTCCAAAATTTAAGCACAAAATATAGACAAAAAAAAAGAAAAAAGAAAAAAGAAAGAAAAATAAAGTTTTGAGCCCAGTTGGTCAAGTTTGTGTGTGTATCTATTTATGATTGAAGTCCGGGGCGGTTGAAGTTTACTGAAGAAGTTCTCAAGATGAAGAAAATGCAGTCCTTAAAGTACTATTAAATGTTAAATGTATGAATGCAATCAATGTTAATCCAAGAGTTCTAGGGCAAACCCCAATTTGGCTACAATACCATACATATTTATTATGCAAAAACAAAAAAAAAAACAAAATAAAAAAAATATATATATGAAAATGAAAATACCTCTCACACACATACATACATTAATACTCTCACATACTTAATGTATATTATGAGTATACGTATATTGGAATCAGTGTGCCTATAGCTGAAGTTTTTATAGCCGACAATCTGAAATCTGAAATCTAAAATCGAAAAATCGAAAAATCTGAAACAATTTTCTTCCTGCGTGTGCGTTTAATTCTAAAGTTACCTAAGCATAGTTCATAAATTAACATTGAGAAGATCATAATAAGAATAGGACAGCAACAGCAACAACAACTGTATCTATGTAACTATCTCTTTCTAAAAACATTGCATAATTTGTGTAACTCACTATCTCTATCGCTCCTTTTCCTTTCCCCTTCTCCAACTCATTCTGTTGGCTAGTAGTGGCGCATATTTTCATATCTTTTTGTCATTGACTTTCATCCTAATTTAGCTCATAATTTTAGGTTAACCATTTTTGACAGCAGCAATCCACACATTGTTGATAAGCAAAGCAAACAAAATGCGCTACGAAGTACCTGTAAAATGTTATATAATACATACAAATATATATATATATATATATATATATATATGTATATGTATATATATATATATACAAACATTTATATGCATCAATGTTGTTAAATGTTAAATAATGAAAGCACACTTGGAACTCGGGCACAAGACTTCATCTGTAGGCACTTAAAAACCATTAAATTAAAAACTATCTAAAATAAAAACAAATAAAAAATAACAACTAAAAACTAAAAACTAAAAACCTGTACACAGATATATATTGTATGTGCATAAATTGTTTTTTATATGTTCAACACTGTCCAATGATAGCTGCGAATAACGATATAAAAAGTGTCCAAAAACTATGAAACAAAAACAAAAATAGGTATAAATAACTCCCATAAACTGTGCTAAAAGTGAAGAAAATCAAACAGAAAAAGAAATAAGAGAAAAAAAGTATTATTTATATATTTTTGACAAGTGCAAAAATATATGCAAATTAATATATGCGTTTTCAGTTTTGCGTCTTAAGACAAATATGACAAAAATATATATATGTTTGTATATATATATACCACATACATATGTATGTATACAAAAAGTGTGCACGCATAAATTAAATTTTTAATTCATAATTAAGTTGACAACAAGCAATCTGTAATTTAATAATTTTTTTTTTATATATATATTTCCCCATATTTGTTTTTGTTTTTACTTTGTTACATGGATTTGCAATTGTTAAAAAAAATATATTATTTTGTATATTTTTTTGTTTTATTATTATTTTTGTATTTGTATTTAAAGCAGAAAAGAGAGGCACATGATAAATCAACTCAAAGCCAAACAACGACAGCGACACTCACACACACACACACACACACACTGACACACACACACACACACACACACACATTTACACAGCTAACTGTTTTAATGATTTTTAAGGCAAAATTAAAAAAGAAACGTTCTTAATATTTGTCACATGTAATTTATTATGCTACTTAAAAAAATCGAAAAATCCCAGGAAACCCAAATACACTTTAAAAAAAAAACCCCCTTAACAAAAATGTCAAAAACGAACGTGAAAAGCATACAATTAATTCTCAAACATTTTTTTTTTTTAGATAAAATTAAGCAGCTAATACTAAATATAAAATTAAAAACTAAATAATAATAATATTTGTTTTTTATTACTATATATTTAAAAAGTCAACAAATGGCAAAATTCTTTAAAAATAATTAAAAAATCACAAAAAAAAAACTAAAAAAAAAATATAAAAAAAACAAAAGCGAAAATGTAAAAATAAATGTTCTGCTTCAAAATCAAAACCGTAAAAAAATGTGCATTTCAATATTGGATTCCAATGAGAAATCAGAAATGGATTAAGTATTGTGGAGTTAAGAGAGGTAAGGCTAAGGCAATCTGATTTGCAGATCTTACAAGAAAGAATGCTATAGTGGGGTGATCTCGACTACGATGTACCGCTAAGCCCAACTGTTGAATATATTCTAGAAAAAAAAGGTAAAAAAAAACTGAAAACTCGCCACAAATCTTACCATCCCTTTCCAATATTTATGGCTTATCGGAAATGTTATCGATAATCACGGAACGAGGACAATTATCGATCAAATGAAACAAACTTAATTTTGCGGGATATACGAGAACTTACACTTTTGTTGACTCGGAGATTGCGTGTTCCTGTAGACATAGAGACGGACATAGCTGGATCAACAATAAATATATTATTTATGGGGTCGGAGATGCTTCCTTCTGCCTGTTACATGCTATATTGCCATTACACCTATATTTACCCATTGTCCATTGTGTGCCACTTTCTCAGCTTCAGTCAAGACGAGGGCTGAAGACTCACGACTATCGTCGCTGTCCAACACTACTTGCTGCCCATGGCTTACTCATGCACAACGCGGCGGCGTCAGCAACAAGTGAACTGCCTGCCTCAATTGCTTGAGACTCGACTCAATTATTTTTTTTATATTTTATATATATATACATTTTTTTTTGTTCTTGGCGCGTGTCTTGACGTGGGTGTGGGACACACTGGCTATCAACCGCTAACCACTGATCACCGATCACCACTGCCCCGCCGGCGTTTTTGGAGCGTGCACTTCCCTCTGCGCTGGCAGCGACTGCCTCGCTCCTGCAAACTCGACGACGACGACATCTGGCAGCTCAAGTGGCGTGGCGATTGCTGCTGGAAGGGGGCGTGCAGGCTAAGAGTGGGCGTATATATATGTATGTATGTATATGTCATGACATCATGTTATTATGCAAAAAGACGACGGCTTCACTTAGATTGTGGAAGCTGCTCACCACTATGCAGCAGCAGGTCTTGTGTATGTGTCAGCTCTTAAGCTCTCTCCGTCTCTCTCTCTCTCTCTGTCTCTCTCTCTCTCTCTGTGTCTCTCTCTGTCTCTCTCTTTCTCTCTCTATTTCTAACACACTTGAAGGCTTGGGTAGTGCTTTCGGCGCTTGGGTGACTAATACAATGATGACTCCCATTCCTCACCCTTTGGCTCTGGCCGTGATTAATGTCTAATTGCTTTTTGAATGTCGTAACAGTTGTAGAATCAAGTTAAATCCTTTTATATGCAAATTGAGCGACTGATGCTGCGAGTGTGTCATTCATTCAGTTTGTTCAGTCATCGCTTAACTGAGTTGCTCATTGTCCAACTGATCGATAGAGTTGGCCACAATCTATTCAAAATTGACACAGCAGAACTTCAGATTTCAGTCAGGGATAATTTTATTTACTTTATTTCAATGCTAAGATCAGCACATCCATGTTCGATCCAGATAAAGATCTGGGTGAAGAGCGTTATTCAAAAGGTAAACTCGAATAATTACTGAAGCCATCCAGGAAAATACCATAAGTACCCCATTATGTTCAACATACAGTGCCTCACAGCTTAATTGAACCAGTGTCCAGTAAAAACTGTATTTGCCTGCCATAAGCCAATTATTTATTATTTTTCAAAAATTCCAAAGACCTATGGTAGGTACATATATTAACCACCAATATGAATATATTATCCTAATAAACTGAGGTTTCCCCACTTGCTAAGTAGGATTATGTAAAAAGTACCCTATTTGTTTGTCGGCTTGTAAAATTTCGATATTTTTAAGGGGTCTATCCTGAGAATGCGAAAAATCAGGAACAAAAAAAAAAGAATTTGTTTGGAATTGGGTTTAGTTTTGACAAAGATCTTGCACTGAAAAAAATGAACACAAATTCATAATCGATTTATTCGATTTGGTTATGTGGCTGTCTTGAGGATGTAACTCCGTCGACCCAATCGACTTAATCGCCTTAATTTGTCCATTGCTAGATATGGGATAGGAAGAGAGAACCAAGGGGATGGGCAATGGCAGAAGAGGTGTTGGACAGACTCTCATCTTCCGAGGGTTGCTTGGATTGCAATAAAATGATTAAATTGGCAAAAACGTGATTTCCAATTGAAGTATTATTATTTAACTATTTGTCAAGCCACGGGCAAAGAGCAGAAAACACAGAAAAACAGAAAAAAGAAAAGGAAAATGTGATCGAGATTAGGGAAAGCTGGGAAAATTGGGTCTGCACGGGGCAACAGAACGATTCAAATCGAAAGAAGAATCGAAATCGGGTGCTGTGATAAATAATTATTGTTATTGTCGTTTGTATAAAATGCCACTCATAAATAACGAAATAAGCATTATCATTGAACGAACTATTAGCAATCACAGCGACAAGCTAAACATACAAACACACACACACACACACACAGACAGAGTGCTTGTTGTGCGGTGTATTTTTAGCTGTGCGTTAAGTGAACAATTATGCCACCTAAGCAACAACAACAACAACAACAGCAACAGCAACAGCAAGGCAACCAACACAAGTGCAACCCAGTGATAAATGGGCTTGTCTTGCGGCCAAAAGGCTTGAGATTAGCATTGGCCGGGGACCAGTAGCAGTAGCAGTGGCAGTGGCAGTGACAGTGGCAGTGGCAGTGGCAGTATCAGCCCAACCACCATTGAACCATTGAACCACTGCCGACTGTCGACCCACTGTCTGCCACACGATCTATGACTCAGCTCAAGGTCGTGGCGTGGTCATGTGGGCGTGGCATACCTCTGTATGCACACAGAAAAAAAAGAAGTAAATTTAAAAAAAAAATTGTTTAGTTTGCCAATTAAAATTTAAATTCAAGTCGAGAAATTTACCTGAATTTTAGGATCTGTCTTCCAGAAAACTGCAGTTTTCCTTTTCTTAATGAGAAAAAAATAAATATGATTTCAATTATTAATTTATATATGTATGTGTCCACAAAACTCTTACATTATTTTTTGTGTTTATTATATTATTATTAATAAAAAGTATTTTAAGATCTCACAAATACAAACATTTTAGGTCCGATTTGAATTCATGTAATACTTAAAAATACTTTCATTTCCTTGGTCTTAGCAGAAGAAGCAGTCGACAAAATAATTTTCAATTATATTTTCTAAATTTGTGAAATATCTTTTCTTTTCTTTTTTTTTGTATATTTGTGAATTATTTCTACAAAAAAAAGAAACAAATAATATTTTAATGCGATTTGAAAATTTCAGAGAGAACTTGGAAAACACAAAATAAAAAAGCAAAATGCATAAATAAATAAAATGAATCAGTTTAAACAAAATGATGATATTATTGACATGATATTCAGCATAATAACCTGGTCAGCCTCATCAAAGTTAGTGGACTGCCACAGAACTTAAAGTTAGTTGCAATGATTTGGTTGCCTTAAATGCTTGAGCAAGCTGTAATATATATTACACGAATACACACACACACACACACACACACACACACACAGGTGTAGAGCGACCAGTTTAAGTGCATGACGCGGCATTAATTGAAGCATTGCAACATTTGGCGCAACAAATGGCATGTGACGGCCAAAAGCGAAGATGATTACAAAGGCGTGGGAGGGAGGCGAAGGATCGGGGAGTGCATGTTGCATGTAACAAAAGAAAAATGCTCAGGGACCGTCAATCATTGGCATTATTTTTAATATTATTATTATTATTGCATATTCAGTATCAGTCAGTCAGTCAGTCAATCGAGGTGCAGCCGCAGCTCATTTTTGTTGTTGGTTAAGGTCAGGACAGCATTGGCCAGCGTTGCGTATGAGTAATGCCTACTGGCAAATGGCAGCAAATCTCGGATCTTGCCACGCCCACAACACAGCCACATTATACAGATGCAAATGTTTGCATAGTCGCAACATTAAAGCTCATTGGCAGCCACTTGGCTGCAGCACAACACAACTCAAATTCTAATTCAAATTCAAATTTAAATTGAATTTTATGCATTGCCTGGGGGGAGGGGAGTCTGTGTTGACGCATTCAATACACTCAGATCGAAAAATCTTAAGTATCTAGACGCGAATTAATATTGCACATGACTAATTGGCTATCAATCAAATCAAAGTCAAAAGTTGCTGCTGCTGTGCAGTGCACAAAACGATATAAAACCCACAAAAACAATACAAAATTATGAAAGTCAAATATTTACATAGCGGGGCGCTGTGTTGATTACTCACTCATGTGTTGTACGGTTGATGTTTGTCTTTGCCCGTTGATTGATGTCTATTTTTCGATTTAAGCACAAGCTATTTTCGTATTTCACGTAATTCAGTGCAATTTCCAAATTCGAAAGCCACCGCCAAATGAAGGTGCTGCCAGACCTCCAAAAACTGATGCAGCCAGCGGTGGCTGCGCTGCGCTCAAGTGTAAGCGCAAAATTGCTCGCAGCCAACTTAATCCGCGTGCAAAATATTTTTGGCTTGGCGCGTCGTTTTAGATGTGATAAATTTATTTTAATTGAAGCTGTGTGCGCCGTGAACATGTATTCGCCGAGGAAGGCGCTGCCAGTGCCAGTATCAGACGACTTTGGTTTCCCATACACTCCATACGCCATACAAGAGCAGCTGATGCAGCAGCTCTTCTTAGTGCTGGAATCTAAGCAAATTGGCATCTTTGAGAGTCCGACGGGAACGGGCAAATCGCTGACGCTCACCTGCGGCGCACTCACCTGGCTGCGCCAGCACGAGCAGCTGGTACGCAGCGAACTGCTGCAGCGCATCGGCGAAGTGGATGCGCAGCTGCGCCAGCTGCAGGACGCCGGTGAGCAGGCAGCCGATTGGATAACAGCCCAGAGCGAAACGCGACAGCAGCGCGAGGAGTTGCGTCAGCTGCAACGTTTGCGTGATCTCTGGCAGAAGAAGGAACAGGAGCTTCTGGCCATCAAACAGCGAGGCAGCCAGAGGCAACAGCCTCGAGCAGCGCGGCGGGCGGGCGAACAATTCCTCCATGCTGAGCCGGAGCTAAACTTGGATGATCAGACGACGGATACGTTGGAGGAGCAGGTGCAATTGCAGGTGGAGCAGCAGGAGCGCTTTCGTGATGTGCAGGTCTTCTACTGCAGCCGGACGCACGCACAGCTGGCGCAGATTGTGGCCGAGCTACGCAAGACGCCGCATGGGAAGAGTGTGCGCTGCATCTCCCTCGGCTCACGCCACCAGCTTTGCATCCATGACCAGCTACGCCGCCTGTCCAACGTGGCGCTCCTCAACGAACGCTGTCTGGACATGTCACGCCTCAAGCCCAGCTGCCCCCACAAGGCCCCCAACAAGGTGCAGCGGATGATTGATGCGTCGCTCTCCGAGCTGCTGGACATCGAGGAGCTGGCGGCGCAAGGAGCATCCTGTGGCGGCTGTCCCTACTACGCGACACGCTCAGCGCTGGCGCAGGCTCAGCTGGTGCTGCTGCCATATCCGCTGCTGCTGCAGCGCAGCGCACGCCAGCAACTGGGCATTGATCTGCGCGGCGCCGTCATTATTGTGGACGAGGCGCACAATTTGCTGGACACCATCGCCCAGTTGCACAGCTGCGAACTCAGCCGCGACCAGCTGCAGCTGGCGCGTCAACAGTTGGCCGCCTACAAGGAGCGCTATGCGTCTCGCCTGAGCAGCGCCAATTTGTTGCGCATCAATCAGCTGATCTTCGTGGTGCGTCGCTTGCTGCTGGTGCTGGAGCAGCCTCTCGATGAGCCGCGTCTGCTGCACACCTATCAGCTGTGCGCCGAGGGCGAATTCTTCAACATCGATCTGCATGCCGTGCTCGAGTTCTGTGCGCGCACACGCTTTGCTCAGAAACTGCATGGCTTTAAGCAGCACCAGCAGCGTGAGCCGCATCCCAACGAGAATCGCCCACCGCCCACACAGCAGCTGCTCCAGCGCCTGGCCACACAGCATCAGCAGCAGCTCAGCCAGACTCAGTTGGGTGGCAAACGCAAACTGCAATTGCATTTGTCAGAAACGGATGAGGCAAATCAAAAGGATGTACAACTGGAGGAGAAACCTCTGGCTGCAGCTTCGCCCATACGTCCACTGCTCGCGTTTCTGGAGACGCTCACCAGCAATGCCGCCGATGGACGTGTTCTTCTCAATCCCAACGTCGGCACTCTGAAATATCTGCTGCTCAATCCCGCCGAGCATTTCAGCGACATTATCAGCGAGGCACGCGCTGTAAGTAGCACCCAGACACTCCATATTGTTATCCAACTATTCCATCTCTCTCTCCCGCTCTCTGCTGTTGCAGCTCATCATTGCTGGCGGCACGATGCAGCCCACGCAGGAGCTGACAGCCCAGCTCTTCGCTCAATGCCCGGAACGCGTCGTGGAGCGGTTCTACAGTCATGTGGTGCCGCCGGATGCGGTGCTGCCATTTGTCCTGCCCACTGGACCGATGGGCGCCCGGCTTTGCTTTAGCTATGCCCAACGCACCAGTTCCGCCATGGTGAGCACTTGCCAGCTATTTATTTATGTATTTATACAGATAATCTCACTCAGTTGAGAACTGGTTGTGACTGTTGGTATCTATATAACCACATTGATTCGACATGTTCCACAAACTGAGTTCTACTAGCTGCTTAGTTATGGATATAGATACAATGTACAACTTACTGTACATACTCGATTCAATGTGAATTTCTCTGTTTCTCCGTAAGCGTAGCTGCAGGAGCTGTCGGTGGTGCTGCAGAATGTATGCAGCGTGTTGCCGGCGGGTGTGGTTTGCTTTTTGCCTTCGTACGACTACTTGGAGACGGTTTATGCGTTTCTGGAGCAGAGTGGTGCATTGCGAAGGATTGGGCTGCGCAAGCACGTCTTTCGCGAAAAGGCTGGGGGCGGCGGTGTCGAGCAGCTGCTACAGCAATATGCAAATGCCATCAGTCAAAGTGCTGGCGCTGCAGGTGGCGGTGGAGGTGCATTGCTTCTCAGCGTGGTGGGAGGTAAGCTGTCCGAAGGCCTCAACTTTGCCGATGACTTGGGTCGCGGCGTCATCGTTGTGGGCTTACCGTATCCGAATCGCACCGCACCCGAACTGAAAGAGCGCATGCGTCATTTGGACGACACGCTGGGCAACGGTGCCGGCAATGAGTATTACGAGAATCTCTGCATGAAGGCGGTCAACCAGTGCATTGGCCGCTCCGTGCGTCACATTCGCGACTATGCCTGCGTGTATCTGCTGGACGAGCGCTATGTCAATGAGCGAATCCAAAAGAAGCTGCCCGCCTGGATAGCTCGGCACATTCATGTGGCCACTGATGGATTTGGAGCGGTTCAAGCGCGCACCGCTCGCTTCTTTAAGGCAAGGAGATCAACTGATGCTAAATGCTAGAAATGAATTTCAAAAAGGAGAATCTCTCGATTATCATTATATGTATATTCTAGTTGAGATAAATAGATTACGTTTTAACAAATGATTTATTAACAATCAATTTTGATAATATTGCTGAGTACATTTTGGAATTGCAGAAACGAGCATTACTATATCATAAAACTCGCGAATATTGGGCAAATAACAGATTGTAGGATGGGAAATTGCAGCACTGCATATCGGTTCGCTTCCAGTTGGAGAGCGTTGAGTACTCGATCTCCAGTTCCTTCATGGTCTCGTACGCTAGCGACGATTTGTTCGCAAAGATGGTGACAATAAATTTGCCCGGCTTGAACGTCTTGATTACCTGAGATATCAATTTCGTATAATTGTTGAGCGCCACATTGCTCTCGAAGCTCACATAGGAGAACTTCTCCTCGGGTGTTATGTGAATGGTCATGTATTCGCCGTTCTCCCCGATCCCGTTCATGGAGTAGCCGCACGGATCGAATAGAAAGTCATCGATATGCATTGCCGGCAATATTTGGTCGATGCCCGTGTGCGCTGTCACTTCGCGGCCCGTGGTGAATTTGCACTTGGCAAAGGCAGACATAATGTTTTTATCGAGATCTTGCATAAGGATCTCGATTGTTTGATCTGGATCTGCATCCGCGCTGTTCTCCTCAATTATATGTGGCAGTGGTTTTATATCGGGCTTACTGAATGTGTACAAATACCAACATTCGAGATTAATGGAGCCAAGGCAGTAGGATCTGCCCTCGGGAAATATTGTATCTAAAAATTTAACCTCCTCAAAAAATCCCTCATGTGGGGACATTTGGACTTCGGGTCTTGTAAAATTCTTCCTCGAGTAGAATATATCGCTTATCACATGATATCCCTCTAGTTTGGCCAATTGGAGTAATTGGTCAAGGCACTTCAGCGGCGTTGTTGTCCCACAGGTCTTCAGTATCCATCTACGCTTCGAGACGAACATGCTGCTCTCGCTTAAGAGGAAGGCATCTATTGAATCGTTCTTAATATAGCTAATTATTTCGCATTTCACGTGGCACAGCAGGTTCTCCCATTCCTCTCTGCTTATATTGCGTAAGTCGCCGTTGGGGCTCGAGCTCTCGTCGAACCATATTTCCAATAACTTTTCAACGCCCTCAAAAAAGTGAGCTACGTTCGGCATGTCGAAATAATTTTGATCCATTAGATAAACAATCAACCTAGGGATGAAAACCAAACGCCGACAAAACGATATTAAAGCCAAAGATATTAAACGATACAAAATTGTGATATCGATAGGTGAGTGGTGCACTGCTTGTTCAATAAAACGCGAAATTACAAAATAACGGTTAGTATTATCTACATATTAAACTCTGAGTATTTGCATTTCTCAAATAATTATTACAAATATTTATTTTTCGAATAGTAATGAAGTACAAAATAATTGTGAGATAACAATCACGTGTCAAATATTGGGTGTGCGGCATATCGATAGTTCAGAATTGTATTTTGAACTTAAATCGGTAGTGATCGATAACTAACCCTGTAAGCGATGAACTATGGGTGTTTTCGTTTTAGTCGCGGTCGGTCACACTGTCGTTGATGTGTGTGTTGTTTGTCGTTGTCTCCACGAAGCAATGTATTCTCTGTGTTCACTCTCAATAAATTGAACATGTAAACCAAAAGTGAGCTTTGAACTACAATTTCTGAACGGAAACGCGCTGCATGTGTACAAAGTATGTAATTTTAAGTCAAGCAACGGATGTGTAGTGTTTCTCTCTTTTGTTTGTTGTCTACCCGTGTCGGACCATAACTATATGTGTGTGTATGTGTATGTGCACATGTGTGTGTATGCGTTAGTGTATGTGTGTGTTTGAAAAGTGCATTTTGATTCGTTATAAAAATAGCCGCGATTGCATGCGACTCGAAACGCCGAACAAACCAAAGAGGCGCAGCCAAATTCAAGTCCAGCTTTTGCAACTTTCAACAATAACCGTTAAAAATCTTCATTCTCAATTCACATTTTCGTATTTACTTTTCACATGTGCCGATAGATAAGATGCTTCCCTGTTTGCTTAGTATATTTACCTATCTACGTTCCCTTTTTTCTTGTTTGATTCATAAGCAAGATATGTCGACCGTATAACAAAAACAACAACAACATCAACAATATCGCCGCCATTGAACAAATATTTATGACCAATAATATTTCGTCCGAATTTACTTGCTGGCGATAAAGCGCTGACACCAGATTAAAACATTTTAATTTGTATACCCTGTGAACCCATTGAGCCATATATATATATATATATATATATTAATATATATTTTAATTCATCATGATTCGATCTTACTTTTTTATATAAAAAAAAGCACACAGGTAAAGATCTAAGATTGAAAACAAAGCCTTTAGATTTCTGAAATGTCTTCAATTTTTTATATTATATACATCATTATCAGCAGTTTAAGCTAGTTATGATATTATTATTTACTTATAGCCACAAAATTGAAGCAAGCACATTTGTAAGTTTTGCATAGCCCCCAAAGCAATATAAAGGGTATCTCTTGACAAGCACTTGGGAAAAAAGCACTTTTATTTTGACAGTGTTTTCTGCATTGCCAAAGGCTGCTCAGATTACATGAATTTGTGACTCTGCCCGGCCAGAAAGCTGGATGTGTGGAGACATTGGCTCATAGTTGTCAACGGAGCTGGGGCTTAGTACGCAGTCAGCAAAACTAGTAACAAGCGTTTAAAGCGGTTATTCTCGTTAGCTGTTGTTGTTGTTATTCTTGTGGAAAACTTGTTTTTATCGCTGACTGCGATAAAAATGGGACACATATTATAGTAGAAAAAATAGAAAACAACAACATAAACAACAAATAAGAACGAAAACTCAGCTGAAAAGCATTCAAAAACTGTCCATCTTTTTGCTTGCAGTTGCATTTTAAATTTCCCCAGCTCGATATCGTCGTTATCGATATGTGAATCATGCGCCGACTTGTTTACGTTTCTGAGCTGTGGCTCAATTTAAATTTCAGCTGCCCCCAAAAAGTCACACAGCATTAGCTGTTCGCCAAAAAAATAAAACAGATGTAATATAAAAAAAATACCCTTGCTATAATAGCACTTAGCAATGTGCTCACAAAATATATTTTAATTTCTAACTGAAACGATTTAAATTTGAGTATGTTTTTTTATGCCACATTATCCTGTAGGAATAAGTAGTTATATGGTTAGTTACCATAAAGTAGGGCTCTATGCAGGTCATTCGTAAGTCGGTGTTTCGCGCCGAGAACATCTTTTTTTTTCTTCTGTTGCCTTTGCAGCCCAAAAACGTTGCGCAGGTTTTTCGATTCATTCGCATTTCGACCGCAGTCGCGGCAGCAACGCTACTTGCGAAACGGAACGAAACGGTAAATGAAACAACGCCCCGTGGCCGCTAAACGTGCGTCGGTCAAATTGAATAAAAAAAAAGAAAACTTAGCAGAAAGTTAAACAAAAATCAAATAAATTAATAAAGCGCTGTGCGACAGCAAGTTACTTAAGAATTGTGCAATTATTTATCGGACAATAGTAATACTCGAATTAAATCTCAAGTGCTGCCTACAACGGACGCTGATAAGCACACACACATTTTTTTCCTTTTTTTTTATCAAAGTCTGTGCACATTTATTTTTTCTGCAAGTTGTCCTTTTTTCGCTGAGAGAGAGAGAGAGTGAGCGGCAAATGCGGCAGCATTGAAATCAAAACAAAAATTTAGCAAAGTGCCGTTAGCAGGCAGGCTGGCAGCACACATACATCCATGCACAAGTACATATGTGTGCCGTTAGGTTGCTTACTACAGTTGTGTGTAGAATTTTTTTGTATTATTCGTTTTCTTTTCTTTTTTTTTTGGGTGTGTGAAAAGTGAAAGTGAAAATTTAGCGCAGGGAACGCGCACACACACACACACGCACGGAAACACACACACGCGCGCAGGACAAGGCAGCAAACGAAAGAGCAGAGAGTGCAAGCAAGCGCGTGAAAGAGAGAGAGAGAGACCACGCTTTGCTCCACGCAGGAGAGCATGCGTTTGGGGTCTAGGCGCTACAATTTGGAATTTGGCACAGCGTGTGAAGCGCACGCATAAACACCCCCGCAACAGCCTCGTGCTCTCTCTCTCTCACTCTCTCGCTCGCTTGCTGTGCTCTGCGCACAGTAGAGTAAAGTATACAAAAGCATACGAATTACATAGTCCCTTCTTCACCTCCCCCGCCACCCTTTTGCAGTAGCAGCAGCAGCAGCAGCAGTGAGTGTTATGCGCTAAACTCTCAAGTCAATTTTGCGCTGAAACGAGACGCTGTTGTCGTCGCAGCAGCTGCGTTGTGACGTCAAAAGCAGGAGCAGCAGCGCTGCCACAACCGCCTCCCCCACCCCCCTGTTGTCGCTGCCCGCACACACACGCAATAACAATAATAAGGAGTCCGTACCACAAAACGAAAAATAAATAAATAAATAACAAAAACGAACAAAGACAACGAGAAGACGTCGACTAGCCAAAAACGTGCGAAAAAGAGAGCGTAAGAGAGAGAGGGAAAGAGAGAGAGAGCTAGAGCGAAAGCTATCTTTGTGTGCGAGTGCAGTAGCAGCAGCAGCAACAACAACAACAAGAGCGATAACAGCGACAACGTTGCAAAAGGAGCAATAAAAATGGAACAGCCGAGCATACTCGTTAAAATCCTGCATTCAATACCGCATGTGAATTACACATTTCGCCGGGTTAATGACACCTTCAATCTGGATAGCGATGTTTACCTAGAGGTGAGTACAGCCACAAGGATACAAATACTACTATATAATACTGCAATCGCCTTAGTTTTCATATATTCCGTTTAAATGGTTGCCTCGAAATTCGACCTGCTTATGAAAAACATTAACTTCATATTGTAATTTGTTAAACAAATCTTTAACCACTCTTGTTTTTACATGTTTTGTATAGAAATATAGGACTTTGAGAAATAAGTAGAAATAAGCTTACGTGCACAACTTATACGTTCGGCATAGTTTCGTTTCTTTTTTTTATTATGTTTTTTTGTTATATATTTTGCATATTCATATTTTCTGGGTTAAACTCTTCGGTATAGACTAGTTTTTAGGTTAGCTGCCTCAAGTGGTACTTCGCTGTAGTGGTGGTGTTGCCCCACTTGAGACCCCAAAATTATGCACTTGAAGTGCGTTCCAATTTACATTGATTGCATTTTGATTTGTTTAGTTTGCCATCTTGTCGAAGGACTCTATCTGTACATCGTATAAGCGTTTACTCTACTCGAGTGCTGCCTAAAATTCGAACTCTCTTTTACCTGTGTAAAACGTTCGCACTGTGCTCTCTTTCTCCGTTTCTCTCTCTCCCTCTCTCTCTCTCTCTCTCTCTGTTGCTCTCTCTCTCTCTCTATCTCAAAACTCCCGCTCGGAGTGTGCTGCAATTGCTGCATGTGACTCTCTACAACGCCAGAAACAGAAACAGCAACAACAATTTCGATATTTCCCATTTTGTTTACGCCTTCTGTTGTCTGGGAGCGTCTGTCGAGCCCTTTTTCGTTTCATTCCCACAACGTTCCGCCTCGTTCCGGACCCGGCTGCTTACCATGTGCACTACATGTGCCCAGATTCTGGTCTACCTCCGCCTTCGCTTGGAGCGGGTGTGGGAGCGGGGTGGTGGTAATACGACACACACTTCCGGCTTCCCATTTGTTTCATTCTTTTTGTTTGGTTTCTTTTGATTGCCGCTGCCGCTAAGTATCAATAGGCATCATTGCTGTTGGGCCGAGCCCAAACCGAATCGAATGCGAACGCAAGACTGAAGTCTGAAGAACCCTAAAGACACACACCCCCCCCCCCTCCCCCCTCCCTGGCAAGAGCCTCCACTCACCTCAATTCGGCAACGGCAGCGGTAACGCGAAACAGCAGCTGCCTTTGTTTGACTGACGTCGGCCTTTGGGTTTACCCCTATTCCCTAACGTGCGCGGCGCCCTCTTTGAGTCGCGGGTTATCTCACATCAGCTTTAATCGCTGGTTCGTCCGTATGATAAGAACCAAAACCGAACACCGAAACTTGTTTAAGTAACACTCTGACACCAGTGTTCCCATGATAATAGTAGTGATTTTTACTTACTTGTGTTAGTTTAATTGAGTAAGAAATATATACAGTTATGTCAGTTACTAGTCCTAAATGCAAAATTCATTATACTTTTTTTTTTTAACAAAAGGATTTTTAATTTTTTTTTTTTTAAATCTAAACAGTATCAGTTTTTAATCTATCTAATCTATCTGTGAAATATTACCCAAGTGTGTCAATTACTCAGACAATAATAAATGCCATAACCAAGAACCAATGTAGAGGGTATTTTTATGAACCAAGTCAATTTAAGTAACCGGCTCGGATTCCTATATCACAAAACTGTCTTAGGAACAATCTGTCAAAAGATTTATTCTTGTATTAAGAAATTTAGCTTTTACCAAGATAGTTTGATCAATTCAAATAATTCGAACTTCGATTGAACATTTAGATGTCAGCAGATTAGGTCCGGTCCACAAGGGTATGTAATCTTCGGCGTGTTCTTTCCTGTTTTGTTTATTTTCAGTTGGATTTTCCTTTAGCCGGGAAAAACGCAGCTGTAAAATTTGATTGAAATTAGCTGGTCATTGCAATAGCTGCCGGCTGTAAAAGGAGTACGTGAAAAGGAGGAGGGAGAATAAAATGGTAGAGGTGGTTTCCAGCGGCAACGCTGATGCCATTGTCAAATTCAGGTCAACTAAGCGCAGCTCCGCTCTCTCTCTTCCTCCCTCCCCTCCCCCCTCCCTCTCTCTATCTCTCTCTCTCTCTCTCTCTCTTTCTCGCTCGTTTTTACTTGGCCCGTTGCGCGGTTGAGCTCGGATTTGGCTTTGGCTTTTTCTCTTGGATGTGGATGTAGGTCAGCTGACGCTGCTGCACTGGGCGTAGTTTTTTACGCGCGTCAGCAAAAGCAACCGGAGCAGGCGTAGTCACAATTCAGAGCAGGTACCAGGAAGGGGGAGGCAGGCAGTTTTTGATAAGGGGGGATGGGAGGGGTGGTAAAAGCTGTTTCTCTTCCTCTTTTGGGATGCAGGTGAGTTCACCATTTGCCGGCCATAGACTTCTGTCGCGTTTGTTTAGGGGTCGTCGGGGTTGTACAATCAGCCATGAGCTAGGCACGTCACATGGGGATTAGCCATTGTCATAATGGGGCTGACAATGAGCCACCACTTAAGCCAATTCTGTTTGCGGTTGGCTGGCAAATGAGCCCACTAAGCTAATCTGCTTATCGACTGGTTGATTTGTCTGACTGTTTCCCTATTAAATGTGAAACGCGACCAAATTCTATAGGCGCATTAGATTTGGATCCCAAAAGACTTACCAAAGAAGCTAGAAAGTTAAATAGAGAGAGAGGGGAGAAAACTA
The DNA here is from genome assembly GCA_035042145.1 of Drosophila kokeensis. Taxonomy (NCBI): domain Eukaryota; kingdom Metazoa; phylum Arthropoda; class Insecta; order Diptera; family Drosophilidae; genus Drosophila; species Drosophila kokeensis. Next base: position 912,247 of record JAWNLT010000374.1, read on the forward strand.
ATACAGTCCCTTATAAATTCTGAAGAGTTTCTTGAACAGAATTTATTTAGTGTGTAATGAAACTGCAACTGCATCAAAGAGTAGTACAGCTTAGATTTGTCTATCTTAACTTAAACAACGTGTGTCGTAAAACAAAACTTCTATCCAAATTTGGAATATAATGATACGTCTCCTTATATTCGAGATGAGTATAAAATTGGCAATTGCACTTGCGGTCTTATTTCTCTCTCTCTCTCTCTCTCTCTCATTTCCTCTTTTCAACTTTTGTTTATTTGTGTTCAAGCATGATTTTCAATCAGCTCAGCATCAACCACATATTTGGTATGAAAATCCCTTCAATTGCTTCCCCCTTCATAACCGCAAACCTGGCAACATCCTAGGGGCACTGGCTATTGTGTGTTGTGTTTACTCGATATGTCTAGTCTATTAATTCAAATTGTGTTTAATCAGCTCATGTCATTCAGTTGTGTTTTGTTTCCTCTCTATCCTGTTTCTAGCCAACCCATTGCCCCTAATCCTCCTCCTTCTCCTTTCCCCCTTTGTTTTTAGGCTCACACATTTCAATAGTTGCTGTTGCTGTTGCTGTTGTTGATGATGATCAATTTAACCTTCAAATAGCTACACAATTGCTCTTGACAACAATGACACCAACAACTAGCAACCTGTTTTCCCCCATTCCACCCTACGACCTCAATAGGCTGTGTGAGCTGCTCTCTAGTGTTGATGAAGAGTCTCTCTCTCACTCACTCGCTCACTCAGTCACACACTCACTCCCTCCTGTGCTGTGTCATCTGCTTGTCTAGCTGTCCGTCCAAGGTGATGACGCACTGTTGCTGCAAATGTGCGGGCAGCTTAAAGAGGTGCAGGGGAAATGTGCACAACATTTAAATGGGATTGTTCCTCGCTGTTCCTCTAGGTCTCTGCTCTGTCGTCTGACTGGATAACTCGTTACGCATTGGAACCCGTATATCATACATACAGTGGCCCACAGCTTAAGGTGGGCAGTGTCAAAGAAAATAGGCTTCTTTTTTACATAATCCTACCTAGCAGGTGGGGAAACCCCAGTGTATTGGGGTCATATATTAATTTAGGTGGTTAATATGTATACCTACCATCGGTCTTTGGAATTTTTGAAAAATAATGAATGATTATTTTATGGCAGGCAATTACATTATTTACTTGACACTGCCCACCTTAAGCTGTGGGCCACTGTATATGCTGTGCCAACAGTTGACTCTCTTTCCAATTATTGATGCTTGTTGCTTTCCATTGTATTACACCCTCTGTAAAATGTGTTATTAATTGCTGCAAGTCTTAAGCCTATTTAGCCATGTTTCCTTGTGCTTATTTTCTCTTTCGATGCGCAAATTGATGAGCTATTTCAAAGGCAATGCATTTTGGTATGCACTGAGCATGTTTTAATCACGAAAGTTATGCAAGAAAGCCTTTTTTCCAATCGTATGAATCCGAGGGAGAATAACCAGCAGTAGCGCTGGGTTTCCAAATTTAGAAATCCAATTCAATTTATAGCCTTTACTTGTGCGGTGTAATCCTGTGGCATGTCACAGCTGCTCTAGCGGATGCATATTTGATGACTGTCTCGAACATCTCTCGCAGTAAATGCAGTGCTGCAGCAGCTGGCAGCAGTTGGCAGCTCAGAGTCAGACCTCAAGTCAAGTCAGAGTTTACGAACTGGCCGACTATATTAAGAAGAGCCCAATCGAAACTATCTGAAATCAAATTATCAAGCACTCTGAGCAGTTTCTCTTCCACCCGCTCTATCCCTCTCCCCTCTCTTTCTCTGTGTTTGCTGACTTTCATTTTGGGTTATTGCAATTGAAAATACAATCGGAAAGATGCACACAGCTCGCCCTTGCCTTTTTTCCATCTGCCGCTCTCGTTCTCGCTGTGCCTTCTCAGTTTTTCCGGCTGTCTGCCTGTCAAATGCAACCACAACAATTGCAACAAGAACAAAAACAAGAACTGCCAGGCAGCTGCCTTCACATTTACCAGATGCATCTACAAGATACATGGCATGGCAATATGCCTACTTACAGATACTCTTGTATCTGCTGTCGCTTTTACGACTCGTCATAAAACTTCTGCAATTCAATCACTTTTGTATGTGTCGCAGATATACAGACACACTAACACAATATACAATACAGATACTCAGATCTATAGAGCCTGCTATCAGCCCATTGTATTTGGCCTGACTTCTTGTCTTGAATCGGACTCGGAACGAGGCAAACTCGAACTCGAACCAGGCATTTCAGATGGAATGCCCTGCGACTGAGCTGCTGCTGCTGCTGCTGCTGCTGCTGCTGCTGCTGCCTGTTTATCTCATTTTGACGAGCTGCATTGTTTATTTGTGCAACAAGCGTCGTCGACTTTGGAATGTTTATTTGCTTTGCTGTATTTGCTTTTGCCTTTGCCTTGGCTGCTCTAATTTCGTTTTGATTTCGATACATTCAAACAGATACACAGCCAGCCAGAGCAGGAATTGTCAACCAACAGCAAGCCGATGTTTTCATACTCTTGCTGTGCGAGCACATTTATAGTGATATAATGTTCATTTTTATTGTAATCGTTTTACATATAAAAATTCAGCTAATGACAAATAATTCCAGATGATGGAAGTAAAATTTTGAAAATGTCTATTTCCGGTCACAAAGTCAACCTCTTTATATGTAGTACATCTAAGATCGATGGATACGTCTGTTAATACCCAATTAAATCAACAGAGACGTGGTCAAACTTAGACCCAAGCCCGTAAAGATCAATTCTGAGGTTTGGTTTTTTTATGAGCTCAGTGAATAAAGTATTACGTGTGTTGCTATGAATGCGTAATACCCATCACAAGTATATTTCTATAGAAGAGGATGCCCCTGAGAGATGCCGCATCGTTTACATATTTCAAATACCCTAAACACTTCCCCCCTCTCCAAAAAGAAAAAAAAAACTACGTCGAGCAGCGGCCACACAGGCAGTCGTCGTTACAAAAGTATTCGAAAACCAAACCGAGCCGTTGAAAACAGTTGAAAAAATCGAAGCCGTGGCCCACGCTTCGATCGACTGACTAACTGGCTAACTGGCTAACTGGACTGGACTGGACTAGTCAGCAGGTTTCTACAGCGCCACCCTTTGTGCTGCCGCTCGCCCCTATCGCTGACTGTACAAAAACCAAAAAGAAAAACAAATAAAACTAAAAAAAGTTCAAGTTCAAAAACGTTTCGATTTCATTTTCGATGTGCGCCCAAATTGGATGTTTAGTGGGCGTCCCAAGTGTATCTCTGTCTTTGTCTCTTTGTCTCTTTGTTGCTTGTATTTTGTTTTTAGTCATATTTTTCTCGAAAAGTAAGCAGACAGCTTTTTCTCTTGATATCTTCTCAGCCCCTCGGCCTGCTCATTCCTCAGTCCATTCCCCCACCCTCCTCTTTCATGTTGTGTGAAAGTTTGGCGTGGTGCGTTGTGACTATATATATGTATAGTCATGTATATATATGTTTTCTGATTTTTCTGTTAACTGCTTAAGAAGAAATCTTACGCCAAGACGCTGCGGAATTGTTTGGATCCCAGTATTTGTTTATATGCGCATCGATTTTATGATCTCCAGAGCCAGCAACATAATTGACTCGATGTTGATGATGATCTTTAAGTTTCTTATTGGAACATTTGCCGAATGTATGTCAGTTGGGTAAGCGATATATTTGATCAAATAGTGGCATAACGGATTCTTAGTTCCCTTTGTCGACAGATGGACAACTCTCGTTAAATAATCAACTTTAAGCGTTTCAAAAGCTGATCAATACAAAATGAACTTAATAATTTACCACTAGGCAGCTGGAGTAGTAGTACTTGATTGAATTCCAAATTGTATTTGCCATTGTTATTGCTACTTCACTCTAGGGACATATATATAGGTATATTTATGGATCACTTTGGGTCAATACCTTACAATGCAGTTCCTTTGTTCTGGTTGGGCGTGTTCGTTCGCATTTGCATTCCCAATTGTTTCAATACATAATAAATATATGTGTGCCATATAATATGTGATCTTTATTCTCATCTAGAAATTGCGCAATTGTAATTCCGTGCTGGCCATTCAATCTTTTTTTTTTTTGTTTGTAGTTTTGCTGGAGCGTCACGTCACGTGATTTGCATATGAAACGACCGACACGTCAATGGCATGACTCCAGCTGGCTGGGCTGCCCTTACCTACTCAACCTACTTCGTACCCCTCGTTGCCGTTCTCAGTGGGGTTCTAGAGAAATGCGTTTGTATACGTAATTTTCCCTGCCATTTGTGCGCACTTCCTCGACTTCCTCTGGCGACGCTTTTCAATAATTTGCCCCGGCTCTTTATTTATTCATCGAGCACAGGGCACAACCAGTCTCTGGCTGCCCATAGACCGACCTGTCTATAACTATGCTCATGCCTATGGATATGGCAATGGTTATGGCTGTAACTACTGCTTTGGCCACTTGGTTTTAAGTTTTTTTTTTGAGTTGAGCTGTTTTTTAGTTTGGTCTTTGTGGGTTTTGCTTCCTGTGCGATACGTCAAGCACAAGCAGCTTGATGACACTTCCGTTTGGGGAGCCAACAGCATAGCCATTCGCTATGTGTTTGCCAAGGCTGCCAAAATCACAGGATTGTGTACAACTCACTCCTGGCTACTACTATTGCTGCTGCTGCTGCTGCTGCTGCTGCTGCTGCTGCTGCTGCTGCTGCTGCTGCTGCTGCAACTGCAGTTTGTTCCCATTCTGTCGTGCAGGCGGACATGTGCCCTATGGGTCTAGGTTGCTTTTACAATACCCTTGCTGAAGAAGGCATATGCGTTGTGATGATAATTGTCTAACAAACCTGACTATGATACAACTTTCATTAAGCTTATATGATGTACCTGATCTGTCTGTTGAGTGATAAAGATTCGAATTCAAGTGACTTTTGTGTTCGGCATTCAGCAGATTTTTGTTCTTCCTATTTGCCGTTTTTATTTTATGTTGCTTGAGCCGTTATCATCGCCTTCAAATTTCGGCATTTGCTTTGTTCTCTGCGTAACTCTGATTGCAGTTGCAATTATATATTCAGTTGCAGTTACAATGGCATTTCCAGTCGCCGGCGCAGTTGCTTTTGCAGTTGCAGTTGCAGTTCCAGTTACTTTAACTACCCCGGAAGCAGCTCGTCATGAAGCCGAGTCGGATATATATATATATATATACATATATATATGTACATATTGTGATACGATATTATGTCGCATTTGCGGCACGACTCGGCGGCAGTTCGCTGTTATGAGCGCTTACATATATGCATAACTGTTACCGTACACACACTTCTGCTCATAACTGTTGTTTGGCTAAGGGCATTTGTTTAATTCGTAGAAAAAACTGGTTTTTTTCCATCATATCGCAGCACTCGACTTGGGCTATGTTGACGTTCTAATTTCGGCGCTACGCTAAGAGCCAGGGCAGTCGGTAGGCTCTCAAGGCAGGCTCAGGGGTATTAGGGGGATAGCCGAACGGGGCGGGATTGCCAGTGTCGAAGTTGTCGCAGCTACAAAACAAAACAAAAATTGTTACGAGAGTCACAAACAACGCCTACGTATACGACGTATGCCCCAGACAGCAACTAAAGACACAAGACTACTTTGTGGTGGTTGCAACAACAACAACAACAACAACTATATAAGTTGCATTTCAAATATGAAAGTTTGTTTCGCCTCTCAATGCTAAGATTGAGAGCGTGCGACGAATAGCGCTGCCAACTTGTTATTGATGCAAGATGCAGCTTCATTAATTATTAATTTATTTATTTTTTTCAAGTTATGCTTTATATTGAAAGATCACCTCAGGCAGTTTCCTTGTATTCCACATGAATCTGCTACTCAGCGATTTGCCTGTGAAAATGCGTTGTTATCGCCTATTGTTCATTCTCTATTTAAAAAAAAAAAATAATAATGGAAATAAATCACATTAATAACATTATAATTGAATTTCAAAATAATCGGCCATCTTTCTTGAAATACCGGCTGTTTGTGGCATTGATATTGCCTTACTTTTGCTAACAACGATTCCAAATTCAATAAATTATCGAAAGAGACACGAAATCGCTACATTCTTTACCAACACTCAGTCAAGAATGTTGTCCCTCATTGCGAAATGTACAGGCAACAACTTTGCATTAGATATTCACAAATTTCATAAATTTTGTTAAGTGGAATCAGACTTAGATACGCCATAACGGTCAAATGATCAATAGTTGATGTATCGATTAAGCTTGCATATAATTATCGATAGAATGGATTAACATCAGTTTAATTAAAATTCAAGATCTGTTTGCCATTTATCCTCGCATTGGATCGGAAATTTATAATGAAAATATCGAATATATTCGAAATATATAAATGAAAATTTCTCAATTTATGTATTGGATTTGCATTCTACAATTTCTTTTCTCGCTCGATAGAACTGTTGCATTTTGGATTGTCTAAATAATACTTAGTGCTAATTCCCATTACACATTCCCGATTATGCGGGTAGCTTTCGCTTCTTCGCTGACTTCTACTATGTGTGTCATGCGTGTGTTTGCTTTAGTAAAAACTGTACACATTTCCCACAGACAATTCTCAATTGGCAGTTGGGATGGAATATGAAATACACACACACAAAAATCAAAATGCCAAGGTTATTGTTGTTATTGTTGTTGTTGCTCATAGAAAATTGCCTTGATTTAATTCAATTTAACGGCGTCGCTGTACGCTGGCGAGTAATTTGCCCAGCAAAAGGGCCGCCACCTTTAACTTAAGGGCGGAGGAAGGGTTTGTTGTCGGCCGGCATTTGGGGCCTGTTTGTCATGCTTGTTACGTTCAAATTTTCGCCTCATTTTATAGTTGCGCTCAGAATGCATAAAATTGCCATGGCTCAACTATGGGCAGAGGTTGGGGCCAGTGTGGGTCAGAAGCGGATCCAAGCCAGGCCCGGCCCGGCCCGCCCATGAGTCATTCAACTGCGAGCGAGGACACGCAAGTAGCTAACAACAACAATCACAATAAACAAGTATAAGTGGCAGGAGCAGAAGTTGGCACTCGCCAGTTATAATGATTATTTGCATGTTGCATATTCCAAAAGACGACGCTAAAATGCATATAAATAATAAATATGTCCCCATCCCATCCCCTAGTTACCTTTGGACTTTCTGCTTGCTGCTATCTGTGGAGCAAATCTGCCAATGCCTGGGCACATTTGTTTCCACCAGTTGTGTGTGTGTAGTTCGATTGAACTATCACTGCCCAGTTGGACTACCAATGTGGTTTTCATAATTGCTGTTACTTGTTGTTGTTGTTGCTGTTGTTGTTGTTGCTGTTTCTGATTTTGTTCCTTATGTGTCAAGTGGTGTTCTACGTAGATCGTTCGCTGACTCATGGCCAGCCATGAAGCGGGCAGACATTGGTGTCCAATAACCCGGCTTGAAATTTGATCAGGCCCCCATCCATCCCAGAAGCAGACATGTGCATACACACACACCTACACCCTACACACAAACACAACACACCCACGCATGCTTAGGTGGATATCATATACAAACTGGAGAGTATGCATTGAATTACAAATGAAAAACTGAGTGGTGGCCGCCGCCAGCTTTAATGAAATGTAGACATAAGAAAAGTTCTTATAAACAGTAGTTTGCTTATACTTTTAATAACACTTTTCTCTATATATATATATATATATATATAAATATATATATATATTTAAAGGTAAAGCTAATCATAATATTATATAGAAATCCGGCCTTTCACTCCAATCACTGGGTATGTGAAGAGTCGAGCATATTCAACTTTAGACAGTTTACTTGTTTTTTAATGAGTGTCAATGAAATTTCCGTTAGACCAACGATTTTTTTGGCCCGTTGCCTTCCGTTGCGCTAACGTCAAACTTACCCTGGCAGCTCTGGGCCAAAACTTTGCCGGCTGGCTCCTTGCTTTTGTTGCTCTGCTCGCTCTTGTACTTGTTCTGTTCGTATTGTAGTCGTGTCGTGGCGTAGTGTTGCCAATTCAATTAAATTTTGCACCCAAAACGGGCCCTAGCGACAAAAGAATTAACTTTGCAGACGTATTTTTACACATTTTCGTTTCGTTTTTCGCAGGGCAGCCAACTAACAGCAACAGAAACAGAAACAACAAGACCAACACACATCGAACTCAAACAGCAGAAAACGAGCAGCAAGTTATTCAATTAAAAGTTCACTCAATATCCAGTGTCCCCTTTCACCCACCCTTCCCACCTTCCCTTTGAATTACGCCTGGTGTTATGGACGCTTGGCTTGATCCTGTTTGGACCCCAGCCAATTGTTTTTACCATCTTGATTTTTTCAGTTAGATAATTAGTAAACCAAAAAAAAAATATTGTTTTTTTTTTTAATGGCATTCATATTTTCAAAGTCGATTAAGCTTTTGAAACATTAATTTTGCAACAATAACACCAACTTTAAAGATTTCATAAATAATATAAAATATTAAATTGTTGCACACTGGTCGCTAGGAGGAGGTGGAGGCGCTTATACCTTCGGCGTGTGGCGTTTGATACAGGTGTGCACGGCTGCGTCATTGAACCGAGACAACATGACGACATCTAATATCTGGTCCGAAATATTATGTTTTTCTTCGTTCTATATTGGTCTGAAGATCTTTGTGAATCAAAAATGTCCGATATACCGAATAGAATAGAATAGAATAGTTCCAATATTCATCGAGGTATCCTTTAAACTGAGGAGTGCTCTGCATAAATACAAAAAAAATATATATTGAGAGACGAACATAGCTATATCGATTTTATTGGGTCGGAGGCTTCTCGTATACTTTCAACAAGGATATAGGAATGCCCGGCACAGTCAGCTTATAATATGAATATTGATCGGTTAGCGACTTTCAAAGCTGAGCGATCGGAAGGCAATGCATCGAAGAATACTTTCTTAATCGGGATGCGTAAGAAACCTGATAGAAATTTGTCCTCGTCACAGATATGCAGATATAACAGATTTATTTTATATATTTTTTGCATTGCTGATTATAGGGAAATTGGGTATTTGGATGTTGAATACAAAGATGAATTGGGAGCTATGAATTATGTTTATATTTAGCCACGATTATTGTATATATTGGCAAGCTTTAAACCAACTCTCATTCTCTCATTTTCAGAGCTTGGGCATTCTGGCCTCCATTCCCGCCGGCCTGCTGATACTCTCGCTGCTTGGCCTGCTGCTGTATTTGCTGACGCGCTGCTGCGATCGCAAGCAGCGCAAGCCAAGCGCCCAGCGTTGCCAGAGCTGCTCACTGGTCATTATAACGTTGATGACCTGTGCAGCCATTGGACTAGGTAAGTGCCGCCGGTGCATTGAACCCATTGAGTTGTGTTTGTGTTGCTCCTCCATCCAAGCCCCACTCCCAACGCCCTCTCTTGGCCTTTGTCCCAATGGCCATGCCAAAGGCAAGAGAGCACTTTGCCATCGCGTGTTTAACTTGGCAATTAGCCAAAAGTAACCGTCGCCCATCGCATTGCTCCATTAAGTGTGTGGCTTGCTTTTTGACACGTATCCAGATTTATGGGTGCCGATCGCCGACGGAGTCGTGTCAACTGTCAAGCATGAGCGAATTATGAGAGAGACGCCATAACCATACCAAATCAACTGCAATTTTAAGAGCAAAAAATAAATAAAATTTGCCCATACGGTATATAAAGTATGTCAAAGTGCCAAAGGTAATGCCCCTAATCATAATCATAACGAGTTGAGTCCAACCCAATGAGGCCATCCACAGAACAGTGCCGGCGCCGGCGACAACTACAGCAACAGTAACGACTGCGAGTGCCATCATTATAATCCAACCTCCGCATACAATTAAATAATAATTAAATTAGCGCTCTTAATTGGCTCACAAATGTGACCACGATCTTTGTCGCCATGCGCTCGAGCAACAACCGACGTCAACGTCAGCAACTCTCTCTTGGCAGAGTTGGATTAGATATAGAAATATAGTAAATAGAATTGGAAAATGCAGTAGCATTCCTCTGTCCTGAGCTCAGGATATCTTCCTTGATTTTCATTTAAATATCTCCTCTGCTCTACATTTTGTGATGTCTCTCCTCCCGACCTCAAAGCATGGCAATGAGTCAGTCCTAGAAGATAAACCGATGCTCAAACAACTTTGAAATACAATTTTCCATTGTTTTTTTCTTTTTAGGTTTATATGGCAATGATGATTTCCACAATGGTCTTCTGCAGGCCTTCAGCTCCGGCAAGAAGGTGGAGAATCTCGTGCTTAATCTTAAACAAGAGGTAAGTGTACAAAGGTAGCCGTTGAATGCAGAAACACTTTCCTTGTTGAATACTAACCGGGGAAACTGGTCCTACAATTTGCTATACCCTTGCTCCCGGAAAAAATGCACAAAATACAGTTGAAAATTCTTTGCCTGAGTGGAGCATTTTTAAAGTGTGCGAAATCAGAGTTGGAGCCAAACCGTTTTTGTTAAACAAATTTCCAATTGCATTTGCACATTGCGATCTCATTCGATTTCATTCGATTTCATTCGATTATAATGCACTTCTTAGCGTCGTATTTCAGGCTATGATTATATTGAGTTATACAGCACACATGACATGCCTCTAATTCTCTATGCCGCCTCCCACAAATCAACGCAGATGTGCACATACGTATCTCGTTGGTGAAGGCAACGGCGAAGGAGGAATGCGAGTTGCACAGGACACGCTGTCGCATGCTAGTCAAAGCTTTGCATTTGATTTTCCTATTCATCAACTTTGTCAGCTCAAATGGATTATAAAGTGTGGAAGAGGATAGATATTATAATTTTGCTGTGATGTGTGTAACGCATTGACGTAGACTTTTCGGAATTATACATATACTCCATAAGTATATAAATATATATATATATATATATATATATATGATATTCGCTATCAGCATCACATGCCGACTCGACATACCCATGTCCGCCTGTTAGCCCATTTAACTATATATGTATATATCTATATATACTTATAATCCCCACTCCCACAAAGCAACACTCGGTCGCGAGATTTAAGTTATAGTATCAAGTTAGGCGTAGCATGCAGTCACCATTTCTGAGACGATACAACTATACAAATTTGGAATATTCAGTTCCCAGTTAGAAAGCATCTAAATAAAATATGTTTAATAACGAACTCCGAACTCAAATTAGATCTCAGCAGTTTTACTCCGGTCTACAAGGATATATATAATGTTCGAAGTACCTAAGATAGCAGTTCCTGTTTGTTTTTATATGTATATATGCATATATATATAAACACACACACACACACATATATATATATATATATATATAAGAACCGATAAGGCAAAAGGTTAAAAGAGTGTGTCGGAGAAAAAGCGAATGTGGCGGAGCCAACGCACAAAGTCAGATTCAGAGGGAAAGAAGAAAGGGCGGGTGAGGGCCAAGTTGTGGGTGGTGTGTGGCTTAGGTGCGGACAAGATGATACTGTGGCCTAAACAGATGGCATTGCTTGGCTCTTAACTTAAATGCTATTAATTATCTAGGCACAGGACTAAACACACACCTACTCACAGACACATGGGTGACAGCCCAGACAGTGGTCGGAGCTGGGGCTGGGGCTAGGTCTGGGGCTGGAGGTGGTGGTGGGATTGGGTTAGTTCGGTCTTGGGCTTTGCGTGAGTAGGTATTCGCTGCTTTTAGGCAAGTCCTCGACCCTATGCCCTGTCACGCTTCCCATGTCTGCAATGCCCATCTGCTCTCTCTCTCTTTCTATCCTTCTTTCTGTCTTTCTCTTTGGCTGTGTACTGAAAGCATTGCACGAGTGCGGAAGCAAAAGCATTAAGGGGGGAAAAAACTACTATGTTTATGTGCAACGTTTGCGTCCTTTGTTTCTGCTTGCCAGCTGTATGTCTGCCTGAGTTGGCGACTTCTTCTCATCTATCTTTCAGTCTCTCTCTCTCTCTCTCTCTCTGTGTGTGTGTGCACCAGTCCTTTGTGGAAGCTTTCCCTTTACCCATTTTTGGTCATTAACTTTTGAACTGCTCTCACCTGCTGCTGCTGTTGTGAGTCAGCGACTCGGAGTAAGTTAAGTAATGGACGAACCCTAATATGCACATATCCAATGGCTTTTCGGGGGTAGTTGTCGCATGAATATCGCTTTTATAATCAAATGCGACAACATCTTGTTAACGAAAACAGCTTTAATCTTTGCGAATTACTCTATGAGAGTTTGATTAAGGATATCTCAGAGATACGTGATGCCGTGATGCCATATCTTTGGCTCGCATTGAGGGAGACATCTCCGACCCGAGTGTGATAGCCATGTCTGTCATAGCTATGCCATATTTATCCGTCGTTTTGTTGCTGGCAGTACTACAGTCGGAGCGATCCGAATCGAGTTACTATATCATATAGCTCTTTGTTTAACAAGATAACCGAGCAATAGTCATTCAATTTGGAGATCAAAAATCACTCATATCGGACCACTATATCATATAGTTTTCACATTCATGTTCTGTCGGTTTTTTTTTCTTGTAATATTTGTGAAATTTAGATGTCAGCGAGTTGGCTCCGCTCTGCAAGGGTATTTTCATTGGTTGCATTCACATTTTGAAATAAATGAAGAAAACTCGTGTAACATCAAATAATTTATATTTTGCAATTCTTATATCACGTTCTTGTCACTAAAACCTTTTGTTGTCTTTAGTATCTGCTGTGCTTCATTTTTCACAAAACCAAAAAAAACGTTAACTTTAGTTGGTAAACAACTGTTTGGCTTTCAGGGTTGCAGGCATTTTACCACATCAATATATAAAAGTATATTGGTCTTGTAGAATATCCATCGCGCCTGTCTGTTCGTCTGTATTAAGGCAACTTTTTTCGACACTCCCTTAGAGCTAGGATTTCAAACTTTGAACCAATACTCGTCTATACTGTTGGTGTTTGGTCCACTTCGGGGATGATAAATCGATAAGCTCAAATGGAATAAGCCACATACATCGCATTATTTTAAACTTGGTTAGTGACGTCCTTCAATGATCGACAGCGATAATGCTAAATAACGGTTATGTCTTCTACCACCAAATTGGGAAATTGCAACGTTTTCAGTTGATTTATCATGAACCATTTATGCTTTATTTGATCGAAGGTAACTTTACTGAAATATTTCAATTCACTAACTTACAGACTGAAACCATCAAGCGTGATCTCGAAACGAAAATGGCCTCCCACAATGTGGTGGCTCAGGTGGAGAAGCCGCATAATCAATCAATCAATCAAACGGCTGTCATGCTGCTTATCGCGACGTCCCGTTTGGTAAGCGAGAACACTTCACGTGCAGTCACCTCGCTGGACAACATGGTCCTCTACTTCATGAAGACAAAGGGCAGTGAGAATGAGACCTCTTTAATGGGCATACTGCACGTACGTATATATATATATATATATATATGACACAAATCTACAATCTACTTTCCTTTCTCTCAGCTTGGAGATTTGTACGAGTCCATACGCTGGCCGGCTACATTGGCTTTCCTCACCCTGCTGCTCTTCCTGTGCACTGTGCTCGTCATTGGTGTCGCCCGTCGTTCCCGATGCACTCTAATCTTCTTCAGCGTTTCGGGCTTGTTTTGCATCATCATCTGCTGGCTGCTAGCCGGCATCTATTTGGCCTCCAGCGTCGCAGCCGGCGACTTCTGTATGCGTCCGCATGAGTTTATGTGCCGGCAAGTGGGCATGGTTAGTAACATTCCGATACTTTGGCGCAAGTTGATGTCTCTATAATGAGCTCTTCTTCCTTCTTTCGATGATTACAGCGGAGTCCATATGTCTACTTCCTCAACTGTGGTACGTTGCGCAATCGCTTTATTCTTCGCCTCAACGAGTCTCGGGATCTTGTGGAACGCGCTCGTGAGAGCGTTGAAATAATGCAACGGTGAGAACCAAGTAACAGGCAAAGCTGTGTACCAGCTTGTAATATGTATATAAATATCCTAATCTTTGGCACAGCATGAGCCAGGACACATATCCACGCATTGACATACAGCGCACCTTGAATGCCATGGACAACGATCTGGAGGAGACTAAACGAAATTTGACCAATCTTTCGGCCACACTGGACAGACGCGCGATTGACCGCCATTATGCCGAGGCACTGCATGGCCTCTGTGGCATTGGGTTGCTCGGCCTCAGCCTGATGATGGTCGCCGGTTTGCTTACCTCATTTCTCCTCACTATACTCGTCTATGCGGACTCGCACGCCTGGATTTATTTGAGCAAGCGGTAAAGAGAAAAAAAACAACGAAATTTGTGAACTTAGTTGCATTTTGAACACATCTTTTATTTTGCAGGCCCACACTGGACGGCGACAAGTCGGAGACTGCGCCACTATTTTCGGCCTCAAATGCACCAAGCGCAAGCATTTCGCCGACGGCACCGATGAGCACGGGCACCATTAACCGCACGCTTCTGCACCATCAGCAGGCGCATGGTGGACCCATTGGCGGCAGTGTGGCCGGCGGAGCTGCGGCTGGACAGACGGGTACACTGCCTAGTGGCGGCAGCATGGCCGGTGGCAACGGCACCGGCCCATATAGGAATGGCTCAGCAGGCCTGCGACAAGGGTTGGCATCACCACCATCATCACAATCAAGCAACAATACATCAACTTACCACCACCACAACAACAACCACCACTACAACCACAACCACACACAGCATAGAACTAACTTAACGGCAGCGGCGTCGGCAGCGGCGGCCACATCGCTGGCCAGCCGTAACAACGGCGGCCGCCGTTCGCCGTCGCCGCCGCCCGGCTATGATTTGGTGCATGGCACAAGGCATGAAGTTTAATTTCTTATTCTTTAGTTATCGCTTTAGTTTTGTCTTAGTTTAGTCTGTAGACAAAGCGTTAGACAGTCGACTGCACAATTCGTTTGGTTATACATTTTTATTTGTCCATGTGTAAATTACGTTACTTTACTCTAGTTGTCTTTGGTTTTCACCTATTGATTTCACTTTTGTTTGTTTTGAATCACATTTGTTGTTGTAATGTGCCCTCTGCCTAGCACACTAGGCCTCGACCACCTGCATGACATAAAGTAGCTTAAGTCACATACATATATCCAATATATTTATATATATATATATACCGTACAAGGACAATAACCTAACGCATAACGCAGACACGATACATACACCAGCAGCAGCAGCAGCAGCAGGCGCAGTATTGGGGGTAGTTAAGCAACGAGTCGCGATTTAAATCATTTCTTAATACTGGTTGCAGCTTCATTGTTTCATCACCCCATTTATCATTCCCATGCATCTGCCCTGCAATAACCTTTTACTGCATTCATTACGTGCAGCAGAAGTTGAGAAACAAATATCTTCAAGATATAAAAAGAAAAACAACAACAACAAGCAAGATAGCCTTAAAACTGAGAGAGTTCAACTTAACAAAAAAGAAAGAGGACTCTGCTAGAGTTGGTGATCAATACCACTACAAAATTATAGTACCCTCTACAAGGGTTTAATACAAAATAGAACTAAAGCCTATCAAATGTAGCTCTTTGAATAAAGTGCTAATTTCGAAATATCCAAATAGGAAATCAATTTCGACACACATTTTTAGTAGACTTTTCATTTCTTATTAAAACTTGTATTTGTACTCGAACTTGCCTTTAGTGATT
The DNA here is from genome assembly GCA_035042145.1 of Drosophila kokeensis. Classification (NCBI taxonomy): domain Eukaryota; kingdom Metazoa; phylum Arthropoda; class Insecta; order Diptera; family Drosophilidae; genus Drosophila; species Drosophila kokeensis. The sequence goes on from JAWNLT010000374.1 coordinate 927,983, forward strand.
CCACAAATCTTTATCCAGCAGAGAGGGCGAGACGAGTTCCAAAAATCTTTGGGTTTATACATTTCAAAAAAATAGTGAACTAAAGTTTGCATCAGGATAGCCATAAATGGATTATTTAACAGATAGTACAATAGATTCCCCACCCCCCACCCACGTGTATTTTGCAGACAGGCTTGGAATTGAGTCCACTGAGTGTAAGTGTGGAAGGACTAATAAAAAATGAATATCAGAGTTGCCTTAAAAAATTCAACTATCTCAGCTTGCGATTGTGTAACAATATTTGCATTATGTACAGAATAAGCAACATTTTAGACACAAAATGTTTTCAAAAATAATTCTATGACTAACTCAATAAGAATTCGGTTTTTAAGAAAATAAATATAAGAACATTTTGAGTCTTTTATATGCAAGAGTTGTACATTTCTTTCGAGACAATTCCTGATAATATAGATATCGGTCGCATAAAACTTTGGTAAACACTTGTGATTAAAAGGTGTTGAAAGAAATTCGCATACTCGTGTAGGTAACTGGGCCGAAAGGAATTCATCTAATTCGTATGTGTGTATAAATGGTGCACAGGTCACTATATATATATATATAATATAATATATATAATATATAATGATGTATATAAAACAAACACATCTTTAATGTCATCTATAAATTTAAAAAAAAAAAATATATATATATATATATATCAAAATCGCCGCGACTTATATGCCTGACTACCCCTAATGTTGCAACTAGTTAACGTTTAAGGTTTACACATGTATTGCAACAAAACTACTCACTACAATACACGTTACTCATTACGTATACCGTTATGTATTTGCAGATCCGGCCACCACACGCTAGGGCGTCTGCCATCCCACCACCAACAGTCCGCGTCTTATTTGCCCGGGCCGAACAATGGCAAATACGCGACGCTTAGCAAGCAGTGTAAGACGCTCGAATCGAACGACTTTTACTGAGATTCGCTTGCCTGCAACACGTATGCAGGCAATAGCAACAACACGCAACAGCAGCAGCAGCAACAACAACAGCAGCAACAACAACAACAACAGCAGCAGCAGCAGCAACAACAACAGCAGCAGCTACTGCAGCAGCAACAACAAATGCAGCAACAGAAGCAACTGCAGCAACAGCAGCAACATCACAGCAGCACCACCACATTGAAAAACATATTCGCATCGGCCACGCTGCCGCGCTCAACGGGCAGCTCCATACGGTCCGTATTGTCCGCCCAGACGGCTAACGCGATGTGCAAGTCTACGGGCAATGGACTGGATGCTGACGGCCTGATCGATGATCGGGATCCGCGCGACGTCACCAACAATAGCTTCAATCGCTTCGATCCCAAATACATTAGCATTGGCCCCAAAGCGGTTCGAGGCAACAACAATCTTAACATTATGGCCGCCGCAACGGCAAACAAGTGCGCCACACTGCGTCATGTGGGGCGCTACGGTGGCTCGTTAAAGGGAGCCTCGCCGTCGCCAAATTTGCGTAGCGCCAAGACGCCCTCGATAGCCACCGTGTCGAAGGATTACTGCCAACAGGCGGACTGCATGCCTCAGGTCTATACCGGTGGCTCCACGGACATGCTGGTGCCCAGCACAACGCCAGCGGTGGTGCAGCAGCAACAGCAGCAGCAACAACAACAGCAACCATTGCAGCAACAACAGCAACATCAATTACAAATGCAGTTGGTGGCGCAGCAGGTCGCGCCACCACCACCGCCTCCGCAGCAACAGCAAGTGCAGGCACAGCCACAGCTGCAAGCACAGCACGCGCCACCTCCGCCACCCAAGCCAAAGATAGTCAATACCTTTACGGAGATACCCGGCACAACCGGCGTGGGCAGTTCTTATGCCAAAGAGCAACAGCAGCTGCTGGTTTTGCAACAGCAGCAACAGCAACAACTGCTCGCTCTGCAACAGTTGCAGCAACAGCAACAACAACAGCAACAGCAGCAGCAGCATCATCCACCGACAACACACATTCTGCCCCCCTCAGCCGTATATAGCATTGAAAGCAGTGCGGTCTATCCGACTCCAGCAGCAGCAGCTGCTCAGCAGACAGCGCCAACGGCGGCGCCACGCGTGCAACGCTCCCTGAATCCGGCCTCCATAGTTAATCAGCCGCTGCCAGAGATACCTGTGCAGTCGCCCACCGGAAATATTGGCGCTCCTATCGCCCAATCGAAGATCAGTTCGCAGCCGTTGTGCGCTGCCACATTGGGTCAATATCGGTCGCTGCAGCGACCTCAAACAGCGGCACAGCAGAAGCTGCAGATTGCTGCACAACAGCAGCAGCCGCCGTCGCTGCCGCCAAAGAATCGACACAAGAACTCACGGGATGCCAGCAATGCCAATCATATGCAAACGCTGCCGCCCAAATCCGCTAGCTTGCGACAGCAGCAATCCGCCAGCTTTGGTTATGAACGCGAACGAGATAGAGACCGTGAAAGAGAAAGGGAGCGCGAGCGCGAGCGTGAACGTGAACGTGAGCGTGACAGAGAACGTGAAAGACCACGGCGTGCTGAAGCGCTGGATAATGCGCGCAGCTATGCGGAGCAGCAGCTGCAGCAGACATCATACGGAGCTCAGCCAATGCTCAGCAGCATGAAGAAGCAGCACTCCTACGACACCAGTACCTACCATCATCAACAGCAGCAGGCTTACTACCAGCAGCAGCAACGCCAACACAACAACAACTATCATGGCACAGTTGCGAGCGGCGGCAGCAGCAAGCATCATCACCAGCAGCAGCAGCAACAATTACTGATGGAGCAGCAACAGGCGTTGTTCTATCGCTCACTGAAGCGTGGTGGTGGTGGCGGCTCTGGTGCTGCTGCAGCGGCTGCTGCTCATGTCAATAGCGATTTGTATTCTGTAACGGAGTTGTAGGAGTGCGCCTGCTGCGGCGGCGGCGTTGATGTTTTGCGACGTGCTACGAACTGTTCGACGGGCACGAGCACAGCATCAGCGTCGCTGCACGCAGCAGCGGCGGCAGCCTCAGCCAGTACACAGACTCAAGCTCAAGCTCAAGCGCAGCTTAACCAGACGCCCATACCGCTGCCGCCCAAAAAGCATCGCGCACAACAGCAGCAGCAACAATCGCTGCCGCCCTGCAATGCGAACCTGTGCGATGATCACGAATACGACGAGTACTGCCCGCAGCAATACGAGTCACAGCAGCAGCAGCCCACCCAACAGCAGCAGCAGCAGCGTCATGGCAAACAGCAACGCGCTGCCACTTTCGATGTCACGGACGCACGTGACTACGAGTTGAAGCGTCTGGGCAATCGCCGCTCGCAGCAGCAGGCGGCCAGCAGCAAGCGCAATGGCGCCTCTGCAGCAGCAGCAGCTGCTGCTGCCGCCGCAACAGCAGCCAATGAGCAGCAGCAGCAGCAGCAGCATCATCATCATCGCACACACGATCGGGAGCGTTCACGCAGTGATCATCGCATTGCCAGCTATGCCTGCGAGGATGCCTCAACAACGGCGCTGTGTAGCGCTGGCTCCATGAGCCTCCTGGCCGCCAATGGGAGCGCTCAGCAGCAGCAGCCGCAACAGTCGCATCGGAGCCACCATCAGCTGCAACAACAACAGCAGCAGCGGCGAGAAAAAACGTTTAAAGTATGATTTTTAGAGACGTCATAAAAATTGCCCAGCCCGCGGCAAGTTGGCTATAACGACGACGACGACGACAGCGTTGGTGGTGCAGCTACGCGGAGACGACGCACGCACTAAATATTAACAACAACAACCATAACGACTGCGGCGCCGGCGACAACGATGATAAAGCCAACTAGCGTTGCGGATTTTTCTAATAATAAGAAAATTGCACACACAAAGCAAATCAAAAGTGAAAATTCTCAAAATGTGACCCCAAAAGCAATTGGCCTAAACTGTGGCATTTCTATGCCTGCCCAGCCCCCTTACAGCCCCCCTCTTTCCTTCTGCCCGTACGTACCTTTAAATAATATGTGAAAGAACTAGCAATTTGTATTGCCAATTGGCCAAGTTAAATCAAAATCTATTGCGAAAAAATGCTCAATTAATTCAAAAGGGAATGTTGCAATTAAATGTTGCAACTTGACGATAAGCCGTGCCTCATGCAAATGCACACAACATACACCACACAACTTATACACACAAAATACAAACACACACACACACACACACAAAAACACACATACTTGTACATGCCGCGCTCCTGCCCCCCTCAAATAATGCGCCGCCCTTTGTTCTCATTCATAGGTTACAGTTGCCACCTGCAGCAGTTTGTTGCAGCTGCTGCCAATTTATTAACAATTGTTTGCTCCGTGTTGATGTCTATTGTTATATGTAATTATCAAACCAATTTTTTTTTATCTATTCATATATATATATGTATATATATATATGGCTTACTGTAATTAATTATAGATGTGTTTATACTTAAGTTTAGTGCAACTTGGTTAAGTTAATTTAAGCCATTATTATTTATTTATGCAACTCCGCAGCTCCCCACAAACAACCAAAATAACTTTATTTAAGACCAAATTTTTTTTTTTAACAATTATGTTTTTATACCGGGAATTTTTCAATTTGTTTATTATGTAAAAATCCGTCGCGAGACTGTAAACAGTGAAACGTTCGTAATTTTTGTGACGTCAGAAATCTAAAAAGAAGTATTCAAAAACTAAACAAAAAAAAGAAAAACAAAAAACAAAATCAAACAACAAATCACAAACAATAACAACAGTAAATTGTAATACCGTTTTAAATGTTGAAAGAGAAATGAAAACTGCAGCGAGCAATAAAAGTGAAAAGTGAAAAGCGAAAAGCGAAAAGTGAAAGAAAAGCACTGCAAAAGCCATAAAAGAAAATGCAAAACAAAATTCTTTAACTATTTTACAATCTAACATAAACAAAATAAAACATAAAATATATATACATACATTTACATAACATAACATAACATAACATACATATATGCATACATAATGATTACGTATATTCAAAACATGAAATTATAATGATGATATAATGATGATATTATTAACGAATGTTCAGGTCAATAACTGCATTTAAAACAAATTTGTTAGGCGTTAAATAGATGCTCCTTTTATATACAAAAGAAACGAAAAAAAAAGAAAAGAAAATTACATATACATATACATAAACATATACATATACATATACATACAACATACAAGCTTACATACCATACAATACAATACCACATACTACAAAAGACGTTTGCATGGACAAATGATAACAGAAATTAATGTACATTACATATTATATACAAGTAAAGTAATAAACGAGAGAATCCGAAATAATTAAAAAACGAGAATAATAACTGTTAAGCACAGCCATTTAATTCGTATATAATTTACTGATATACATACATGCATAGATATACACACATAGAAGAGAATAAGATAAGTACAGCAATGTTAACAAATTGATATGGCGATGCATGAAACATTTAAACTCTGCTGTGCAGATGCAAATAAACAAAAATACAATAATATACGAAATACGAAACGAAATAAAATAAATAAATAAAACAAGAAACAACAACAACAAAAAGTCAAGGTAAACATTCAAATATTTTGCATAATTACGCATGTATCTCATACTTTCCGATCTAAGTATATAGTCTACAAGTTGTACATACTTCTAAGAAAGGTTCTCCCCGCAGCTCTTTCTTTCCCTCTCTTTATCTCTTTGCCATTCTCCCTCTCTCACTCACACACACACACACACACACAAGCTGCAAGAAGTGGAATCTGTTGCACAAGCAAAAAAGAAATGATATACGTATATAAAACATACAGTAACATTCCATAAAACATATTACATATATGCTCCTCATATGTCACACTTGCCAACCTTCTCCACTCCCCTCCCCTCCCCTCCAGTTAGCTGCCCATCTCCTGGTTTTTCCCTCAGTGGTAGCAGTCACAAGTTGTTGCACACAACACTTTGCTCAATAAAAACAAAAACAAGTTAACAAACACCGAAAATTAGTTCATTCAGAATTTGGCAACAAATATATTGATTGTTACAGGCTGTTTACACTTGTATATAAGTACGTTTACCGTAATATTTATAAGTAGAAAACTGCAACAGCAATACATGGATACCATATGAGATACATAAAAATGTTTTCTTTTTTTCCTGTGTGTGCTCGCTCTGTTGCATTTCACGAAATTTCGTGTGGGTGCCGCAAGAAAATATAATATTAAAAATCGAATTGAATGCAAGACAACATGTTTCAGAAAGTAGCGTAGTGTAGTGTCGTCTACCCTGTAAGGCCAAAATAGTTTTTTATTAAATAAGAAATCCAATATAGAAAATAATTCAAATATACCAAATAAAAATGAACAAATGCGCAGTTAGGCAGGTATTCACAACACTTGTAGCATTTAAGTCTAAGCCGAACTACGAAATATATAATTAATGACGATTATTAATATATAATTTTTACCGAATAAACAAACTTGATGAACAAAACGTATGTAAGGGCTGTAGCAAAACGAAAACAACAACAAACTCCAAGTGTTTAGACGTTTTAGCTATTGACAAAAAATTAGCGCACTTTTTCTTACTTAAAAAGGATTAATCAAGGAAAAAACATAGAAATCAAAAAATTAAAAGAAAAAAAAACACACACACACACACACACGAGTAACCCAATCCTACAGTAAGCGAGCTGCAAGACGAATTTTAGAGTGTGCCGTTTTTAAATAAACTAAGATTGTATTTTAGTGACTTTTGTTCAGTTTTTTTTTAATACCCGACCAACATGGCTTACCCTTAAGAGGACTGTTGTTGCTAGCCATGTGTACAGCTGCAAGGACAGATAAATACGACCCACACATGTGTGTGTACGTTTATTTATGCTCCAATCTCCTGTTAAAACAATTTTAATGCATATTATATTATTATTGTAATAACGATATATAAGTCTGTACATTTGTTAAAATTCTAAGCTCGTAAGGTCTTAAGGCAAACAAAAAACCCAGCGTACATCTATGTCGTCTATGTAGTTGTTAGTTAAACCAAATTACAATTACAAAACAATTAAAAACAAATCAAACCAAAATCGTGAGAATAATACACAAATTATTGATTGATTGGTATTGGATTGATGATTAACAATTGTTGAAAGCAAACGCTTTAAAATCAAAAAATTAAATAAACACAAAAAAATGCAAAAAAAAAAAACAAAAACATATATAAAAATAATTATATAACAGTTGTGAACAAATTATATTTACATAGCGTATAAATAAATAATAAATAAATTGCATAACAATTGATTTAAAATACATAACAAAATGAACCTTTTTGAATTATTAAACTTTGCTTTACCACAATTCACTGGACTTCATTTCCAACGAAGCGCGTGTGGCAGGTTTCTTACCAGCTGCACTGCTGCTACTGGCCAGGCAAGTAAGTTCACCAACCACTTTTGCATGAGTGGAGGTCAAGCCATGTCTTTGACAAAGTACTGGCCTGGAAAAGTTTTGAATGGTCCCAAAGATCATTTTTCGAGGGTATAATTGAGTTCGATCTTTGAATGCAGTTCTCGTATAGAGGCCAAAACATGATCAAAACGACCTGGTTTTCGAAATATGTCACTTTTGACAAAGTTATGGCCTTGGAAACTTTTATTTTTGCAATATGTTGTATTCGAATTTATTGCAGTTAATTGGAGCAAGTGCTGGTTAGCATCCAACCAAAATCCGCATTCTGTGCGAACGATAGGTCGCCTTGGCATGTCAGTATGCTCGGAACGGTAATGCATGGATACGCATCGTTCCAACAACAACGGTCTACTTCAGAGCAGAGTAATTTGTGAGGTCATCAGAAATCACGTCGCCAGTTACCTCTGATAAAAAACGGTTTTGCCTTAAGTCCAGTTAACAGATCGACGAAAAATTTCGCGATCGAAATTTGAAATGTATTTCGTAAGAATAAAGAGCTCTGCTGAGAAACTTCTTTCTTAAAGATTAAATAAACTTTTCATTCATAATTTACTATTTCCATTTCGATGCACTTGCCGCTTCTGTGGTGGTATGCCGATAACCGCCGTCAAAATATATTATATTTTTATAACATTTTCATCTTCAAAATTTGTTTGTTTGCTTGCGCAAATGGCCTCAGGTGAAGGGCGACGAACAATTTAATAACCTTTAAATAAGTAGGGTAATGTTTTTTTATTCGTCAAAGGGTTTTTGCATGTCTAAATTTAGTTTATTTAAAGCAGCATGCAAAAATAAACAAATATCTTAAATATTAGCATCGAGAAACTGCAGATAGCTGAAAAGAAGAAAACTGCTTAAGTTTTGCGGATAAAAGAGAGGGGAACTAAAAGGTTATTAGGATATAAAGCCATCCGTGGTGCGTTCGAAAAGGGTTGGTGACTTTCAGCATCACAGGATGAGCGGGAACCTTGACAATACCAAGTAATCCAGCGGAAGATGCCGAGTTCGTAGTTCGAGTGTTTTCTTGTTGTCTGTTTTTGCCAATGGCCGTTATTGCAGTCGTTTGAATGTTAGCTGTCTTAGTGATGTGCACATTGGTATAGTGATTGTAGGTAGATGGAGCTGCTCATTTTAGACAAACCGACTCGTAACAGCATATTTAATAAATTTAATATATATTGCAATGGTTTTTTTTGTTCTTAAATATTTTGTCTTTCTACTGTTTTCAGTAAATATCGCCAAAAAATATCGATAGCATATTGTAATTTAAACAATCGGACAGAGAGAGAAATCTTGACATTACGAGCTCGCACGCTGCCGGTTCTTCTACTTTTATGCTGAAGCAAAATGCCACCAGAGATGCAAATTACGAGCGACAGTGACTTGGATGCCGTCTTGGAGGAGTTTAAGGCCAAGCGACCACGACGCGACAGCACTGGCCCCAAATATAACTGCAGCATTGGCGGCTGTGACGCGACGTTCAAGCGCCTGGACCATTTGGATCGTCATGAATACCATCACACCGGCATTGTAAGTGGAGACTATTTTCAAATAGTATATAATATGTTTAATAAATTGGGCATTTCTGGGGATGTTAGAAGAGGCACGCCTGCAACTACGAGGGCTGCCTCAAGAGCTATACGATAGTCACCCATCTGAAGCGTCATCTGCGGAGCACGCATGAGCGTCCGGCGGCGCCCCAAAAGAATATCAAATGCAGCCTGCCGGAATGCAGCAAGATGTTCACATCGGACAGCAACATGCAGCGACACGTGCGCGAGGCGCACGAGTGCCCTCGCGAATATGCTTGCACCCATTGCGCAGCCAAGTTCAGACAGAAGATGAAACTGCGGCGGCACGAGATCACCGAGCACACCAAGGAGTATCCGTATAGCTGTGAGAAGTGCTCACGCGGCTTCTACCAGCAGTGGCAGCAGGAGAGCCATCAGCGCAGCTGCAAACTCTACGATTGTCCGCAATGCGAACTGAAGTTCAATAAATGGTCGCTGTACACAAAACACTGCCGCGAAGCGCTCCACGGACGTGAGCGTCACAATTGCGAGCACTGCGAGCGAAGCTACGTAAAGGCCGCCGATCTCAGTGCCCACATCGCTGCCAAGCATCCCGCAGATAACGAGTCCACGTTCCCATGCCCCGAGCCCGACTGCAGTCGCAGCTACACATACGAACGCAATCTGCGGCAGCACGTCCTCACCGCCCACTCCGGCAGACGCTTCGAGTGTCTGGCAGTTGGCTGCCAGAGCTGCTTTAGCAGCGCCCAGAACCTCAGCAAACACTTGGTGCGCGAGCACACGGTCAAGGAGCGCTTACCAGCGGCAATGAAGACACCAAGCCCAAGTCCTGGCCCCACCCTACGTCCGGTAGCGAAACTATCGCGCAAGCGTCGTCGGGATGCCGGGCAGACAGTACGCTCTCGTCTGTCCAAACTAGCTGGCCTGGTGCTGGATAAGAATGTTGATAAGGAGGTGCGTCAGCGCGAGCCTTTAGCACTAACCAGCGTGTCTAAGGAGCTGCAGAAGCAACAGTTCGCCACCGATGATAAAGAAATGGAGGAACTTCTCACACGGACCCTGCAGGATGACAACCAGTCGGAATGCGCCGCTTAACGAGTCAGGAGAGAAGGGAGAGGCTACATAACTTTTATGTACACTTTTTCCCCATCAATAAAATCGTTAACATAATAAATTCACAACTTATTATTAAGCAACTATTATAATAGACAATTTCCACGGATAAAATATGCAACATTCTCAATTGATAAGTGTACTTTTTTCGGCACTCGGCATCTGGTCTATTGAATGGTTGGAAAATATGGAAATTTGCTCAAAAGTCGGAAGACGAAGGAAAATATATTATAGAAGTAAAAATGAAATCAGCATCCATATTTAGTTTATATACTTTTCAATTCAATTTGAAATTTTCTGAAGATGCTGAATTGAAATACGGGTGAAAAGATCATTGGGATTTTTGAGCATCTGGTTTAAGGCCGGTTGCTATTTACGAAGTGTTTTCCTGGATACCTAATTGAGAGTTGCTACCGTAGCGCATCTTGTATATACATATATATTCTTGGTCTGCCTGTCTGCGCATTCGCTCAGTGAATCTTTCTGAAAAACAAACTCGGTAGTTAAAGTTTTGTTACGCTCATCCACAAAGTATTTATTAGTTATTTATTTAATTTGTATTTTACAAACTTATGACTTAGCAGCAATTACTAAGCATAACGTCTTATTAACGAGTACTAGCCTAGGCCTCCGACTCGAGACTGGTATTTAATCTTCGTCGCCTCTAAGACATTGAACAGCACTGCTATAACTAATTTTGAATTACATTTATTGTAATTTAGAGAAAGCAGCTTCAAATGCGCTGCATGTGAAAGGGGCTGTCTGTCTGTCTGTCTGTGGCTGGATGGTGTATGCCGTGTGGTATTCTACAAGGAGTTGATGACCTTCCTGCTGCGCATCTGCTCAAGCCAATGCTCATACTGCTGCTGAGGCGTCTGTGGCTCGGGCAGATAATAATGCTGCGGAGGTTCGCCCTCCTCCAGGCGCAGGAAGTAGTGACAGTGCTTGTACTCGACGCGACCAATGCGACCGCGCGCATGCCGGCGCATACCCTTAAAGACGCGTCCCTTACCCACAAAGGATTCAGCTGCGCACAAACAGAAACAACCAATTAGTTTGAGGACATAATGATTGGCTGTGTTTAAATATACCAATCCACAAATTGCTCTTGTATTCCACGTTGTGCCGATCAACGGCCATCTGCTGCGCCTCCAGTATCGTCTCCTTCACATCTGTGGCGCCCTTTTTAAGTACAAAGTTGAGTTGCTTCAGCGCCTCGTCGACGGACATACCGCGCACAAAGGCCGCTATATACCACATCTTGTCCGGGCTGTATTTAATATTGCTGCGCATGTGGCAAACATACTGCGGCAAATAAATCGAATGCAATTTTAATCAATCGTTGAACAATTGGCATTTGGCTTGTTGGCTTACGGCTTTGCGTGGCTCTTCGTGTGCTTCCTGTGGCGAATGCACTGTTTTGTTATATTCCAGCCATTTGCGTGGCCCATAGTTGTTTTTATTCCATTTGGCACATGAGCCTCCAGTCGCAGCCGTGTGCACGTTTTGCGTGATCGTCGTCTGTGGTGGAAATGCGAGCAGCTTGGCAGCGCCGGCAGCTGGCACGGATGTCAGCAGCGGTGCTTGCAGCGTTAACTGCGTCATTTGTCTTATCACTTTGTACATGGTGCTTCAGTTATGCTTCGAGGAAATTCTGGCAACAAGTTAAAGTGGACCAGAGACACCACCGGTCGCGTAATCTGCCAGCAAACAGCTGTGAGGCACATAGTGAGTACCTGATATCGATATATCGATACACTTTACGATACATTCGATGCAAGGTTCAGCTTGCTGTATTATTACGATATTTTGTAATAAGCCTGTAAAACCATTGTAATAACACAACTAAGCGAAAAAATACGGTCTTATCTAAGATGACTTTTTAAATATATAAGTTTAACTTCTAAATTCGTTTTTAGAAGTGAAGGAACTCTTCAACAAAAAGTGAGAAAATAATGTTATTCAGTGATTTCAAATTATTTAAATTTAATTAAGATTAAAATGAAACCTCATGAAAAACCAAGAAAATTAATCATTTTACATATATGCACTTATAATTATGAAAATCATAAATAAACAAACGTAAGTGGTGCTTTTATTTGTTTCTAACTTTAGTTTATAGGGGGCAACATATTAAAAACCAAAAATTGAAAAAATTAGGTTTTTTCATTCGTAAAAAAAACGTTTTTTACTTATCATTTGTACTTATCAATTGTCATCTTAAAATGAAAATTGAATACAGAGGCTGTTGAGTATTTATTTAGGTTAAAAAAAAAACGTTGTACAAGAAAATATTTCTTAGCAGTTGTCACTATTTGGACTTGGTTTGGATCTTCCCCGCATTGTGCTTCGACTTCACTCGCTGCTGCTGCTGCTGCTTCTGTGCGGGCGGGCTATAGGTGCCATGTAGCTTATCTAGCCAGCCCATAACGCCATAATTATAATTGAACCTAGGAACAGAAAAGGAAATCACACTTTTAGATTTACTTGTTCATAAGTTGGCATACATACAGCTCTCTTACTTGGCATGATGAAAGTCGTGGAAACGCACAGATCCGGCAGACCAGGGAAAATTGTAGCCCGAATGATCGGACATCGAGTTGATGAGGGCAAACGAGACCGTAGCCCAGGCAAACAGCACGTGTGTGCCTAGTATGGCTAGTGAGACGCCAATGGGCATCAAATTGGCGACCACATGCTCGATGGGATGTGCATAAACAGTCATAGCCGCATGGGGCGCTGTCCATTCGTGATGCTTCTTATGCACATACTTGTAGATGAGCTTATGATGTAGCAAACGGTGCACATAGTAGAACATGATCTCCTCCAGCACCACAAACGAGACAAAGTCGCGCACAACTCGTCCAAAGCTCGGAAGTTCGCGTATATTTTGGGTATTACGGTGTCTGAACACCACTTCAAAGAGAAGCCAGGTTGCGATCACATTCACCACAGTCAGATTAAACAGAACCACTTTGACGGCAGCCCACAATCGGGACAGATCCAGTGGCTCATTCTGCTCTGGTTGTATTTTGTATTTGCGCAGAAATCTCGGTCGGTTGGTGATGTCCATGAACATAAAGATTGCAGCATAGAACCAATAGACGACAAATATGATCGATGTGGTGCCGAGCACCCACAGGCGCATCGGATCTTCGCCGATGACGTCGAGCAGCGCCACCCAGCGCCCTTGGAGCACATCGCCGGTGTAGCGCCAGCGCACAGCAAAACTGGTGAGGATTGTGCTAGTGTCCATAGCTCAATTGAGACTGCCAAGCGATAATCGCTGCAAATATGAGCTTGCTACCTAGGGATGCACTACAACTGAACGGGCATCCTGACTTTCAACAGCAGCTAGTGACGATCGAATGCGTCGATTGTATTCAAAATTAATTTCAAAATTCAATAACTGATTGCGACTGAAAGTAATTAAGTGGAATTTATGTAAATTCCAAATAGGAAATATTTGAATGCTACGAATTCCCACATTAGATTTCTCTTCATTTTAAAAAATGGATTCAGCTAAAAACCGACAATAATTTGTATGACTAAGTCAATATGCTTAAGGTATTCAATTTAAACTGTGTTTAAATTTTAGGAATGAATGTAAAAATAACATCACTGGCCAGATGTCATGCAGATAATAGGTATATAAAAAGAAACTTATTAAAAAATAGTATGAATTTGGAATAAAAAACTCAATTGATGTGAGTCAAATTGATATAATTGTAGGTCATTCGGCTTGCTGTGTGGCTTTGTGATTTTTTTTTGTTTTTTTTTTTTTATTTTTGAAAAGGTTATCAAATTCTCGTAGGCCATTTATAAAAGATTAACTATTGCTGGGCATTAGTCAAGTCAGAGGTTAGATTTATTTTTGGTCAGAATTTCTTGCGCCCAAATCCGAATCTTTTGCACTTAACATTTGCGTCGATTTCTCATTTCTTTATTATCGCTAATTGTTTTATTTCGTGTTGTTCTTAGTTCGTGCTGTGTGAGAGGTGTGTTCGTGTGTTCGTGTGTGTGCTTATACATCAAACATTCATCAATACATTTATATTTATGATTATTACTAGTAAGTTTTTGATTTGTGTTACTAACGCTACTAACATACACATTTACATCTATCCTTGTAGAGTATACCATTATCTGAATCATCCTTCTTTTTTTTGTTTTTTTGTTTTTTTTTTGTTTTGGGTAGATACTCTCACTTGCTTATTATCACAATAAAGTATACACGTATAGAAATGCAAGTAAAAAAAAAAAAATAACAATAAAATACATGTTTTTCTAGGAGCACAGAGCAGAGATGGAGAGATTATTCATATGTCCCAATAATAACAGTTGTCAGTTGAAACATAGGGACCTCAGCCGGGGTTGCAATGCACAGCACTCACTTCATGGTGGAGTCGGGAAAGGCATCGCGTGGCGGCACAAAGCTCAGCATCATAATGTGGCGAGCATAGGATTTGGTGGCGCGAAAGAGCGAATCGGTGCCATGCAAACGATCCAGGACACCAAGCACCCCAAAGCAGTTGTTGAATCTAATAATGCAACAAATCAATATATGTAGTATAGACTATAGAGTATAGAGTATAGAGTATAGAGTATAGAGTATAGAGTATAGAGTATAGAGTATAGAGTATAGAGTATAGAGTATAGAGTATAGAGTATAGAGTATAGAGTATAGAGTATAGAGTATAGAGTATAGAGTATAGAGTATAGAGTATAGAGTATAGAGTATAGAGTATAGACTATAGAGTATAGAGTTTAGAGTATACAGTTTTCAAGGTCTTTTGCAGATGTAAGATAATTCATAGTAAATGTTTAAGTTATACAATGCAAAAAGCATTAATTTCAAATTTAAATTAATATTCAATTTTATTTTTAATCGATGCAATTTAATGTATTTTTTTTGAGTGTGGACTGATATTGGTCGACATTAAATTCTAATAGTTCGATGTAGATAATGTCAAAATGTTTTCAACGTAAATAAATCAATTTAAATGTGAGTTTTTCAAATATTTAGTATAGAATAGATTGCCGAAATGTGAACTGTGTATATATGTCTGTATTATGGAGATTAATTCGATGATCCGCTCTTCACAAATATTATTTTCTTCAAAAGCAAGTTTTCAAAAATTCGTTCAATGACAGATTAGTTTTCTACTTTGTATTTCAGCTTTTATGATATAGTGGTCAGATCCGGACGATTAGAATAAAGTTTTAATAAGATCAAGTTAGTTAGCATTCAAGAAGATGACAATATCAAATCGACCAAGAACATGAAACATGTATATACAATAGATTGGACACATATGAGACACTGGAGCGACTAAGTAACTCACTTTAGATGATGAAAGTCGTGTGCCTCGGGGCTGGGAAAGAATGGCAAATGATAGCCGGAGTGTGCATTCAGCGTAGAGAGTATGGCCAGTGCGAACCATAGCCAGGCGGTGGCCACATGGCTGCCCATCAGGAATACGCCCAGAAACGGTGGCAACAGATTACTGAATATATGCTCTATGGGATGGCAATATATTGCCGTCACCGATATGGGTGCGGTCCATTCATGATGCTGCTTATGTATAAACTTGTAGATGTGCTTATGATGCAGCAAACGGTGTGAATAGTAGAAGCCCAGCTCCTCCATCAGGATGCACACGGTTAGCTCAAAGCATACCCAGTGAAATGTGGGCAGTTCCCGTATATCGCTCAAGCCCCGCACTGTCATCAGTTTGTAGCTGAGATATGCCAGTGGTATGCCCACAAAAATTTGATTACAGATCACACGCCAAATGACCTGCAAAGATAAATTCAATTAGAGTTCATTCATTCATTCAAATAATAAAAAATAAATTTCGGATTCGTCACCTTTAACAGACGTCCGGCCTCAACGGGCTCATTGGTGCCCGGCTGGATTTTGTACTTGCGGAGACATGCCGGTCGATTGGTCAGATCCATGAATGTATAAATGCCGCCCACACTCCAGTACACTATCATTGTGAATATGGTGGTACCGAAGACCCAAAGCATCATAGGATCATCACCTATAAAGAGCATATAAATATTTATATTTTACGAATATTTCAATCGATCAGAAAAGCTTGGATAAAAGATACGCTGTACCCAGCCCGAACATGCACTGAAGATCAGAAATTGGTTTTAGATGACATAATTCGAACTACAAGTTTGAAGAAGATAAATAGAGGTGGAAAATTCCATGTATTTCTGATCCGAACTGTAACATTAAGTTGGCTGATTAACTCAAAAGAACCAATCTCACCAAGCATTTTTCTACGATCAGAAAGAAAATGAAGATTTGTTATTCATAAAAGTCTACTGCGGTAAGTAATATAATTTAATATAAGTATTCCAATTAAGTAATTGAAGTTGGTTTTGTACTGATTCTATTAATTCTATTATTAGAAGTGACGGAAAGGCAGCCAAATATTGGCTTTAAATATTCATTCAAAATTTGCATACCTTTGGAATCACACTCCATAGCCGAGAATCACTTGAATCGGTTTTTTAACCGAGCGAAAGCCTTTCTTGGTCCGCCTCATGAATCCCATCATATCCCCTTCACTTCCCCGCAATTTTCAGAGCTAAAGCTGATATTCGCTGTTGTATTTATTTATGAGCAATTATTTAACAAATATTTCATGTTCAACTAAGATTTTTACTCAAGTATAAATAAATTATACAAATTTTAATTTGTCAATCTGATTGCTGGAATTTATGTAGATTTTTCATCATTTTTTGAATAACAGTACTATTTTTTTCCTTACTGTGTAAATTCCAAAATGAAGACTATTTATAGCAAATTTTTCATAAGTCAGTTTATTGGTTTATTGAAAAAATGCATCTGAGGACAAGTAAGAACGCCGCAATATACCCTCGATATAACTCTGCTGTTAAATAGATGGTTCTAACTGAAAGATATATGGACATAAGCAATTGCAAAAATAAAATAAAATAATATATATATATAGTTGGTCAGTATCGTCATGTCACCACATGCCACATATACTTTATAGAGTTGCACCATTTTAAATATATGCGTGAAAGTTCTCTTATCTCTTATGTCCACACATACCGAAGAATACAAAAGAATACTGAGACAGTTCCCGCTATTTATTCACAAGCCTTAACTGAAATCACTGTCTTGCGACACATTTGTACATCTGTGTGCGTGTGTGCCTGTGTGCGTGTGTGCCTGTGCGTGTATCCGCAATCGTAGATATCGGGTCGCTGCAGAAAACACACAAACATATTTACGATCGTTTCGATCAACATGCCATCTCTTTCTGACACATGTACACACAAAATGCTTGCATAATGAGAATGCGAATTGCACTACAAATTGGACCCTCCTTATCCGAACTATTGTTCAGTTGATCAATAATATATCAATGTATATTGATAATCAATTGGTAGGCTCTGCTTTCGAAATTTAGTGCTATCGTAATTCGATATTCGTGCAGTTATCGATCAACTGAAATAGACTTGATTTTAAAGTCTAATTCTTAAATATATCCTCGTTCTTACAGAGATCGACAAGCTTGTCTATATTGGTTCAGGGTATAAAATCTGATCTATAGTTATATGGATTACGATTAATATTTATTGTTGCTTAAGTCTCAAGTATTACATGCATTTTATATATATACATACATATATAAATAATAATCTCTAAACTCAGTGAAATTTGTCACGTAATTCATTAGGGTAAAAGTCAATCGACTGCTGTGCTTTATAAATATATTTGTATTTATGGACGCGTGTATGTATGTGTTATGTGTTATGAACATACATAGACGTAGTACGTACACTCTAAATTTTGTTTACTTTATTAGTTAAGATATTTAAAGGTAAGGTGCGAATTTAATCATTATGGCGACACAAATATCAGTTTTAACTTTCAACACGATTTTAAATTGAATTAGGCTTTATTTCCCTGAAGCTCAGCTTCAATACAAAAAGAAGATATTTGACTTTTGCAATTTAAGGTGCATTTATTATATCATATTTGCAAACGAGAAAATCTTAGATAACCAATGAAAAAAGTGGGTTTAAATCACTAAAATATTCATGTACATATAATACATGTAGCACTGTGCAACAAAAATAAACAAAATGTTTCACAATTTACATTGTTATCAAAATTTTGCGATATTAAGCTAAAAGTAAGTATATCATTTGCATAAATTGAAGAACTATTTATAACATTCGATAGTACAAATACCACTCATGTTGTGTAGTGTAATCAAAGTTCCCCACAGTGCAGCCTCTGTGTGTGTGTGTGTCTGTGTGTGTGCGCGAATTAATAAACAAAACAAGTGCTGTTTATTTGTTTGCCTTTGTTGTTGTTATTGTTGCTTTTTGTGAATCGGAGTCAAAATTGCAATTTGTGATATCTGACATAAGAAGACACATGAAAAGATACACACCACACACTCACACAGATACACACATGCTTACATATTTATATATGTATATGTAGATAGAAGACGAAGCCTTCAGTTCATCCGCACTCACAGATAATTTTCTGTTCTTGCATTCTTTCACGTCTTGGCTAACTTACCAAACTTGTCAATGAACTTGTCCCACAGCGATTGCCAAAAGTCTCCGGATGCGCCCCAGAAGCTCTGCAAATGCCTGGTGGGCAAGTAAGAAATATCGTTAAATTTCGTCATTCGATACTCAGGTGAAAAATGTGTTAAAACGAAAAAAAAAGAATCTCAGCAACCGGCTACAAAGCTATCTCTTGGTCAACGGTCGCCGAGCAACTGAACAACTGAATTTAGGGCATACTCGGGAAGCGAGGCTCAGCAAAAAAAGAGAGTGGGAGAGAGAGAGAAGAAAGAACCGATGTCGATCACAAGTAAAGCTTTGCATGTTTTTTGCATTATCAAATTTGTCCGTTACTTTAAGCTTCCCAAGTAGCTTGCAGAGCTTTTAAGACAGGCACATCCAACATATATAAATATAGATCGCGATTTTGTAAACGGTGAAAAATCACCTTAAATTTGCGCACTTTTTGAAAAATTGAGTCTTTTAATTAGTCATGTTAATTTGTCTATTTAATTTATGATCTGCACATTAATTCAATGTTTCCAATAGATTCTTAACAAGAGTCTAATATTAATATTATAAGAATAAATATAAAAAAAATATTGTAGATACAAAATTAGGTTAGAATAATCCTAGAAAGGTTGATGAAATGTATAAGTAATAATCAGTCAATGTCAACGATCTCCCGAGATTTATATATATATATCCACTTACCAAGTTAGCACATTACGGAACAATATAAAGACGGCCAAAGCGCACGTGATGATAAAGATGACGCTGTGCAAAGAGGAAAGCCACAGCGGACTGTCCACCTCATCCGTTCGGCCATGGAATGTGTGCACTGTGGGGACCATCATCTTTGGCGCCATCGTTCCACTCACATCCAGCAACGTGTGGCAGGCAGATGCTTCTGCTACCTTTCCTGCCACATTGGCATCGCCGGCGCTAATCTCATTGCAGCTGCTGCTGGTGTTGTCGGTTGGCGGCTTTTGGGCGGGCGAATTTGTAGACATTTTTGTTGCTGTTGCTGTTGCTATTGTTATTGATGTTGCTGTTGTTGTAGGTTTTGTTATGCTTTTTGTTGCCCTTGACATTTAAAGCACTTCGATTTTTTTCGTTGCAATTGCTTAAATTGTGCGAGTCAATGCTTACAAAAATAAACGACCGACATTTGTTCTTGTTAGCCAATAATAAATGAGTGTTGCAAATGAAATTGTCCTCGTGCCGCTTAAATTGATGTTTTGCATTTTTTGAATTTCTTTCGACTTGGTCTTTGGCTCAAAGCTCACACACAAACACATTCCTGCACAAGCTTACACACACCTGCACATAGAAAATACAAGGCAACACTGTGTGTAATCGATAAGCGATATTTACTATTTTACGACAAATGGCAACACTGTTCCGACAATCAGTGTGACCATGCTGAATCTAGTCAGTTTAGTTATCCAAAACTTGCACCTCACTGAATTGTAACAGTCTTCATTTTGTTTTTGTTGCGCGCGGTTGTTCTTCGATTGTGTGTATAGCAGCAGCAGCAGCAGCAGCAACAGCGCCGGTTTGATTGAGTGTGACTGACGGATGAACGAACGGACGGACGGCCGTGTGCTGTTAGTTGTTGGCATAGAACATTTTCTTATTTACTTGTATCAATTTTTTTTCTTGTGCGGACGTGTGTCTGTGTTGTGTGTGAAACTGTTTTTTTTTTTTGGATTTACTGACACATACACATACAATAATATGTGCACACATAAACGCTTACATACAACAATTGGCCAAAAGCGCAATCAATAATAGAAATTTAGTAATTGTTGCCTTTGAATATATATGTATTTATACATATATATTTAATGCAAGCTGTTGTCAGTTATTTTGTATGAGTGTATATATATGCGTGTGTGCATGTGTGTAAGCGGGCACCGCGCCCAAAATTAATTTAAACAAAATAGCAAATTTACCACTAAACAACAAAATGAGCGCAATTTCAAGTGAAGAACAAACAGCAAAAAACAACTCAACTCAAATTAAATCAACTCAGTTCAACGACGACGCTTAAAGGACGCTGCTGTTGGCAGCATCAATTGCAACAACAAAAATCACAAGAAGAAGAAGAACAACAACAACAACAGCAAAGTGTTCTAATGTTTTACGTTTATTTGGTCAGATGGCTGTACAAAAATTTAAGAAAACAAAAAAATGGAAATATTCAAAATAGAAATAAAATAGGCGCAGGCAATCGCCAAAGTCAGTGTCAAAAGCCTAAGCACCTTTTGTGCATTTTGGTGAAAATTATAACACTCCTCTCTCTCTCTCTCCCTCTGCGTGTGTGTATGAAACACACATATATATATATATATATATATATGTATATACGCATATGTGTGCATGTACATAGAAACTTGCGCAGAGCAAAGCAGCCAAAGCCACCGATTCAACTCGAACCGAATCGAGTCGAGTTGACTCAACTTGAGTGACTTGCACGCGCTCTCTCTCGCATTCACTCTCTGTGGCTTACCTGGCTCGTGACGCTTTGCTAGAGTTGTGGGTGTATGTGTATGACTGTGTATGTTGCTCTCTTTTTAACTTCACAAGTTTTAGTTTTAGAGTTGCCACTATTGTTGTTGTTGTTCTTCATATTTTTGTTTGTTACATTACCAAGCAACAAAGGCTGAGGACTCTTTTTCTCAGGTAAGTTAACAGAGCATTTTTGCAACACTGTTTTGTACAACATTTTTATTAGAGAAACCATTCACACATTCCGCAACACTCTCTTTTTCTGTTTCACTCTCTGTCTCTCTTTTTGGTAGACATTTTGTTGTTGCTGTAAACTCTAAACTGGTTTTGCTAGAGAAAAAAAAACAGCAGCAGCCGCTGTCAAACACGAAAATAATACAAGTCAACACACACAAATACGCACGCACACTGAGCTACATAAGTGTTCAGTCACACAACACACATACAATCTTAATTCGCGCTTATTGTCTGTGCGTGTATGTGTATGTGTGTGAGCTAAGGTGGGGCTACAGCGGCGCAGCAGAGACTGACGACATCAGTTCTAGAGATCAGCGCTGTCAGCGTCGCTCAATTTGCGTCTCTCGCTTTTTATTTTTATTTGCTGTTAATAAATGCATTTCTTGCTCTTTTTGGCTGCGATTGACGACGTCATCATTCCTGCGCACCTAACACGCTAACGTCGACGCTCACATCGCCCGAACCCAGAATTATCTCAGACTTTGTTGAGGGTAAAATTGGGGATATACAATGATATATAACAGTTTTACTTATTTGTAGAAGAGTTTTACTTACTTGAGTATAGAGAAAATCATTTCACTGTATGTGAAACTTAAATTATATTCAGATCGAAATACACTGAAAAAAGAAGAACGAAATGAATGCGAAGAATATATTATTCTGATCCTTGATAAATACCAGCAGAAATGAAGCTTCAAATTCAATTAAAATGCAGAATATAATAATTATATACATATACATATATTTAAATACAATAATAATATTTTTCTCATAATTACACATGCATAATAATATTCAGATATATTCCTATGAGTATATATTAACATTATTATTTATTGCTTTTTTTGAAAATTGAAATTTCGAGCGACCTTCAATTGAAAGCGACCAACTAAAATTACGATGACGAAAGCAAGCTCAGGAGAAAGGGGGAGAGAGAGCACTGATGTGGGTGGGTCATTTGGGAGAAGAGAGAGAGAGAGAGAGAGAGAGGGAAAGTTACGCACGTTGAGGTTGATGGATGGATGGTCATGCTTCAGTTATTTATTCTTATTTTCGTTTGCCATTCGATATTTGACATTTGCTCTCTCTCTCTCTCTCCTCCTCCTCTCTGCCTAACTGCCTCTGTGTGCTTCTCTTCAACTGTAAAGAGATCAGATATTTTGTACAGAGTTTTGAATTCGAAATACGTACAAATTTTGGATGGTTACTCATATTTTATTAGACAAGTTCTTCCTCATTAGGGTCTTTTGAAGCAATATTTAATCATTCAATAGTTATATTAAACTAATCAGCTTAGTCATAAGATCGATTCCTCCTCTTCTGCCTCTTGAGTAATGTATTTATTTTTTTATTTGTATTTTTTGAATTAAGTTTCGAATACTGTTGTTGGGTATATTGAGTTGGTATGATATGATATCATCGAGCTGATTTCGTCATTGCCCGTCCTCCCTCTCTGTCTGTCTCTCTCTCTCTCCCCCTCTATTTTCGGTTCACTTTTTTTAGATTTATGATATTGTTTTCTTTTAATTAAAGCGAAACGCCCAAAATTAAATTTTGTTGAAAAAAAAATAGTTTCGTTTTTTAATTGTTTGATTAAGTATTTTAACTTATTATTCTATACACATATAATTGACATTTACATATATATATATATATATATATGTTGTATATGTATTTATAAATATATATGTGTGTGTATGCATATTTATATGTATATGCATGATTTTGCGATCATTTGAATGTGTTTATGTCTCATAGTCAAAGCTAAAACTGTATTTGTGTTAATGAGTATCTGTGAGATACATTTGTATCTTTTGGCTGCCATGTGAAAATTGTATCTTTCGCAATTTTAAACGCATGCTGCTTATTCTCCTTCTGATTCTGCTGCTTCTTCTTCTCCTTCTCATCTTCTGCTCTGTCTCTCGTCGCAATTCAATTTGCCAAAACAGCTGCTGCTGCTGCCGATTGCGTCATTTTGCGGCCAACAACGAGCGCTTCTTCAATCGAGAGTGCTTAACTATCAGATACCCTACACCTTGAATGCAAGCACAACATTCACTCGTCTGTCCAAACAGATCTTTTTATACGAATCAAGAATATATACATCTTTCGAGTTGATATCTACATTTCCCCCATTTCACGTTACTTAAAATCCATCGTGTCAAATACGAAAAGAAAACATTTCGTTAATATGAATTGAAGAAATTGCCAAAGTTCTTCCCCATGATGTCATTTTTGGTTCAGTTTGTTGCATGCCCCCGACACGCCCTACACACAAATCCACCACACACCAAAAAAAAACGAAATTAACTCGTGTCAAATCCTTTTCTGCCGGCCTACAAAGAAAAATCAATAAATGCGACAGGAAATAAACATATACATATACAAATACAAATATTCATATACATACACACGTACAGCTAAACCAAGAGACCCAATACCCAGCTCATAAGCAAATGTCGGTTGGCCTGCCGAATGACATCATCAACAACAAGAAGAAGAAGAACAACAGCAACATTGTTTGTCATCAACGTTTGTTATTTGGTTCGTGTGTTTCCGATTTGTTAGCTTCTGTATTTTTATTTCATTCGCTTTCGTACTCCCCGATTCCCCGAAATCAATCGGATCAGTTGTTAAGGCTCCTCGTACTAAGCGAGATGCGCTTATATACCCAGCAGCGAGCTGGTAAAGGACTCCACATTACAGAATGCATCGTGTAGACACACAAATGTAGTCCCTTACATAGTAATGCATTGCATGTTGATTTGTATGCTAGGGAGCTATGCTAGTCAAGCACAAATTTGACTTTGCGATTTGCTTCAAGTGAAGCAAAGAAGCTGAAAATATCGAAAATTTCTGAATTTGCATATTCTAATTGACTTTCATTATTGTTTACTAATTTATTTCAATAATGCAAGTGCAGCATGCCTTATTTCAAATTCGACGCTAATTGAAGCTGAGCATACGGGCAACGAAGATTCAAGCATAAGACGAGTTCAAACGGTAAAGCATATTATCAATTAATCTCTTGCTTCTTACTTCGCTCTCTCCTTGTCGCTTAAGCTCTCTTGTTTTGATCTGTCACTTGCCAAGTTTTAGGCGATTGGGTTTAAGCAAGGATTGCAGAGCTTTTAGCGCATGCCTCAATATGCGCACCTTTTGAGACCTATTCGATGTACTGCGTACTCCTGTGGTTAGCATTGACTTGGGCTTGCTTAAGATATGCACAACATTTCTGCAGTTTTCAAAAATGGCAAGCAAAACGAATATATATACTTGCATACACTTAGAGAATAGATTGTCTTGGATTTTTGAAAACTCGAAAGTTTTTCTCGCTTATATAAATTATTTCTATATATACGAAAATCAATTTCTAAGAATTGGCAAGGTTTTCTACCGTTTTTATTACTCAAAGACTATTTCTAAAAAGTTTAAATGCAAATTTATTTCTTAATAATATTAAATATTTTCAAACGCCGCAAGGCAATGTGATTTTTGCTGAGTGTTGTTAATTGTCAAGCCGCATTTATTTATTATGCACAGCAACAGTTTTAAATCAAGACATGTCTGTCTGTTGGTCTGTCTGCCCACCTGGTGGTTAGTTGGACGACGACCTCGTCAAGGAGGAAACAGCAAGAAAGCAACAACAACAATAATAAACAAACAAACAAACAACAGCAACGCACTGAGCGTTATTTTCTTATTTTGCCTTTGCCGCGGTTTTCGAGTCGGTTTCTTCTTCTCCGTTGTTGCGGCGGTTAAAGTTGGTTTTTGTTGTTGTTGTTGTTGGTTTACCATGTTTTATTATCATTTGCGGCCAGCTTTTACCGTTGCGCTGGCTTCGCTGCCGGCGTCATCGTCGTCGTTGTCGAGTGCATTGCACTTTTAAGTGGTCTGGCCCAATCCGACCCGACCCAAACCGACCCGATCCGACTAGCATCAACTAACCATCTATGTGGCACAGTTGCACACATCAAATGGCTAAAAGACATAAAAGACTGCATTCGCCACTAATTGCTTGTTGTGCCACTCTGATACCACCGAGCGTGTGCATTCACCAAAAAAATATTCCTACATTTTAAAAAAAATCGCCATAACAAAATTTATAAATTCTAGATTTTAGAAATAATTTCTAAATATAAGGAAAACAAATTCTAAAAATTTGAATTCTTTGCCCAAATCCTGAAACTGTAATGTTTAATAATAATATAAGTAAGAAAAAGCGCTCATATAAAACACCTACTTTTTTGTTGAGTGTATAAATGCTGACGTAAGACCTAAAATCAGATGTCTCATTGAAATAAACAAAACTAGAGACATTGGAAGTGAAAGTAATTACAATGATTGGGTGAGTTGAGAATTCATTCATATTATTTATACTTGGGTGTTCTAATGTGTGAGTGTGTGTGTGTGTGTTTGTGTGTGCGGAATCAGTCACATGCAGTCACACAGATCACAAAATTAGTCAGCAAACAATCTAGCATAAAATGTTGCTGATTTTACGTTTAAAATTGTGGCAGATATACGTTTAAAGATAAGTCGATAAGTCTATTTAAAAAGGTATTATAGATTTCGAGGTATATCGACATGTTATCGATTTCGACCAGTGGGTAAGGCTAGGGCTTACTTCCCTCATGACTATTTATTATTATCATTACCAATGAAATGAACACATAAGCAGCCTGAAAAAGAATAATGTGCCCAAGTAAGTTTTGATTGCTCTGATGACCTTGATTTGATATAGTGGCCTCCAAACCAGCTCATTTATATATGTATATATATATGCGTACATGTATGTACGTATATATATATGCGTACATGTATGTACGTACATGTATGTACGCATATATATATATGCCATGAAATCGTTAATTTCTTTTTCTTTGATACCCTGAAACAAATAAATATGGGTGCAAGGGGTATAATAGTTTTGTGCAAAAGTATGTAATCTATTCTATATATGTTCTTGATTAGGATCAATATGTTAGAGATTTTAAGAGATGGATACTTCAAATTCGGGGCAGATCAAGATTATTTAATTCTTATCGATAACTGCCGCCGTTTCGCAAGGGCAATAAAAGCGACACTTTTTAAGGCAGAACTTTCCCTTCATACATAATATCCCTTGACTCATTTCTGAGTCTGCAAAACTGCACAAAAAAAAAAAACAATTTGTTTAACTGGGTATTTCGTAGTCTATCTCACCCGATTACAGCGTTCCAAATTGTTTTTTATGCCTATGTCAAAAATGTCAACATTTTAATTTATAGCTTTTTTATGCACTCAGTTGTTGAAAAACTCAAAATATTCCAAATATCATATCATATCATATCATATCATATCATATCATATCAAATATCATATCATATAATATCATATCATAATGTTTTACTTTTATTCTCTTTTTAAAGCGAAATTTTGAAACAATTCAAATGCCATAGGGTATATCGTAGTCGTGCTGACTCGACTGCAACATTGTGACTTGTTTTGTGCTGATTTGCTGTTAATTTTAACCTCAAATTTCCGTTTTATTAGCGTTTGCATTGCACAGCTGCCGCTGTTAACGTCATTATCATTGCCATCATCATCACCATCGCCAGCATAGTCATCATTTCATTGTCATCATCGTCATTGCTGCACTGCGGTGCATTCAACTTTTGATGTCAAACCAGTAGATTGTCCTCCTCCCTCTTTCTCCACCTCCCCACAGCGTCATTTCCCCCCGGGAAAGTGTCTGGCAGCATTCAGCAAATTAAGATAGTTCAAGGCGCAAGGTGTCCAATTTGTATTTGTATTTGTATTTGTATACATTAATGTGGGTCGGCTGAGTCATATATTTATATAGATACATATATATATATACAATGACATTCGATTAGATTGCTCATTAGAATATTGCTTTGTGTTTTCAAATTCGATTTGGTTTTTGTTCTTTTGTTTATTTATTATTCAATTGAACATTATTGCCGTTGCCAACAGTAACTGTTGCCCATTGCCACTTATAAAATAATCGTCAGCACCTCTATATATACTTATGCCCATATATAGACATACAAATATAAATATACATATATTTATGTATGTTAATTGACAAATCAGTTCACAAGCAGTACGCACATATGTCTGAATATTCTTAATTACTCTTCGATCACCATATAACCCAATCCGATTTTTAATTCCTCCTGCAGTCTTGTTCATCTTTAGCTGGTCTTCCTAACAACCTGCTCGGCTAAGAGTCTCGGGGGATAGTGATGGTTTTTGCGTAGAAATATTCTTCTAACGTGCAAATGCATAACCGAAACCGTGATTCATGCCAAATTCATTTTATCATTCCATTATGTGCATGTTTTTCCGACAGAGAAAAA
Source organism: Drosophila kokeensis (assembly GCA_035042145.1). Lineage (NCBI taxonomy): Eukaryota > Metazoa > Arthropoda > Insecta > Diptera > Drosophilidae > Drosophila > Drosophila kokeensis. Next base: position 955,807 of record JAWNLT010000374.1, read on the forward strand.
AAACAGCCATTTACAAATCCAACCAAATGAGGTGGTTGGATTCTTATACCCTGAACCCATTCAAAATGGCTACAAAGCATGTGATGTTTTGTGTAAAAGTATGTAACAGCAACCAGCTAAAATATAAAAAACAAATTTCAAAAAATTAAAACGATATTTGCTGCCTTAGAGGCCGAGTAACTCAGAAGCCAATCAATCGTAAGCCCCTGATTTTTAGAAATATACTGTCTGGGCGATTCTTATTTTCCAAGTGTACATTTGAGTGTGTCAGTCTTATTAAAGGTAAATTTGGCAATATATCTACAATAGGGTACATCGTAGTCGTGCTCACCCGACTGCAACATTCTTGCTTGCTTGCGGTGCAGTTTGATTAGACGAACGGAGAACGAGACATGTTGCCAAGCAGGAAGGTGGGGCGAGGAGAGCAGCAGACCAACTACTGGGGGAATTGCATGCATGACAATAACAAATTCAGACAGGGCTGCGGCTAGAGGGATGATGGGTAGAGGGGGTAGAGGGGTGCACCACCGATGAGACCGACCCGTTGCCAGTCGTCCCAGTGCCCAGTGTCCAATTCTCCGTTGCCAGTTGCCAGTTGCCAGTTGCCAGTCGCATGTCAAATAACTTTGCAGCCGAGGGTTGGTCGCCACACACAGCACACGTTAAAAAGCAAAATAATACTTATAAGTGAATAAAGTTGCTATGTACATATATATATAGATAGGGTATATACATATATGTACACTGACTGAGCAGAAGAATTGCTTCTGTCATATTTGTTTTGGTCTACATAGTGTGTATACACTTGCAAAAAAAATCGCCTCAAACTTTAATAAATCGCCAAGGATTGGTCCTCATATTGTTCAGACAGTAAATATCTAACATTTATGGCTGTTGCTTTCGGATACCACCAAATTCTGTTCTGAATGTAAGGGGATACATATAGGAAAGCATTGACTGAGCAGAAGAACTGCTTCTTTCATATTTGTTTTGCCTCATTGTGTGTACACCATTTGATCTACATATTTGGTTTCATTTAGGATTAGGAGCGGGGCTTCTCCGCCACAGTTGTTGGGTTAAACGGCTTTTAAATTAATTGCTCAAATGTCAATGATCTGGTGCGCGATGATGTGGCGCTGTGAATCTGCTGGTCAACTTATGCAATGTGTGTTTATGCTTCTGGCGAATCCCGCACAAACTCTTCACCCCTCAATGTACTTACTTCATTTACAAAATTTATTGGCATTTAATGCGCTCGAATGCGGGCATGTTGAGAAACTATTGCAAGCCATTTTCTTTTAGTTTTAATTAGGCACGTTCCACAGCCACGCTGAGCAATCAAATTAGTCATAAAGGCATAAAGGCAGCAGCTATCAGCTCAGAGCTGCAACAGCAGCAGCAGCAGCAAAAGGAGAGAAAACAGCTGCCTTATGAAGCGTGGTAGTTGACAGAGAGGGAAAGACAGAGAGAGAGAGAGAGAGAGAGCATTTTTGACCAAGCTGGCTTGAGTGACATCCATCCGACGACAAGCTGGCAGGAAGCATGGAAAGTGAGGGCAAACGGGGTTCAGTTGCCACACATTGCAGCTGATGCTGATGATGCTGATGATGCTGGGCCAAGGCCAAAAGACAGGATCAATAGACTGCAATCTACAAATTGCGGCATTGCAACGAAAAAATGTCGCACGAAATAAGTTTAAAACTGTGCCGCAAGCATAGGCAACTAAAGTTTTCAACTTTCAAATGAAAAAAGTGCGAGAGGGTCCGACTAGTTGATACCCTAGCCAAACATATAGTCGTAATCACTTTGTGAATTCATACCAAAAAAATAAATAAAACAAGTTTTTTTTTTTATTGTTTTCATTTTCCTCTCTTAGCTGATTTATTTTTAGCTTGCCTCCTTTATTGTGTTTGTGTTTGTGACATCTGGAAGCAGATCGTCGAACTAACCCTCTTTATACACATGGCTTCTACGGCTAGCGACTGGTTTTAATTAAATAATTAGCATAAATTATCAATTGAAATGCGCTCGGCGAAGCAGTCAAAGTTAGCCAGTCAGGCAGGAATCCCTTCTGGGATAGGGGTGTATGGCACATTTGGTGGTGCCCGTAGGGTAGGGTTGTCAGCCACCCTGACCCGTGACTCTAACGATCGCATGCAACCCCCGTTAAGCGCGGATCGAGGGTGGGTATCGGTACACGGCGAATGAGCCCTCAACCTACCCCCATTTGGTGGCACATTTATCAAATATATGTAATATGTATACATATATATATATGCATATATGGTTATGTACATGAAGAATACGAAAACATCAAAGTTATACAAAAAGTAAAAAAAAAAAAACCAGACCGAAATACCAGATCTTCTAAGATGAGACTGCGCCCAATTCAGTCATGGTCGCCCTATTCTAAGTCAAGATAAAATAACTGATCACTCTCAAATACAATATAAACATTTTTCTTTTTTTTTTTTTGTGTATTTTATTTATTTATTTGTATTTTATTGAATTTGCTAGTTCTTAGATAAAGATCAAGTTTCCTTGTAAAGGTGTAAGAGAAGAAATCGGAAATTGGGTATACAGCAGAATATCGAATTCTGGGTTTTCTGGGTTAGTCGTGTTTATTTGAATAGCTTTGGATATTAAGCTGCAAACTATGTTTTTCTAATAATTCAAAAAAAGTCAATTTTAAAAAAAAAAAAAAAAAAAAACTATACAGTACTTACATAAATATAGTACTTAAATCACTATTAATATTTTGCATATTTTTTGTTAAATAATTTGATTTTTTTTTACCATATCTGCTGTTGTTATTTTGAATTCGCTTTTTGAATTGCTTGCTTTATGAGATGAGACTGCTGATTGTTCCACATTCCACTTTCCATATTCCACATTCCACATTGCACATCAAATCTCGACCACATAGCGACTACTGCTCGAGGGACTTATGGAATAGTAGCTATTCTCTGCAAGAAACTTATACAGCATCAGAATAGGGCAGGGCTGGTGCGGGGTTGGGGCATTACGCACCTTCATCGCTGTCAAAGCTGTAGAAATTGTCATCGTCTCGTGTCATAGAGCGTCGGTTGGATCGCGCCAGTTGCGATTGCGAATGGGAATGCGTTTGAGGTGCCAGAGATCTGGCCGATCTGCTGCTGGTAATAGTGCTGGGGGGCACTGTGGGCGTAGAGCTGCGTCGCTGACTGTGGTTGTTGGGATATGGAAGCGGCGAACCATATTGGCTGCGACTGCAATTTGAATTCTGGCGATCCAAGCCCAGCTCCAACTGCTCCCGTGACAGATCCCTGCTTAAATTCTGGCAGCTGTTGTTGTTGCTGGTTGTTGGTGTTGGCGTTGTTACAATGTCCGGTATTGGTTTACATTTAGCATTTGTTGGCGTTAGCTGACTGATAGGCTCCAACTGCATCTGCTCGAAAAGATCTTCAGTTTGTTCGTCATCATCGCTGCATATGGTCAACTCCTCGCTATGGAGTCGACGACCACAGAGTCGGGGTCTGCCCTCAAAGCGTGAGATCAGCTTATTGACTTTGCCCACATCGCCGGGATGCATTTGCTCCCTGTAAGTGAGACGCAGCGAACTGGTTTTCACAAGCGGCTTGGACGGATTCGTCATGGAAACGCTGCGTTGCGGCAACTTAGCTGCTGCGGGTGATGCAACCGGAGCTGGAGCTGCTGTTGCTGCTGCTACTGTTGTCAATGGTGGTTTGCTGATGGGCAGCGGCGGCGGCACTGCATCATAAATGGGCGCCATTGTGCTCGGCGGAGGTCGACGCTGCGGCAATGGTGGCGGTGGCGGAGACACCGATGGTGGGCGTTCCGTTAGCTCCATCTGCTCAACATCCACAGTCACATCCACATCCACATCCACCTCCATCTCCATATCCATATCCTCATTATTACCGTTGTGGTCATTGTCTTCATCCTCCTCCAGGGGCTGCTGCTCCATGAGACTCTCGCAGCTGTTGCCAATCTGAGGCGTCTGCCTTCGTATTCTGGTGACACGCGAACTGCTGTCATCCGCATCATCCGCATCCTCCTCGCTGCTGCCGGCGCTGATGCGCAGCACGGGCGCATTGCGCAGCGCCTCATCGAAGTCAGCAAAGGCGCCAGCGGAGCCGCCTTCGCTCTCAAAGATGTCAATGCTCTTGGGCTTGTACAGAGCCGGTCCGGGCCAAACGCTCGAGGATGTGCACGCTTGTGCAATGAGCTGCTGATGCTGATGCTGCTGCTGCTGCTGCTGTTGCTGCTGTTGCTCCTTGAAGCCAGCGATTATTTGCTCATTGGACACCCATTGGTGTCGATTGTCTCTTGTTGGTGGCGGCGTTAGAGTTGTGGCCACGGCTATTATCAGTGTGGACTCGTAGGCATCTGTGTGCTGCTGATGGATGAGCACGCGCGGATAATCGCCTGCTGCTGCCAGCTGATGTTGACCCCCCAAAGCCGCATCCTCCTCCTCGAGTGACTCGCTGCTCCAGGCTGTCGTCGAGTGCGCCTGCAGTTGCGCCAGCGTTCCCATTGTGGGTCGTTCTCTTTGTCGTTCCCATTTCACCTGCTCGCCGGCATCCAGCTGACCGAATGCCTCATCGGCGCACACATCCTGGTCGCTGTCATCGCTGCCATTGCTGTCGTCGCTGTCGTCGCTGTGGTGATAGGTTGCCGCCAGCTCGTCGTCGTCGTCAATATCGGCGGGCTCGTGACCAACAGTGTTGGGTTTGTTGACGCCCAACTGCGTCGCTGTTGCTGGCTTGTCCTTGCTGCTGCCGCCACTGGCACGTTGCCGAAAGAACTTGAGCTGCTGCATTTTCTCGTTCAATTTGTGCATGATGCCCATGCCAAATGTGGCGCCAGCTGCTGCTCCAACTGTTGCTCCTTGGGCTCCTTGGGCCACTTGCGTCTCGCTGGTACTCTTAAAGCTCTTGCGCCAGCGCTGTTGCAGCTGCTCGCTGGACGTGAAGCGACGCAGACGCGCACGCATGGTTCCACCCCCAGCACCTGGCTGAGATGGTTTGGCTACGTGCCCGTCCTCCTCCTCGTCTTCATCGTCGTCGTCGTGATCTTTGCTTGCCTGCTTGTCGACGACTTGCTTGGGTTGATGTTGATGCACTCGCTTGATCGATTTGCGCAGACGTTTCAAATTCTGGCGCATCGCTCGACGTATTGGTGGCTGGCCCTGCTCCTGTTGCTGCTCCTGCAGCTGTTCCTGCTCCTGCCCAGGCATGTCCAGTGGCGGCTGTCGCACCTTGGCAAACCTGGTTGCTGCTATGCCCGATTTCTTACGCTGCGTCGGCGGCACTGGCGCTGACATTGCCTCCTCCATGCCACTCTCATCGTCGCTCTCATGCCGAGAAGTCTCTGCTGGTTGTTCCTGCTGCTCATCCTTGAGCGTATTTTGCCTGGATAGCGGCAATGTTCTGATCTGTATATCATAATTGTCGGCGATCTCGCGATCTCGACGCTCCTGCGCCAATTGCTCAACGCGTCGCTCCGCCTCGTACTGCTCCACATAGCGATCGACCTCGATGCCATCCCGCCGTACAATCGTCTCCTTGGCAAACAGATGCTTCAGCTGCAGCTCGCTCAGATTTCTGTAGCCGCGCTGCAGCCGCTGTGTCAGACTATTGCCGCCATTTCGTGTGGCAGCTGTGGCAGCTGCTTCTGCTGTTGGCGGTGGTGGTGGTGGTGGTATTTTAATGGGACTAATTGGACGGGAAACGCGTGTATTGCCATATGGCGCATAGTAATCGTCATCAAGGCTCCCGGCGCTGCAATAGGTGCCAGCGGCCAGGTGATTGGAGGATGACGGCGCTGTCTGTCCGCGATTGGCACCCAACGTGGCCTGCTCGTGCATCAGTGAGCTAATTGTGGATATGCGTTGCGGCGTCCGATTGATGAACAGCGCCGCCGGCACTTGCCCCGTCTCTGCGGCAGTCTCACCTACGGTTGTGGCAGCCTTGTTGCTGCCACTCGCATTGTTGCCACGCGAACTGCAAAAGATGCGACGCGCAGCACGCATTTTGGGCAACGATTTGGGCAATCGCAACTGTGGCAGCGCTGCCAGTTTAGCTGTGCAACAAAGTAAGAACACATAAGTGGGCAAATTTCAATTTGAGGCAGCTCTTAAGTTAACTGGACTCATCTATGATTCAGTCTCTCGAAATGAACCAAAACACGGTATCACAACGGGCCATCTTACCGATCCCAACCTAATCTTAGAGCAACAAACTAAAATGCTAGACATTTTCTAACTGCACTATTGTGTTTCAGAGCATTATCTTGGATATATATTGATTGCTTGCACTTTTTCACAATAATAGCCTCATTACAGATGTTCGATAAGAAATTCAATGAATAAAGATCAAAACTTGAGCTTGACTTGAACGCTTAACGCAACACTCACCTTTTAGACTATCCACATCGAGACGCTGGCAAAGATTGCGTAAATCCATGATTCCGTGCTGACTGTGAGTGTTTCGTTCCTGTGGATCCTGCTGTTGCTGTTGCTGTTGCTGTGGATGGGTCATTGATGGTGCTGGTGTTGACTCTCTGTGTTTGCCAAATTGCCAATTGCCAAATGCCAAATTATAATCAACGTCCGTTGCAGTTCAACATTGTTGCCAGTCTGAAATGCGGCACGTTGAGCGCGTGCACAGACAGCTCGCAGCTTGAGGAGAATTGTCCGTGTAGCGCTAATTTAATTAGCCATCGTTTCTAACCCGTCTTTTTGTGGCATTCCAATGCTAACTGGCCATAGTCTGTCCCGGCCCTGTCTCGCTGTCTCCCTGTCTGCCTGTCTCTGTCTCTTCCTTATGCATTCACTGCATTCTCACTTGACACATTTTCCATTATTCAATGGATTTTGGAATGAGGTCTATGACGACGTACTGAACCACTGCCAGACATCCACAACACAGTTTACACTTTTTTAAAATCGATGGAAATAAGCGCTATAAGGTATATCTAATTAAGGTCAGCTTCAACAGCCGAGTCGTCAGAGATTGTCTGACCCGGAGACCTTAGATCTGGAATGTGAGCTGTCGAGGAGTATAACTTGGCAGATAATCTGCCATCAACTGCACAAATTTCATCCTGATCGAACACAAGCAAAGATAAAATTTAAATGAATTGAGACACGTGCTACTTGGCGTGAGGAAGGTACAGGGTATCTTCTAGTCAAGCTCTCGCCTGAAATATATATAATTATATGCCATTTATTTTGCCTTATGGCTGGGTATTCGCCGAGCACTTCCGATGGGGCAGTGGCGCTATCGATTCTCCGTTTCTTGACGATTCTCGCTGCTGGCTTACGGAAAAGTAATAAAGGCAATAATCGATATCCAAGTCGGGGTTTGTTTAAATCAAATAAAGCAACTAAAGCTATCTGCAGCGCACCATTTTCCACAGACCCAATGAACAAAAGTGCATCCGATCCATGAACTGCACTTAGATATGGCTTTTCGCTTATTCGGGTGTATTGCAGCGTCGTAGATAAGATAATATTAAGACATTGATCGCTTAGGTCAACTTGTACATACATTTTTATAATTCTACCTAGCAGGTGGGTAAACCCCAGTGTATTGGGGTCATATATTAATTTAGGTGGTTAATATATGTACCTACCATAGGTCTTTGGAATTTTTGAAAAATAATGAATAATTAGCTTATGGCAGGCAAATACATTATTTACTTGACGCTGAGCGACTTTCGCTGTGACTCACTGTAGATAAGAATTTGGTATATTAGCCGCGAATTTGTACTATATAAATGAGTACGATTCATCACTTAAGCCCAATTTGTTTCAAGTACGCCGATTGCGGTGACAGTTGCAGTGGAGCGTTATATATACCACTGATGTCAGATATATAATGGAATAGAGTAATCTAATAGTTTCTCGATTAACAATTATATCCCCAAAAGTTGTGATATTTTAGTTGGTTACCAATAATATTCAATTAGCAAAAATAGTTAGTTCCAGCTACTTTGGGACTCGAATAGCTTTTTCTGTGTGGAAACTGTGGGGATGCCAAGTTTAGCATGTTATAGTTCAAAAAGTGGTCCCCAAAAAAGTATTCAAATTACAAAAAACATTCAATTTGAAAATGTACTAAAAATAATAAACTATTGCACACAATAATCATAATAATAATTATAATAATAATTATAATAATAATTATAATAATAATAATATAATAATATAATAATAATATAATAATAATATAATAATAATATAATAATAATATAATAATAATATAATAATAATATAATAATAATATAATAATAATATAATAATAATATAATAATAATATAATAATAATATAATAATAATAATAACATTTATGTTTTCTTCCTCTCTTTGCAGACAGACGACAGACAACGATAATCATAAAAAACAGACAGTGATAAACTTTTACCAGCAACCAAGTGCATTTTTCACATATATATATATATATATATATATATATATATATATATATATATATATATATATATATATAAATATATATATATAAAAAGTTGCTTAATCTGTTCTTATTTGTGTGCTTTGCCAGCTATTGTAATTCCAAAAGGGAAAACGCTCACTTGGATGCAATTTTCATTAGCGCGAAAATTGTGAGAACTCAGCGCAAACTAAATAAAAAAGAGAGAGAAAGAGAAAGATTCCCAACAAAACAAAAAACAGAAATAAATATAAAGAAAAATAAAAATAAAAAAAAAATAAAAAACATTCCAGACAACAGACAACAGACATACAATCGCAACACGACGGAATTGACAATACAATTGCGGAGGTTGTTGCAGATTCCAGGTCTAGAAGCGAGTGTGCCACACGGACTGGGACACTTGCGAGTGTGCGAGTGTGCGTGTGTGTGTGCGAATAGATAACTGCAACCACAACAATTGAAGTGCAGTTGAACAGCAACTGAAATGAGGCGGCAGTCAATGATGCTGGCCGCGATATTACTGGCTGCCATTTTGGGCAGCGCAACGGCAACGAGTAAGTTGAACACAATAACTGCAATCGAAACGCATTTAGAAGGATTTGTGCCCATCTACATATATCTAGTATCCATCTATCTATAATGAATCTGTCTATCAACTGGGGGGCGGCACCTATTAAGACTTGTATTTCATATATTTATAGCAAGTTTCTACTTAGCTCAACACAATTAATTGACACCTATTCCACTTAGGTCGATTTTCTTTAAAAGCGTTTTAAATAAAGCCTTGCCCCACTTCAAGTAATCTCTATTTGAATAAATTTATTGTGGCGCAAAGCCTACAGACTACCGAAGCCACTCTCTGCTCCCTTCTGGGCATGCACCAGCAGCTCCCAATGGACTACTGATCCATAAAAATAGCCATCGACTGCGACACTAGTTGATAAAAATAAACAGCGAAAACGACCAACTTATTAAGTTAATTTAAATGCAGGGAAAATGCGAGGAAAATGCGAGGAAAATGCGAATGCCCTAATTTATGTGGCGCATTAGTGAAGAGATAAAAATGAACTCAGAAGACAGCCAGCCTAGCCACATTCCAAGTCAGAACTGACTCTGTCTTCATTTATGAATCTTCTCCAACAGACAACTCCCCGCCACGGATAAGCAAACAGCCGCCCACAGATGAGCTGCTCTTCAAGGTGGCGCAACAGAACAAGGAGAGCGACAAGCCATTCATTATTGAGTGCGAGGCCGATGGACAACCCGAACCGGAGTAAGTACACATCGCCATCATCACCAGCATGGCATGCTTGTTATGTATGTTTTTTATTTTAAATTCTATAATATATATATATATATATATATATATATATATATATGTGTATACGTATGGATGTGTGTGTTCGGTGGCTAATTTACATAAATAAACTTTAAGCAGACGCATAGCAAACAAGAATTTTTTGAATCAAAAATCGTTTGCCTCTACTTTTTCGAAATATGTACATGTATTTTAATGGGTGTCTGTGTGTGTGTGTGTGTTTTTTTTTTCTTTTGAATTTCTTGGACGTCGCGTAAGAAATATTTTAAATTTTACATAAAAGCGAAAAACTTTATGCAACTTGATGATTTCCGCATCACGCAACTCGAACCAAAAATAATGCTCAAATCGAAATATATAGCGCCTAGATGGCACATTTTTCTAGCTTATTAATGAACTATAAAAGTTCGTACCGCTCACCGATAGTCATAAAAGCTGCATTTATTTATTTTTTTTTTGATATATAACTTTCCATTAGAAAGTAGTAGAGGTATATAGGAAATGTGAACTAATATATCAAAGTGGGATAGCCAACGAATTGCTTACAGGGTATCTGCAAGTTGAGTTCTTTCTGAAAGTATTGTTCTTCTTCTTTCAAATTGAATCTCACAAACATTTCGCATTACTAAACTTCTGTGCACCAGGTGGCGCCTTGAGGCAACAGGTCACAGGGCCCAATAAATCTAACTGATCCATTTTCCTCCTACGAACTTTTCAGTTATTTCGTTCTTGATTCCTCTTTTTATAAATGTGCTTAAAATAAATATGAAATGGCTACTCACATACACATATACATGTGTATGTATGTGTGTATCTGTTTATACTCGTATACACACACATACATGTATGTTTATTCATACTTTAGTCATATGCCCCAGTGTGCAAATTGTGTTGCATTTGCACGCCCGACTCCATGTCCATCTCGTTGAATCATATTGATGCTGATCTCGATGCTGTGACATCATTCCAATTGAAATGACTCACATGTCTGCACATGTCAAAATTTCCAGTTAGTTTTTTTTTATTTTATTTTTCATTATGTGATTCTCTATATGGCCGATTAGAACCTGTTCGCCATTGAAACACGTTTCATTTTTTATTTCTTTGTTTTTTTTTTTTTTTTTGTATTTTGTACGTTACTTTCTGTGAAGTTTTTCTTTTTATTATGCTGCCGCCTGTACTACTTGCATTAAGTCATTTCGAAATGCGGAATTTCATTTTTAACGCGCTTGGACGATGACCTCATTTGTGATTCCGAAAACAAGTTGGCCCGGAATGAAGTGCGTGACGTGCTGCTTGAAAATATGAAAAGTAGCCGACCGAAAATAGTTTTTCCTACGCAGCAGTAGCAGCAGCAACAGATGTCAAATGGCTTTTCTCTCTCTCTCTCTCTCTCTCGCTCTCGCTCTCGCAATGTGTGTCTCTCTCTCTCTCTCTTACTTGGGCCCAGTTTGTAACCTTCTCCAATAGTTGGCATTGCGTAAATTTGTATTTATGTATTTTACATCGCGTCAAATGGGTTAATAGTGGGAAATTTGTGTGTGTGTGTGTGTGTGTGTGTGTGTGAGTGCACGCTTTTTGGGCCATGACGTCGTTCCTAATGATGACGAAGATCATTATTATGTTGGCAAGTGTACGGACAGGTAGTAATAATAACCAGTTTGACCGGATGGTCCGGCATGCTTAGAATATACGATTACATACACATTTTCGAACGTTAAAATATTTATATATATACAGTGAGTCACACCGAAATTTGCACAGCGTCAAGTAAATAATGTAATTGCCTGCCATAAGTTAATTATTCATTATTTTTCAAAAATTCCAAAGACCTATGGTAGATACATGTATTAACCACCTAAATTAATATATGACCCCAATACACTGGGGTTTCCCCACCTGCTAGTTAGGATTATGTAAAAAAGTAGCCTGTTTTTTTTGACACTGTGCAAATTTCGGTGTGAGTTACTGTATATATCGCATGCATAAGCCAAGCTATGGCCATTACGTAATGATGTCGAACTGTTCACTGTTGTCGTATCCTAGACAAGGCTTAATGCCAGCCTGGCCCAATTGTTTCAGCTGAAGAGCAAGTCTGTTGCTTGGCGGCTTTTCTTTCCAGTTCAGCTGTCATTGCTTCCTTCCTGCACTGCATTTTTCCACTTGGTTTTACTCGATGTAATATTGCATAGATCGGAATATGTTTGTCGCCTTTCACACCGTCAACGAAAGACGCCCATTAAATATATGTTAAACTGTTTAAGAGGAAGAGTTTGGCTAATTGCTAAAATTGATCAAATAATTGCTCAATTGTTGTTAAATAATCAAATCTACTACAATGACAACCTATGTGTGTGTGTGTGTGTGTGTGTGTTGTGCTCCACGACTTGGCTTCGTTTCGATTGGGTTCGAAAAACCAGTTTTCAAGCGTGCTTCTTAATTTATAAGATTAACAATTTGAGGAAAAGAAGAAGACAATTTTATGTTGAAAGATAAAAACTTGAATGTTACATTAAAAAAAAAAACACATAGCTATTAAGAAATAATATCCATGATAACGAATTCCATGGCAGACAATCCATTTGACACATTACCTTTAATAAAGACAATTACAAACATTTAAGTTAAGTCTGAACTTAAGATAAATAATGAGAAGCTAAATTCGAGAGAGATCTCGACTTGGAGATACCTTGAGTATATGTTATGCATAGATGGGTAAAGGCTTCCTTCACGTGTTCTTAATTTTTATATATTTTTATATACAAATAAAAAATAATTAAATTGTGGCTTTTATGCTATCAATGTTAGACTTATATCGATTTGGGACGAACGGTTGCAGTTATCGATCCAGTTTTGTAAACGTGATCTGCGAGCAGAAACTGATTCGAGAACTAGCGTTTCAATAATAAGTTATCTTATAGTCTGTCGGCGAATGAAAAGGGTCAGATCCGTAGAGGAATCAGGGTAAGAAGAAGGCAACTTAAAATACAAGCATTGGTTTGTAGCACTTAACTAAAAGACTAAAAGATTCCTGCATTTGCATTTCATATATTTTGAATAGGTTTCCACACAGAGACATATGTACTGTGCGTGTGTGTTTAGCTAGTGGAGAACTGGGCGGGACGTAATCGGTGCCGCATTGAAGTCGTGCAACATTCAGTTCACAATGGACTCCGCTGGTCGCACGTATCTCTCTACAGACGAACTATACGCCTCTGTGATTCAGCGTGACCTACTTTGTTTTTTGTTGTTGTTGTTGTCATTGGCTGCTTCTGCTGCTGTTTTTGTTGTTATTGTTGTTATTTTGTTGTCTAATGTGCAACACACACTCACACACACACTCATACACACATCACAAAAATTGTTGCTGCTGTCATTGCATGGCAGCGCAACGCGTAAACAGTTTTTTTTAGAATACCCAAGTGTTGATATTCTTTGCGGTTATTAGCAATTCGATGTTAATCTATGCATTCATATGCACATACATATTTACATACATATTTACATACATATACATACATACATACACGTACATACTTGTGCACAATAGTTTGGGTTGACTGGCTTGGCTTTTCACCATTTTCGGTTCGAACGGCTTTCAAATTTTGACCATTCATCGATAACAATAATAAATAAATGAATCTGTTTTTCATTTGGAATTTCATTTCTTTTTAACATACTTTTTCAGAAACCGTTTTTTTTTTTGGGAGTTTCGTTGATTTTTGATAAATCTCACTTACAAGCTCAGCCAATATGGATGGAAACAGGTAGAATAGCTCAACGAAACAGTTTAGTTCAAATGATTAAGGTTGCAGTCGGGCGAACGCCTCGACGAGTGCTGAAAATAATCATAAATGGACCTTTCGAATTTAGTGACTCTAGTTTTAGTATCATACCCTACCGAGCTTCCCAGTTTTCCGAAATTTGCAGTTATTTCAGTTTTAATCAACAAATTAGAAATGAAAAAGAAAATACTACAAGTGCAGGCCTGCAGCTGGACAGCGCAGCGCAGCTTTCTCTGGTTCGTATCTGGTATACGTATTTGCATCTGTGTCTTTCACTTAGGTTCTCAAGAGTTGCCTGGGTGAACTTTGTGAAACTAGTTTGGAGTTTGGGGAGCGCCCAAGACAAATAGCAGCAACAACTTTTAGTGCAACCTTAAACATATGTATGTACAATACGCTGCTTGCAACATCTGCGCTTCGCTCCTCCGCCTCCCCCAGTTGGTAGTGGGGCATTGCTTTTCCAAGGTGCTGCCGCACAGTTCGGCACACTGTGCCTCAAACATTTGCCAAAAAAGTGTTATTAAAAGCAGGACTATGGACTTTGGACCTCTGGATACCGTTGCAGTACTCAGGATCAGAACTTTCTGCTTCCCAAAAATATCCTCATTCTTCTAAACTCAGTCCATGATAACATTAATATAAACTGCTTGCTATATACATTGATCGATTATGATTAAATATTTGCGCACATTTTATATATTATAATTAATCACATCATTTAAAGTTTCTCAAGGGTTTTGGAAAAGTCAGCTGAAGTTAAGAGCAATTTTCCAATATTTTTATTCGCCACTTAAATGTAAGCGTCTATATAAAGTTGCTGGTGTTGTTTTAGTTGCCCGAGGGGGGGCAGCAACTTATTGATTTTTCACGCAATGTTGAACTCGACCTCGCTCCTGCTGCTGTTGGTGGTGCTGGTGGTGGTGCTGCTGCTGAAGTTGTGGATTGTTTTTTTTGCTTCTTTGGCGCCGTTGCCTGCTTCTGTTATTGTGGTTTTTATAGCTGCCTCATGTTTATTAATAAGCTTGGTCTCGTCTAACTGGCGCCCCAAAACAGTGTATTTGAATTTGAACTCACAGAATCGCTGCAGGAAAGGTGCCCACTTTAAGCAAAAGCTGATCACAAAAAAATAAACAACAAAAAATGGTTACTAAAAAAAAGAAAAGCTGAACGATGATGAAACACACATTAAACAGAATACACACACCACCCATGATATATATATGCTTAGTGCAATCAATTGTGGTTGTCATCATCATCATCGTCATCATCATCAGCATCATCATCACCGTGATTAAAATCAACTTCATCAGCGCATTTTGTGACTTTCAGATAGCCTCCAGCAGCTGTAACAGGAAAAATGCGACAGCTTGGGGTTAACACGACTGAACGATGCCCTACAAATTGCCATTATACAATCAACTGTTACTTTGTAAAACATTTTATTTATCGCCTATGCTGCATATGCTGCGTATGCTGATTTGTCCAATACGTGTTGCACATAGCATATCTTTTGCTCTATCCAAAAATATTTTCCCTTTGCTGTATACTAATTGTAATTTGAAATTGTATGAGCATATATGTGAAGCCGACATATATATCCAGTACAAGGTAGAGCATGCTCGTCAATGCCGATGACACAAGTCACCCCCAGTCTTAGGGCGAACTACTTCCACAACTTCCGCACATGATTCATGCGTAGAAATCAAGCTTTTGCACAAGCGACGCTGCCATTTGACATTTTGCTGGCTTCGACTTTGGTAATTGGGGCGGTTAAGCTTTCATCTAATATATTCGTACATACATACATACGTACATACATACATACATACATACATACGTACTTATTCAATTGTGTATGCATAGCAGAGTATATTGTATTTCTGAACAAAATCGATGAATGGCGACATAAGTTGACAAAGCTCTATATCTCATGCACAAGCTGGATGAAAACTAGTTTTGGTACAGACATTTCAAGTTAGAGCCGTACTTCTCGATCGGTATATATATCGATCTAATTAGACTATCGTATCAGATTTTCAATTCTTCCTTTTTAAATATATATATATATATATATTGCTTAGCCACTTTTTAGCATCTGTCATTATGTAGCAAGTATGCATTATATCCATGCCACACAAGAGTACCACTGATGCCATGATGTCTTTCTGAGACTTTATCAAATTTGAATTGAGTGATGACATGATGATGATAAGTATAGACTAAAGTCGCCTGATTGCCGACCTACAAATATCTAATAATAAAATTGGCAAAAGGATTTTATTTCAATTTGAATCGTTCAAAATAAGTTAATAGATAACCGATTAATAGATTAATCCATCGTTATCGCAAGCCATCGATTACTCGACTACAGTTTTGCCACTTTGCTCACATTTGCAACATTTGCAACATTATGAAATATCCGGAGTGATTGCTGATTCGTGTAGCCAAGCACAATTTTCTACACACAATATTTACATAATATTGTGAAGCTGTGGCTGCTTTCAGAGCTCAGCCCTTAGTTCCACCAGCATCCCAGCCACGTGCCTCAGCGTCTAGCCTCTTGCAACACGAGCAGCTACAACAACAACAACAGCAACAACAACAACCAACAGCAACAGAGCAACAAACGTGGCAAGAACACTCTCTCGTCAGTCTCTAATTCATTTGATTCATTCATGCCGCACAGCGTCAAGTGCTCTGTGTGTGTATGTATATGTGTGTGTGTGTATGTATATGTGTGTGTAGAGAAATACCAGAGCACAAACAACCCTTTCACATATATTCAGGTGTGGGGAAAACGCAATTCGCCAAGCGCAATTCCCTCTTGCAGCTTTGTGTGCTTATACGTTGGAGCATTCGTCTGGTCTGGTCTGGTCTGGTGGGGTCCCTGGTACCTAGAACCTAGTCATTTGTGTCAGATGTTAAGTACATATGTACGTACATCAACTGCCCTGCCGCGTCTGGCATTCATGCATTCGTTTCGGATGCAGCCAGTCAGTCAGTCAGTTAGGTTGGTTGGCTGGCAGTGAAGTTATGCGCGCCTCGATGAGTCATAATGAGTCCAGAGTCCTGGATCTGCCACATCCCCAACATGTGGCACGTGGCGTTGTAAATTCCGTTATTGTTTTGTTTGTTTTGCCTAAAAGCAAAGGGCTGCCACTCGACATAAATCGATAACAGAGCTTGATATACATACATATTATGTATTACATACATACGTATATGCATCGCTATGCATATTCAAATATGTTTACGCTCTTGTTTAATGACTTGTCTCTGACTGACTTTGACTGGGGCTCACTGACTGCTGCTTGAGGCAAACACCAGTTCAATTACAGCAGCCCATTAGAAGAGCCACTTAGAAACACATGAGCAGGTTCGTTCGCTGGTCATCTTCCCTTATTGTACCACATCTATATCTAGTTCTAAGTGTAACTATAATTTATGCAATTATGTCAATTGACACGGTTGCGTTGCAATTGCAAGTCAAGTGTTATATTGTAGCAGCAGTCTCCAACACTGTCGGTTCGAAATCTGAAATTTGCGCAATGATTAGTCAACCATTCGGGAAAGAATGTAGCCATTAAAAATATAAGAAATATGAGGTATTATAGACTATAAGAGACTATAATACCTTGAACAGCTGCGTACAGAGTATCTCTTAGTCGGGTTCTAATTAGTACTTCTTAAATAATGGACGAACTTTAGTTAAACTGAGATCATTTATTCACAAGTGTACCTTATATCCAGGCAAGTTGAGTTCGAAATGGAGCAAATTGATTGTTTTGGACTATGTGCGCGGTATGTTCTGATATTCTCTGGACATTGTGACTCCCTGAAGCGCTTCAATTGTGTGTATATTTCTCTGTTGCTAGGACCCACGCAAATTCTAGCCTTTTTTCGGCCCTTCTCACCCTATCTAGCCCTATGTGGCAGTTCTGAGAAATGCTAGAAGACCGGTTTGCATGCTAGCGTCACATTAATACGACCAACAAGAATGTCAACTGAAACTTTTGTCCCATTTTTTGTGAGCAACGCGCAACGCTTTGTGGTGATACCTTGGAGACGGTGCCTTGTTTCCTAGTCGGCATTTTCGGTGTCATTGCACGTTTGACATGCACGCGGGGCACGCCCAGTTCACAGTGGCAGAGACAGTCGCAGCCGGCTTATCTCCTTCCTTCCTCCCTTACAACTATTTGCTTAGTATTTTTTTTGGTTGATAATTCTATTGTTGTGCTCCACTTCGAGCCTTATGTGTACATACACTTATTCGCACACATATGTATACAGCGTAAAAGCATTTCGCTGTAAAGTGCGCAATGGCAACCCTCTAGCCACAACTCCACAACAACATCCTCGGCCATCAGCCAACAGCCCTCAGCTCAGCGACGTCATCCGTCATCCAAATGCTGTCCGTTTCTGCTCCCTGCTCGAGTTACATGTCATTCGAAGCACACCCACAGTGCCTGAAGTGGGTGGGCCATGTAAAGTTTTGGTATTTTGTGGCGCCAAAAGTATATCGCATCAGAAATCGATATATATATATATATATATATATATAAATAACGAAAAGCACTTTTTGATCCATCCGCAACTTTTCCACTTGCAGTTTTTAAAGGGGTTTAACTCCGTAACTGGCCAACTCTTTAGTTGTTGCTATTTTCTATGTTTTTCCCGCTAAGTTGCATGGAGTCGCCTCTGTGTAAGTATTGCATTTACTTGTGGTTGTTCTGGTTCCTTTTCTTTATTTCACTTCTAGCGAACATGGAAGTGGGTTAGGGCTTTCAATTCGCATGCCACATGCAGATAAAAGCAGCCGCAAGGAGCGTGTTGCCAACCTCACAACCCAACCGTATAGTAATGCGCTAAAAAATATGCTCTGGCATTTTGTTAAACTTATGCTGCTTATGCTGCCCTGTACCCTGTTCAAAATTGTTAATGAGGGTAGTACAAAATTGTAGCCATGATAACTCAGATTCAGCAGAAAGCATTTTCGCTACCCTATGAATGTATGCCAAAGGGTATCTTGTGGTAGGGCAAGCAAACTTGTTTAGTACTTGCAACCCCATTTCCAAAAAAAAAAGAAAAGAAAAAAACCCATTACTGGGTGTGTGTGTGTGTGTGTGTTATGATGACTCATACAGTTAGCAGCCAGCACCAAGCCTTCTGCCTGCTCGCAATTTCTAAAGAGATTTTAATCGCACTTTTGTGCCTGGCAGAGGCAGAGCGAGCAGGGTTGGATGGATGGATAGATATCTGGTAAGGAGCCATCCAAAAACTATTACAAAGTCGCTGGGGTTAAGTGGCAGCCAAGCTGGCAACCCAACAAAAAGCACACACACAGACAGTCACAGTTAAAGTTACACAGACAAACGGCTCAAGGAAGTTGCATGCATTGCGAAAGGACGGAAGAGGAGGGAGGGAGAGAGGGACTCTTGCCTTTGGCAACAGCAGTAGGGAAGGGTTAGTGTTCAGTTCAGGGTGTGGGCCGCTGCACATTTAGCCGGTTTAGTTGGGCTGCTTAACTTTTTCGGTCAGCAGCACCTGCCCGCTTGGCTGCCTTCATGTTGATGGTGTTGCCTGATGACGACTTGGTTGACTGAACTGTGCACATAGCCGAGACGAAGGACGGGATGCGGGTATACGTGTATACGTGTATACGTGTGTGCGGGAATGGGGGTGGGGGGTGGTGGTCACACTGAGTCAGCGCTTGTATTGACTAGGCTACCATGGGGTTAACTAGGGGTTAGTCTAACTTTACCCCATGGACTTGCCCACCAACTTAATGTGTCATTGGCACAACGTCACCCTTATTGCCCTGGCAACAGCAACAGCAGTTGACACAAGAACTGCCAGCTCATTTTCCGAATGGAATGTTCAAATGTGCTTATAGTAACATAAGCAAGTGAACTTCCATCAATCTATCTCGCATCAATCTATACTCATACGCCAACAAATTGATCGATAAGTTCGCAAAGAAGAAGAAGAAGAGGATTTCTCGATCTAACACAAAGATTGGGAAATGCCTTGCAATGAATTAGTTAAATTTGTTACAAACCACTGCTCGCTAAGAAGTTCAACAAACCCAAACAGCAGCCACATTGTTGCAAGCTGTGGCGCAAGCCCATCATCTCGCCCCGTTTTAAACGTTGCATTGCAACTTACAACACTTAAAAACAATTCATATGATTGACCTATTCCATGACCGGCAGCAGCTGGGACAACAGGGGCCGGCCCGGCCGGGGTAAGAGGTGAGAGGTGAGCAACGGTTCTCGATGTCTCGGGAGCCGCTTGAGTAAATAATAAAAACTCACAAAAACTAAAAATTCATCGCTTAACAAGCTCAAGCAGCGACCAGTTTACATAATTGACATATGAAAGAGGGAGACAGTCGGGCAGACAGACAGACAGAGAGAGAGAGACAGAGAGATAGAAAGAGAATGAGAATCAGAATGAGAATGAGAATAAGAATAAGAATGAGAATGAGAAACTTAAAAATATCCAAAAATAACGCATCATCTGAGTTGTTGCTGCTTTCGTTTACTTCCTTTGCTCTTAATTGCAATTACGTAAAGCTTGAGGCAAATGAGAGGCCTCATCCTCATCCTCATCCCCATCCCCATCCCCTTACTCTTCCTCCTGCTCCTGCTCCTATGCTTAATGAACCATTTTCGCAATTGAAAATTAAAGAACTCGTCATAGTTATAATATGGACACTTATTAAATGTCTCATTGCTCGAGAAACAAAAAGAAAATTACGAAAGAAAAAAAATACGTAATGTGTATGATTGAAGAGTGAATCAAATGAAATGTGGAAATTAACTTGTTAGAGCGCCGACGCTTAATGAGTCGCAATTGAGCAAATCAGGAAATATATATGCATATAGTAATGTCTTTAATCCACATACATCTATATAGTGGTATAATCGTTATAAGATAATCAAATTTAAGTGAGAAACTTGCGTAAAGCACTTGCTATTTATGTTAATTAGCGAGTAAATGGGCTGGAAAATACTGGAAAATAATATCTATAATAAATCAGTTAGTTCGGATTGACTTTCTGACTGATGATTGCATTAGCTTTTGTTTGATCACTTGAACGGCGTTTCGGAATATTTAATCCACAATTTGGCTTTCGAAGCATCTGCGAACTAAATTTGAAGAATCTGTGTGAGACTTACCTCCACTTAGGACAGATTCGTTTAATGATGATGAATTTCTGGTTTATCATCCATTCAGGAATATATCTGTTACTCATACAAATCGCAATGATTTTATCTAATTGCAGATATAGATGGATCAAGAACGGGAAACCGTTTGACTGGCAGGCATACGATAATCGTATGTCCCGGCAGCCCGGTCGCGGCTCATTGGTGATCACATCGCCCAAGGATGAGGATCTGGGACAGTATCAGTGCTTTGCCAGCAACGAGTTTGGTGTTGCCACATCGAATTCGGTGTTTGTGCGCAAAGCGGAGCTGAATGCGTTCAAGGATGAGGTGGCACGCAGCGTTGAGGCCAACGAGGGCGAACCCTTCTCGCTTCAATGCGAGGCGCCCGACGGCTGGCCAAAGCCAACGGTTAACTGGCTGATCCAGCAGAGCATCGGTTCGGGTATCAAGTCGATCAACAACTCGCGCATGACCCTCGATCCGGAGGGCACGCTATGGTTCTCAAATGTGACGCGCGAGGATGCCAGCGATGATTTCTACTATGCCTGCTCGGCGACCTCGGTGTTCCGCAACGAATACAAGATCGGCAACAAGATACTCCTCGACGTCAAGCAGATGGGCGTGAGCGCCTCCCAGAATCGACAT
Organism: Drosophila kokeensis; assembly: GCA_035042145.1. Classification (NCBI taxonomy): domain Eukaryota; kingdom Metazoa; phylum Arthropoda; class Insecta; order Diptera; family Drosophilidae; genus Drosophila; species Drosophila kokeensis. The sequence continues at coordinate 977,186 of JAWNLT010000374.1, forward strand.
CAACCCAAGCGTCAGTACGTGACCCGCAAGAATGAGGTGGCGCTACGGGGCAAGCGGGTTGAACTGTACTGCATATTTGGCGGGACACCGCTACCACAGACGGTTTGGTATAAGGATGGCGAGCGGGTGCAGTGGAGCGATCACATTACGCAAGGCAACTATGGTAAATCTCTGGTGATCAGGCAGGCGAATCTCAACGATGCAGGCACCTACAACTGCGACGTGTCCAACGGTGTGGGCAACGCCCAATCCTATTCGATTAATTTGAAAATCCATGCGATACCATATTTCACCGAGGAGCCGGAAATCCAAAATGCTGCCGAGGATGAGGAGGTCGTTTTCAATTGCAAGGCCGCTGGACATCCGGAGCCAACGATTCAATGGATTCACAATGGCAAACCGATTGCACAGAGCGAACCGAATCCGCGACGCACAGTTACGAATAGTTACATCAAGATTGTGAATCTGGTTAAGAAAGATACGGGCAATTACGGCTGCAACGCCACCAATTCTCTGGGCTATGTCTACAAGGATGTGTATCTAAATGTGCAGGCCCTGCCGCCAGAGATTCAGGAGCCGCCCCGTGCCGAGTTTTCCGTCAACGGACGCAACATCACAATGAAATGTCGCGTCTTTGGCGCACCCAAGCCACAGGTGAAGTGGCGCCAGAACAACAACTGGCTGACCGGCGGACGTTACGCGGTTCTCGCCTCGGGCGATCTTGAGATCAAGGATGTGGCTTTCGCCGACAATGGTAACTACACCTGCCTGGCGGTCAACAAGTTTGGTAATGCCACCGCCCAGGGTTCCCTGGTGGTTAGGGAGCGCACCCGGATCACACAGGAGCCGCAGAACTATGAGGTCGCTGCTGGCCAATCGGCGACATTCCGTTGCAATGAGGCGCACGATCCCAACCTGAATCTGACGATCGAGTGGCTGAAGGATGGCCAGAACATCGATTTTGATGCGGAGGCGCGTTTCGTCAAGACCAATGACAATTCCCTGACAATTGCCAAGACCATGGAGCTGGATTCGGGCGAATATACGTGCGTGGCCAGAACTGAATTGGACGAGGCCACAGCGCGAGCCAATCTAATTGTTCAGGATGTGCCCAATGCCCCCAAATTGACCGGCATCACATGCCAAGACGACAAGGCGGAGATCAACTGGGAGCCGCAGGGTGACAATCGCTCCCCCATTCTACACTATACGATCCAGTACAACACCTCGTTCACGCCCGCCTCCTGGGATAGGGCGTTCGACAAGGTGCCCAGCACGGATTCCTCATTTGTTGTGCAAATGTCGCCATGGGCCAATTACACATACCGTGTGATTGCATTTAACAAAATTGGCCAATCGCCGCCGTCCGGGCACAGTGATGCGTGCACCACACAACCGAATGTGCCATTTAAGAATCCTGAAAATGTTGTCGGCCAGGGCACGGAGCCAAACAATTTGGTCATCGAATGGACACCGATGCCGGAAATTGAGCACAATGCACCGAATTTCCAGTACCGCGTTAGCTGGAAACGCGACATACCCGCTGCCGCCTGGGAGAACAAGGATATCTACGATTGGCGTCAGAGTAATCTATTGATCGCCGATCAGCCGACATTCGTCAAGTATCACATCAAAGTGGTAGCCATCAATGAGCGCGGCGAATCGAATGTTGCCGCCGAGGAGGTAATTGGCTACTCGGGTGAGGATCGTCCCCTCGAGGCGCCGACCAACTTTAGCATGCAGCACGTGACCAGTGCCACCCATGCCACTCTCTACTGGAATCCGGTCAGTGAGGAGTCTGTGCGCGGCCATTTCAAGGGCTACAAGATCCAAACTTGGACAGACAAGGAGGGCGAAGAGGGCTTGCGGGAGATTCATACGATCCATAACAAAGCGCTCGTCACACAATTCAAGCCGGACTCCAAGAATTATGCACGCGTCCTGGTCTACAACGGACGCTTCAACGGACCGCCCAGCGCTGTGATTGACTTTGATACCCCCGAGGGTGTGCCATCATCGGTGCAAAGCCTGGAGGCATATCCGCTTGGCTCATCCGCCTTCTGGCTGACCTGGAAGAAACCGCTCAATCCCAATGGCAAGCTAACCGGCTACAAGATCTACTATGAAGTTGTCCGCGGCAGCTTTGTCGACGAGAGACGCGAATACGATCCCCATATCACCGATCCACGCATCACACGCATGAAAATGGCCGGCCTGAAACCGAACACCAAATATCGCATCTCCATCACTGCCACCACCAAGATGGGCGAGGGTGCCGAGTAAGACACATACACGCACCACCTTCTCTCTTTGGCCGCTTCTACAAATTTCCATTCTAATCTCTTTCCAGGCATTACATTGAGAAGAGCACACTGGGCGAGGACTTTGCGCCCCCGTCTACGCCCTCTTTGACATGGGAACAACTGCCGGCGTCGAATGGTATGCCCAGATATCGTATCAATTGGGTACCCAGCACTGATGGACGTTCAGGCTCGCACTTTTTCACTAAGTACAGGTGAGATTACCGTCAACTAACTAACCTTCAAATAGTTGTATATACTAAATTGGCAAATATTTACAGAATCAAAGGTGAAACGGAATGGAAGGAGGAACATCCCGAGAAGGCAGTTGATTATCAGGAGATTGGCAGCCTGGATGAGGATACCGTTTATGAGTTCCGCGTTGTATCCGTCGATGGACGCTACTCCACGGAGAGCGCCACCAGCGAGATTGATACGAACAGCATCGAGGGACCAATAATGGTGCGAAATGAGAGTCTGGCGAACGCTGGTTGGTTCATTGGCATGATGCTGGCGCTGGCCATCATCATCATCCTGTTCATCATAATTTGCATCATACGGCGTAATCGCGGTGGCAAATACGATGTGCACGATCGGGAGCTGGCCAATGGTCGGCGTGATTACCCGGATGAGGGCGGTTTCCACGAGTACTCGCAACCGTAAGCATCCGTCTATAACATCGATAAAGTCGATAACGATAACACTCCCCCATTTTTGGCTTTGCAGTTTGGACAACAAGAGCGCTGGTCGCCAATCCGTTAGTTCAGCGAATAAGCCCGGCGTGGAGAGCGATACCGATTCAATGGCCGAATATGGCGATGGCGATACAGGTAAGAGCGATAGTTAACTCCACTTCATCCCAAGTGTTCCAAGTGTCCCAGTCCATGTCTTTGTTTTTGTCGACTGTTTTTCTATTCTTATTTTTTTTTCTTTTGTTTTGTTTTGTTTTTAAATTTTCATTCGTTTTTGTCACAATTTTTTTGTTTTTAACGTTGATGATCATGATGATGATAATGATGATGATGATAATAATGATGATGATGATGTTGATGATGATGATGATGATGATGATGATGTAGCTGTGACCACAGCCGCCGGCCATGCCGCCACCGCTGCGCGCAAGGTTGGCATTAAGCAGCCTTCGACTTCGCCTCAGATTCAATCTCAGCCTGCCCAGCTGCAGCCGTCGCCGCCGCCATATGACTCCAAGTCCATGAGCCAACAATTTCCCTCAGCCTAATCCCCTCACAATTGACTTTCTAATATTTCTGTTGATGCACACACACACACACACACATACACAGTATCGCACACCCCCACACATACATATACAAGCGCACCATCTCTAATTGTTGTCGTTGGCGGCGACGGTGGCAGCATTGACGTCATCTTCCTTCAACCATTTCGTCCAGGTAGCAATTTGCCCGGTATTCGCTTTAGTATTTCTTAAATTGTCTTTTGGCTGGCTTCTTGTGTCGCGCTGCGCTAAATCGTTTTGTTACTTTGCACTTTTTGCACGCGTTGTCCTTCTCTCCATGGATATGTTAAACCAACATATAGGCTACAATTATCCATCTTTAAGATAAATATGTGCTGATATCCCTCCACTCCAGAAAGCTGGAGCAGAAAAAGGTTGGAAAACCTCAGCATGATTATGTTTTGCATATGCTATGTACAATTACTACTTAAGTTAATTGCAGACAAATTAAAACAAAATTTAAATCATAATTTGTAAACTATTCTGATATATTTTGCCAACATTTTCAGAGCTAATGTTTTATCAATTCAGCACACTTAAGTTCAGGAATGTGAAAAAAAAACTTGACAAAGCTTCACGCCCTAAAACAGTATTATTATGAGTAACAAAATAATTAATTTGTGTAAATATAAAAGAAAACAAAAAACAAATGTAATATATTTCCATGCCGCTAACGTGTTGTTGCCACTTTCTCGCATTTGTTAAGCTTGGCATAGTTTGGCAGCTTATTGGCTTATTATTGACTTTTGGCTTGTGACACTGTACGGAGCCAAGTGGATGATGCTGTGTTTATCATAATTCATATGTACATATTAGCGAACGTATTTGCCTTTATATACCCTTGTAGTGGATACCATAATTTTGTTCTGAAGTAAGGTATATAAAATCTTGATGCATTTCTGTCTGTCCGCCTGACTGTCTCCACTGTCTTTTTTTTTTTTAAATGAGTAAAACTTTCACAGTTTTGGAGCTATCTTACGTACGTCTCCCATTTTAATGCACTATTACTACACAAATATGGAATTTTTAGTTAATAACACTTGTCTGAAACAAATATTTTGTGCACTGAACTATTAATGCAGACATTTACAAGGGTATATAATATTCGGCATGCCTAAGATAACTGTTTTTGTATTTAATTATGTTAAAGGCCCAGTAGTTAATCGTTAAATGTTTATTGCCGTTCAGTTTGATATGCCCTTGCAGGGGGTATTATGGGTTCGTCATGAAATGTGTTATGCTTTAGCCTCAGAGTATGTCCGTCTGTCTGATTCTTTCTTTTTAGCCTTGTTGGCATGTTGACTAACCAAACACCTGTAGAACATTATTGTATCATATATACATAACTCTCTGCAAGGGTATGTAATTTTCGGTGTGCCGAGGTTCGCTGTTTTTTTTCTGTTTTCTTGTTTTGTATTTGTTTTTCGTTTCTTTTTAATGTTTTATTCGTTTTGCACAACATTTGATTTACTTATTCGTTTCATTTTTTTCTTTTCAACACATGAAATCTAAAAAAAAAAACACAAAAAATACAAACAAAAATACTACACCATACAAAAAAAAAAAAAAAAAAAAAATTAAAAATAACAACGAAACGCAGGCATAAACGAAGATGGTTCCTTTATTGGCCAATATGGACGCAAAGGACTTTGATTTAATTTGTAAGCAGCAACCCGAACCAATTCGAAACGAGCCCCTCCACAACAACAACAACAACAACAACATCCGCAACAACAACAAATACAGCCCAAAATTCTACATGAAAATCAAAGTTTTCTTTAAGTTAATTTTTAGTGCGACGAGTTTATTTTCTATATGAATGCGAATATTTTTTTATAAAATAACTAAAACTTAGAACTAAACACACAAAAAATGACTGCCAAGCAAAATGAAGTTAAAGAACAAACCATAGCAGCAATGCAGCAAAAACTCCTTAAAAAAAAAAAAAATGAAACATCAATTACATATATTTATATAACAATTGAATAAATCTGACGACCTAACTCGCCCACTTAGCGACAGTAGCAGTAGCAGCAGCAGCAGCAGCAGCAGCAGCAGCAGCTGTGAAATCATCAAATTCAGAAACAAAAACGAAAACCGTTACCCAACTTCAACTTCAACTTCAATTTCAACTTCAACTCAACCGCTTCCCAATCCACCACACACTTCTAAGCAGCTGCGTGTTTCGTTTGCTCGTTCTCTCTATCTCTCTCTCTCTGCCTATCTATCCATCTGTCTGTCTATCGGACTAGCGCTCTCAGTCTGCCCTCTCCCACACTTTTAACATGTAATGCATATGCGTAAATACATATTTAAATTTGAAAATTTCGTTTAAAAAGTAATTAATGTAAATTCACCGTTCTTAGATTCCATCTCCTTGAAAAAAATTTGCATACTTGTGTAATTTCTTTTAAATTCTATTTAGTTTTGTTTCATAATTTTAATTTTGTGTACAATATTTTTAAATGAAATATGTTTTACCTTATTATTTCTTAAATATATATAAACAGTTTCTTATCAGTTCGCTTGGACGGCCAAACATAAGGAAATGTTGTAAACAACTGTACATTGTAAACAGTTTGTTTTCTTTTTTGCATAAAAACTAAAAACAATGAAAAAAAAAATGCATATTATGTTTATTTTTTTTTTTTGTGTGAAGTAGAGCTATTTAATATTAAATAAAAAAAAGAAACTATAAAAATATTTAATTTTTATATGACTATATTAGAAAGGAAAACCAACAAACAAAATAAAGAAAAAGTAAACAACAAAGAGTAAATTTGAGTCATCATTTCAAAAGTTTCCCACCAACTTGGCGTACATCACTTCAATCTAACAGTTTGATGTCGATTTCAAGAAAGATACAAAGTAGTAGTAGTACCTTGCTTCAATATAACTGAAATGCCCGTGGATGAATGTGTTACTCCAAAATATTCTCGAAAAAAAAAGGTTCAAATATTTTGAAATATAAGTGTTGTAAGAGAAAAAAACAATATTTTGAGTTGCAAAACCCGATACCCTACTTAAGTTTGTACGATGTAATTACCAGGTAATGTTTATGAAGCATGCAGCTAATGTATGTAGTTATCTTGTTTGTACTGTACACATACCCAGTAGTTAGAGCCTAGTTCATCCCAATTAAACATAAAAAACTATTCGCCATAAGCACGATTAATCAATCGTCCCCGTTAGCCATGAATCATGAATCGAGCAGCTAACTCAATAAACCCACACAACATACGACACATAATAAATGATAATACCAACATTTTCACACCTGAACGCCTCTAACTGAACTAATGCAATCAAAATTCAAATGGTGCTGGTTGTAGCTAAAACAATCGCTTAACCTAACATTAAAGTTGTGGATTCAACAATTTGTAATCGCTTCAATTTCCTTTATTCACAGGTCAGTTCACTGAGGACGGATCCTTCATTGGGCAGTATGTGCCCGGCAAGCTGCAGCCCCCGGTTAGCCCACAGCCGTTGAACAACTCCGCTGCGGCGCATCAGCAGCCGCAACTGGCACAGGCTGGAGCATCCGCCGTTGGCGGTGGTGGGGCCAATGTAGCTGGCGCCAGCGGCAGCAGCAGCAGTGGCGGCGGCGCAGGAGCTGGTACAGCGAACACGGCTGCCGTTGCCACCTACGTCTAAGAGGCGTGGCAATTGCCTTCATTTACTTTCAATTTGTGCATTCAAAATCAACTTGCAAGTTTACTTACTAATCTTGTGTCTGTGTGCATATGTGTGACTGTGTGCGTGCGTATGTGTGTGTGTGTGTATGCGTGTGTGTGTAAGCAAACCAAAATCATCGTAAGTGTCTACTAACATGAAAAAACAAAGACAAAAATGTTTATTTTCAAAGATGCGTGCTTGGAAAAGTAGATAAACTCGCATCAAAGCATTCAAGTTTGTGTTTATTGCTTTTTTATGTATGTAAAAATATAATAATACTAATAATATCCGCCTTCTTCGATGTAATGAAAACAAACACAAGAAATTAGAAACGTTCAAAAGATGTTATCTGTTATACGAAACATCGGATGATATTGCAAATATAATCATGTTAGATTGATGCATCTCTTTGTTCTCATCGTTCACCAGCAAGTAACATCATGTTTCATTTATAAAAGTTCTTTTGTCAAATATTACATACCCTTGAAGCCAATGTTTCATTTTACACATTTTTTTAAATAATTTTTTGCCGTTGTAACAATTGTAACGAGTGAGTTATCAAATAGAATGGGTATCTAAGAATGGGTACCTATAGTTCGGAGTCCATCTGCTGACATCTACATTTCTTTATACATTTTAAAAACGGACCGACTGATCCTATGGAGGCTTATCACTGATTACTAGTGAGATTGGTCCGGGCATCCTTGTCAGAAAAATGTTTTTCATTCAAGAACTCATCTCTAAAGCGATTGTTCCTAAGTCAGCTATAGCATATACAAATTCAATCCGGCCGACTCCGACATAAGCACTGCCTGTAGCACAAAATTATATATTCAAGATTCATCAAAACTTGGCTTGAAAACTTAGGGACACGGATAGGGATCGACTATATAGACTCTGATAGTGATGCTGGTCGAAAACTTTATCTTCAAGGGTATACAAAAGGTTTTTTATAAACGTTACACACGTCTGCACAAAACTATAATATCCTCTCAAAGGGTATACAAAATAATGTACAAAAAATTAGATTGAAATGAATGAAATTTGTGTGTACTTTTTTCTTATTGCTAACATATTTGAATTGTTACTGCAGAATATAAACAGCATAAACAAAAACATAATGCAACTATTTATTTGTGTGATGTGTGATGTGTGATGATAATAGGTGTGATGTACTTTTCTTCTTGCAACATGGGCGCTTTCGCAGTTGTTCGGCTTGTTCTTATGGGCGTAGCCAGAATCTCAATTTGATGGAATAATAATATATATTTTTTAATTGCAAACTTTAATTCACGTACGCCTAGTGTTCAATAATAATAATAATAATAATAAGCTCTCAGTCGAATGCAAAAAATGTGAACATCTATTTCTTAAGAATCCATACTTTCCATACATTGTACGACTGTACGAAAGAATTAATTCACTGCCGACATATACTCAGATCTGTGCAAAATGTTTCTAGTTCTCAGTACTTTTTCACTGGAGCTGCAGCTTCTTGCAAAATGTTCGCTGTAGGTTCCAGTAATGTAGAATACTGTGAAGATGATCATTCAAATGAAGATGAAGATGAAGATGAAGATGAAGACTTTTGTCCCACATTTTCGTTTCTTCTGATGGCCTTTTCTGATAGCATAACTTCAACACAATGGATACTTTTCAAACTGTAGTCCCGTCTGCGCCAATACCCACTACGCCCATCTTTCCACAGAAACACACAGAGCTCGTCATGTGGTACAATAAATTTAATTAATGAAGTAATATGAATTTCCAAACCAGGCTTAAATTAAAAAATAAAATAGAATCGATCAATCGCAATTTTGTGTACCATCTACTAAAGAAATTAAAAAAAAAAAATAATAATTACATTTAAATTGAATAGAGAAAATTTATATATTTTTCAAATAACTAAAAACAATGTACAATTAAAAGCTTCAACTTAATTACTGTATCTTGTGAGGTTTAATGTGAACTTAAAATGGATTAATATGAACATAAAACATTTGCATGTATTTTATATCTGTTGGAAGATCAAGATGAAGTTAACATTAAGACAAAATAATCCATCAATGTCTGTTGAAATGAAAACATTTATAATGACGCCTAATTATATAATTTCGAAACATTTGAAATACAGCAAATTATTGCGATTGGATTGAGGTAGTTATTAATATTATAGTCCAAATCCTTGAGATGAAATGGTTTGCTTGCTGCAAATTCGTACTGTGTAATAATGCAAATTTATTGTGTTCAGTGTAAATGTATATGAAAGTTAATATACTTATATACGTTTTGGTTGGGCAATCAAATTACTGATGCAGTTTTTTTTTATAAATTTACAAGATGATAATATTTATATGCTTATATTTGATATAGAACAAACAGATCAAATAGTCAAACAATCGAAATCCATTCTAATATCTAGCTTGCGCCTTTCAAAGTAAATATTCGAAAATAAAAAACAGAACAAAAAAAAAATAATAATAATGTAATAATCGAAAAACAAAACAAAAACTTTCAAGCAACTTTGGGCAGGCTTAACGTTAAAAAATAAATATACACTAACAATTTATGGCATAAGTTGAAAATGAACTTAATAATTGAATTGTTTATTTATCACTTATTATTGTAATATGCTTAAGTTAATTTATTTTGAAAACGTCCATAGCATAATTAAATTCTGTAATATTTAAATCGGCAGAGAACCAATGTTTATATCTCCGTATAGCTTACTACAATTACTTACTTACAATGAATTTAAATATATAATTTTTTATCTACTAATTATAATTATTTGCATAAGTAAAGCAATTAGTTAATTTGAATTTTGTACGCCGCATATTTGCGCCTAGAGCCGATAATAGAGATCGAAAGAAAATCAAAGTCAGCCAGTAAATACCCCATTGAGGCACCGAAAGTAACTGCCATTCATGCATCCATTTAACAACTTCCAAATTAGAATCTCACACGGATCAATCAACTCCTTAGTTCTAATAAGCGATTTATTGAGTGTAAATTATATTATATACCCGCAAAATAGACATATACATATATATCCACTATTCAAAATCTACAGCGTTTGCGACATTTTCAATTTATTTTTTTAATTATATTATAAATTGAACTATTCATAACTATTTGAAGAAATAAAGACAAAATATGAAAGCCTAACAATATCTTAAATATTTATTAATTATAATAATAATTATATAATATACAAGTATATATATACGTATACACATATTGAACACAATGTATATTTTTTAAGTATGTGCATTATATGCATACATACATATGTATACTCAAATAGAAGCTATAAAAGTCCCTTGGCTATTGAGTTGCTCTGCTTGCAGAACTTGCTGTAAAGTTCTATGGCCTATGGCTAGTTACCCCATTGAAAAAACTATAAAATATCAATATATATAATGTACACTGCTTGATTTGCTATGAATGTACGTACATATATGGTAACGTATATGTATATTATGTGGCTAAAAGCTTCGAATTATTTCTTTATAAACATACAGGGTTGCTTAGACAAATTTTTGCAAAAGATTATATAAAAAAATAATAATAAAAAAAAATATAAATTGAATTAGTTTGGTATTAGGCACTGAAGAGCATTCTGTTGTTCTTTCAATTAGATTTTAGCAAAATGTGTTTTATGTAATGAAATTAGCTTGAACAAACAGTCCAAAAGCAAAAAACAAAAAAAAAAAACAAAAAAAAAATACAGAAGACCAAAAGAAAAAAATCGTATAATGAAACCCACAACAACAATTCATAACACCTGCAACACCTGCAACACCACGCATATCCCAACGAATGAGATGAGAATTAAGAAAATGAGCGAGTTTTGAGGAAGAAGAAGACAATTGAAAAGTGGTCAGAAAGTGAAAATGCTAATCAGGTCCTTACGTTGGCACATACATTACATAAACTGCCACATATGAAGCATATATACACTTGTACACATACATACATTTGTCTATGTATATATATATATAATTATACATGTATAGCGGACAACGATCTACAGTTCATAACAAAGCGACATACATATAAATACATTTACTTATGTATATTTGTATACTTAAATATATATGTACTTATACATGCATCAAATACATAAAACATATAAATAAAGGCAGATTTTTAAGATTTTGCATAGATATTGTGATTTCTTAACAAAAATAGTCAATATTAAATAAATGAAAAACAAAAACAAAATAAGAAATAATATATACAAAACATTCATGGAAATTCCCTCTTTCTTATACGTGTGTATGTATGTTCCCATTCAAATTAAGGGTGCAACAACATATAACATATAGCACATTCTCGGAACGGCCGACTATATACCTTGCTCTTTATAAAATGCATTTAATTGCCACAAGTCTCGAGATCGAACAATATAATTAACTGCACTGCCTGTCGGGTTCCATTCAGCTGCTAGTATTGTGTCTGCTTGCAAGGAAATAGTTAAATATTGCAAGAGTAAAAATAAAAAGGAAAACTGAAAACTGAAATCTTTTTAACCAAATAAATCGAAGCCATTATGCAATGTAGAAGGGAAGACAACGTGCTTCAAAAAGCTGATGGAATAATATTATTTGCACAATACTGTGATTCCTAAACAGAAAAGTCAATCTAAATACATATATGTATATACATACATACACATTAATATTGATTTGGCCCGACAATTGATGTGTTTGTATATTTTGTCCACTACACTAGAACTAATTACAATTTTGCACTATAACAATGTATTCCTGCAAAATATTTATGCCCAATATCCAATTCCGCGAAACTAACAATTATTTGAACATTAACCGAATTGCCTAAATAATGAAAAACAAAATATAATATCCGAAACTTAACTACAATTCTTTTTGAAAACTGAATTTTACCAAATCAAGATAAACTTAAGTAATGAATTCTTATACAAACTTGTACAACAACAACATTTGCAGCGAAATCTCTAAATTGATGAAAAGAAATAAAATAAAAGCAAAGTGAAGTATGAATTAACACTGTATTCTGTATATCTACAAAGAAATGCAAATAAACTAAAGAAAGTCGTATAACGGTTTATTATTTATAAATATTAATACATATTAATACATCTGTTAGAGATGCAATCATTCAATTAAATTACAGTTTTGACATTACTTTACGGAATAAAAAGTAGTTGATCTAACTGCGTTCGTTGGGAGAATCAAAAAAGTACAATTTTCCACGGAATAAAAAATGGCACGTGTCAAGCAAACTGCTCGTAAATCAACTGGAGGCAATGCACCTCGCAAACAACTGGCCACCAAGGCCCGCAAGTCGGCTCCATCCACTGGCGACGTTAAGAAGCCCCATCGCTATCGCCCTGGTACCGTGGCACTGAGAGAAGTTCGTCGCTACCGAAAGTCCATGGAGCTGCCCATCCGCAAGTTGTCTGCTTTCCAGTGTTCGGTGCGTGAAATTGCCCAAGATTTCAAGTCCGATTTGCGTTTCCAGTCGGCCGCCATTAGTGCATTGCAGGAAGCATCGGTCTGTTTGAGGCCACCGATTTGTGCGCCATTCATGCCAAGCGTGTGACCCTCATGCCCAAGGATATTCAGCTGGCCCGGCGTGTCCGTGAAAAGCAGCGCAGCTGCTGCGGCTGCTGTCAACTACAATATACTTCAAATAAAAGTGACAGATAATTTGGACCGTCGTCGGTTTATCTTGATAGGGCAGCTCCGGCCAGCCAGTGCTACCCATGCCCGCCGACCGTACAATACGGCAACACTACACAAATCGACACATCAGAATTTAAGAGAACATAATTAACTTACAAATAATAAACAACAACTTTAAATTTTAACTAAAATATAAAATTAAATTTTGACTAATAAATATTTAACTAATAAATGAACAATAAATAAACATAAATTACAACCGAAAATTATTTGTATAAATTGCCTGTAACATTAGCCAAGCTAGTTGCGCATCACGGATGTGAAGCCGATCTGAGAGAATTTGGTTTTGGGCGCCAAGCCTTCGCACTGCAGCTGATTTGAAGTTTGTCCACAGTTTGTCCACCAGTCCAAATTTAGCCGTTGTTTTCGTTGTTTTAAATTGAATCAGCTTTTTTATGAATGTGTTAATGTTGGATCGACATCTTTACGTATGTGTTATTGATGGATCGGCACTTTTATGCAAATTTGATTGATTTTGACTTGGCCGAACCTTTGATTATTCTAAAAAAAACAACAACGTGTCCGCCACCGCACGTACTCTGCCCCCTTTCTTTCTTTTCTTTAGCTGCTGACTACCTCCGTGACATTCGATCGACCTATAAATAAGTCGATCATTGTTTTTTTTTATTCCTTTTCTAACCCCAACTCGGATATTTTTCTGATACTCTATACCCGTCTATTGAGGCAAGGGCCCTCTCTCTCTCTCTGCTTGTAACCTCTCTGGGGGCTGCCACCTTGTCGACTGTTGGCAGCTCCAACTATCGATACCATCGACGCCACCACAACATATGTTATTGTTACTTTTCCATACTGGATACTATTGAAATTACTCAGCACTGGCTGACAAAATTCAACAGAATAATCGAGAATCGCTAGTTGTTGCACGTTGTGAGCGGCGAAAGTTATACATTTTATTTTGAGTTGCCAATATCAGGCGAATTGAAGACCAACAATGTCGTCGGGGGGCAGCACAACAATTGCAGCCGAGAGCGCTGATGCGAGTGGCTCGGCATCTGCCACCGCACAGCAGGAGCCAATTTTTCAGGACATTAGCGGCGAGCAGGCAGTGGAATTGGTCGAGATTGAATCAGCGTGCATGCGCTGCTTCGAATCCGGCATCACCCGACTTCTGCCCACCAAAATTCCCTTCTTCCGCGAAGTTGTGGTCATGTCTTTCAAGTGCGACCACTGCGGCTACGCCAACAACGAAATGCAATCGGCTTCCGAGGTGCAAATGAGCGGTATTCGCATTGCCCTGGACGTGAAGCAACTTTCGGATCTGAATCGGCGCGTCGTTCGCTCCGATCATTCCAGTGTTACCATTCCCGAGGTGGACCTCGAGATACCCGTGTATTCGCAGAAGGGCGAGGTGACAACCGTGGAGGGCATCGTTGAACGAACCATAACTGGCCTATCACAGGATCAGGAGAAGCGTCGCATTGACCATCCCTCAGAGGCCGCATCCATCGATGCTTACATCGATCGCCTGCGCCAGCTGACTAAGCTGAACAAACCATTTCGTCTTCTGCTCGAGGATATCTCGGGAAATAGCTTCATTGAAAATCCAAATGCTCCAGCCAACGATCCGCAGGTGAAAACGGCGTTTTTTACCCGCACCCAAGGACAAAACGAGCAACTAGGTGCGTTCCTATTTATTATGCGGCTTATGGGTCCCCATTTTTACATGCAAGTGCGTTAGTTGGAGACAACAACTGCACAGAAATCACTAATTATTTATTATCATTTTCAAATGGACCTACATATGATTTTTTTTTGTATATGCCTGACTAGGATAAAAACATGGATGTATTGCACTTATTGCATGCCTTATCAATACTTTTGCATTTTGCAGGTCTCTATGAGCAGAACCACGAGGAGCACCTATTGAAACCCATTGCCGAGGACGAGTGGCCCATTGAGAATCTGCACGGGGAGGTACTTCAGTTCGCCACGAATTGCTCGAACTGTCAGGCTCCATGCGAGACGAACATGAAGCTGACGAATATACCGCACTTCAAGGAGGTGGTCATCATGGCCACCGTCTGCTCCAGATGCGGCCACAAAACGAACGAGGTGAAATCTGGTGGCGGCATTGAGCCAGAAGGTGTCCGCTTCACTGTACGAATTGCCAGCAAAGAGGATCTGACACGCGACGTTCTCAAGTCGGAAACGTGCAGCTTATCCATACCTGAACTGGACATGGATGTGGGTCCGCATGCGCTCTGCGGCCGTTTCACTACCGTTGAAGGCCTGCTGGTGGCCATGCGTGACCAGCTGGACGGCACTTTCTTTCACGATTCTGCCGATGAGCCCTCCAGGCAAGAGATGCAGCGCTTCCTAGACAAATACGACGATGTGCTCAAGATGGGAAGTACCATTACGTTGGTTCTCGAGGATCCTGCTGGGAACACATATGTGCAGTCGCTCAGCGACAACGACGAGCCCGATGAAAAGCTAACTGTGGAGAGATACAAGCGCAGCTACGACGACAATGAGCAGCTTGGCTTAAACGACATGAATACTGAGAACTATGAGCAGGATGTGTGACTTCTTTTCAAGGAATACGCCGCACCTGAATGCATTTACTAAATAAATCATAGCGTCTTCAATCTAATGTTTCAAAAATTATTTTCGTATTAATTTTTTAAAATTGTCTTGTTTTTATTTTGAAACTTCGCTCGTGAATATTTCTGATATGTATTCGATAAGCATTGAGTGGTAGGCTAATCGAAAACATATTTTGAGTACCATCGATAATTCCAAAATATAATTTTGAACAAGACTTATCTTATTCAATTGTCAGTCTGACTCTTACTTAGCCTTGTCCAATTAATATCCGAAGAATATTTCCATATTAATGCGATAAGTCATGGGTGGTGCACTGCTAGTCGATTGACTAATTAGTACAATTTCCAACCGATATATCGAGGTATCGATATAGACAAGGCTACAAAGCAGCTCCAGCTGATTAGAAACCGAGGCAATCGAAATTGTTGGGGCCCTGACAGAGTAGGCACTGACGATACATCAATTAAATTCAACTTAAGACATCGTTTTTTGATTGAAAGAGCTCAAAATGCTCTCAAATTGTGCTGCAAAAACGCTGGCCGCTGTAGTAAGTAATGCGGCGATTATAAAACGCCAGCAGCTGGCAAGCAAACAATCGATGCCAGTTGCAAGTTATGTAATTTTTGCACTAAAACAAAAACATTAACAAAATACGTCATTTTTTCTAGCGGGGCAGCCTGCGCACCATTGCCACCAGCAATGTACAGCGCAGCGACAATCTCTTTGTGCACCGCGACACGCCTGAGGATAATCCCAGCATACCATTCGAGTTCAGTGCGGAGAACAAGAAGCGTGTGGACGCCATCCTGAGCATCTATCCGGAGGGACACAAGCGGGGCGCGATGATACCGTTGCTTGATCTTGCGCAGCGACAGTACGGCTGGCTACCCATATCGGCCATGCACAAGGTGGCTGATATTCTCGGCCTGCCCAACATGCGCGTCTACGAGGTGGCCACCTTCTACACAATGTTTATGCGCAAGCCGACAGGCAAATACCATATTCAGGTGTGCACCACAACGCCCTGCTGGCTGCGCGGCTCCGATGAAATCCTTGAGCAGTGCAAGAAGCAACTGGCCATTGGCGTTGGTGAGACCACAAAGGACAACAAGTTCACCATATCTGAGGTTGAGTGCCTGGGCGCCTGCGTCAATGCGCCGATGGTGTCCATCAATGATGACTATTATGTAAGTAGTGTAAATTGAATAACGAATGCAATTGCTAACACGTGTCTCCTGCAGGAGGATCTGACTGCTAAGGATATGCAGGACATTTTAAGCGATCTGAAAGCCGATAAGATCTCGCCACCCGGACCACGCAATGGACGCTTCGCCAGCGAACCCAAGGGCAACCCCACCTCCCTGAGTGAGGAGCCCAAGGGTCCAGGTTTCGGTCTGCAAGCTGGCCTCTAAACCTAGTTGATCCCTAGCTTAATTTCAACTGTACACGCATACATATTTTCTCCTTGGTGCATCTCGAGCAACACACGAAATACAAATACAGATTGTCAAACAGCAGTTACAAATGCAATAAACCCTAAGAAACAAGGCTATTAATATAAATACGACTTTCGATCTATCTGCATACGTATATTGCACCTACTGATTGCATTGCTATCGGTCACGGTGATCAAAGAAACTTTTACCAGCAACTTGGATTTGCAGCATCACCTGAGCGTGCTTTTTTCTTTAATTTTCCTTCATTGGAGTCTTATTTTTAACTTGTAAACAATTAACAATTAAATTAAAGATACATTTTGAAATATTCCGCAGGAAAGTGTTTCAGTAAATAAATGAAATATAAATAAAATAAAAAAAGGATAAAAACATATAAACAAAGGCTACTTTTTCTTAATCATATTTATGGCTTGTGTGCAACATAAGCTTAGATAATAAGTAAATGAGTTTTTCAAATTTTACATTCATTATTCTGGCTTGCTTTTCTGAAACCATTCTTTCTTGTTTTCTTGCCATTTGGGCCACGTCTAAGAAATTTCATCAATGCATGTTAAGCCAAGCATTTTTGTCAAGGAAATAAAAAATATATCTTAAGATTAAATTCCGATGATTGAAACAAATTGTACATAACTGATTACATTTATGTCTAAAATTCTAATGACAGTCAATGCTGCTAACATTATTCCATCTTTTTAACTTAAGGCCTAGTTTTTAAACTTAAAGTCTAACCAAATGGGGTAACACAATCAATGGGATCCACATTAACTGCTTATAATATATATGTATGTATATATTCAAGAATTGAATATATCTTACAACTTAAAATGTAGATGCATTGTGCATTGTTATATCGGATTCATTCTTAAACAATGCACTTAACAACTACGGAACGTCCGATTTCTCGATTTCTCGGACCAATTTCACATGATATCCAAAATTAAATTAATTACTGGTGGTTTTGCACGACTTATTCCTCGCCATAGAAAACGCTGTGTGTGCGACAGAGAAGGCATTAGTATATATATGAGACAAACAAGGAGAGTGAGATAGAGTGATTCTTACCGATTCTTGGCAGCAGAACGTTTTGATGAGCGCCCAATGCGATTGTGGAAATTGGAGCGTGGTATTGTCTCATTGACCAAGCGCTTTGTTTTTTTCGGCGACTCGCGCAGTTGTTTTACATCCACATTGCGACGCGCCTCCATGGTTTTCTTGAACTTCTCGATTAGGCCCTCGCAGGACAGATTCGATTCGGGCTCCCAAGTATCTTCCTTGGCGCCAAAGCCCTTCCAGCGTATGCGATACAATCCGCCTTCCTCACCATCGTCGACAAAGTCGAGAATACGTTCGACCGCCCATTCCTTCTCGGGGTCGCTCTCCATCTTTCTGTTCAACTTGCGCCCACGTCCGCCTTTAGCACCAGTCGGAGACTTTTTTATAACGCCAGCGGTTTTCTTGGAACTAGTCTACAAATATAACATTGACAGTTTGCAGGTTTAATTAATAGCAGTTAGAGCGACTTAAGGAAGTGCCAAAGACTGGATATACCCATATATCTCTACAGTCTTTGGTAGTACATAAAAAAGTCACATTGCATTTATTTGTTGTAATCAAGGATATAGATTATTCTTACGTACATATAGACGTGTTAGGCAACAAATGTTTAAGAGGGAACATTTGCAAAAAGTAAAGTTCGCTGTCCTATTCAAATATTGACAACCAACGATTTCAGTATATTATTTATCACATCAGATTAAAACGATTTTGTTTCTTTTCGGTTTCTATCACAGCTAATATAAATAATGCTTAATTTAGTAAAACGCCATTCTAATCCATTTGATTTCATTGATTATTTCACCTCTTGACATATCTCCCTACGCTGTTTTTAGTCTTGATTAAGTAAAAAAAATAAAATAATAGTAGAGCTTGCGAGAACAATTGAAGTGTTTAAAACAAACTTATCGCGTACTTAAAAGCATCAAATATAATATGGTTTTCATTTTAGTCCTCATTAAAATAATTATATTGTGCAAACCAACCAAATATAGTTATATGGACCATATTTTGATAAATGCAAGACGCGATCCATTCTTACATTCTACTGAC
The DNA here is from genome assembly GCA_035042145.1 of Drosophila kokeensis. Taxonomy (NCBI): domain Eukaryota; kingdom Metazoa; phylum Arthropoda; class Insecta; order Diptera; family Drosophilidae; genus Drosophila; species Drosophila kokeensis. The sequence continues at coordinate 996,282 of JAWNLT010000374.1, forward strand.
ACAAAATAAAAGTACCAAGGATTATTATATAAGGATTATTTAAATTAACGGAAAAGTGGTCGGATTTAGTTGGAGGAAAAATTAATAAATCAAATAAATATCAATGCGATACCTTCTTGCGATACTTTGCGATCAAATCATCGCAGTTCAAATCTGCCTCGGGCTCCCAACTGTCGTCGTCCTTGCTGTAGCCCTTCCAGTGCACCAGGAAAAATGATTCTCCGCTCGTGGTCTTGTGATCCACGATGGCCTCCACCTAGATTATATCGATAGTAAAATTGTCTTATTCTCCTGCAAATGCAAATAGCTTACTTCGTATTCTGCCTCCTCATTTGCATCTTCCGTCTTGTCCTTCTCCTTGCCATCGGGCTTGGCTGCTATTTTTGTATTTTGGTGTTTTTCGGCTGCTGGCACTTTACGCTTCGATTTGGATATCTTCTTTTGCTTTGTTGGTGGTGGTGCCTTTGAGCTGGAAGCCTTGCTGCCATTCAGTGGCATATCATCGCTTTCATCAGATTCGCTACCGTCCTTCTGTGTGGGTGCTTTCCCTGCGCCAATGGAAAGTTTTTGTTTCTTGACACTTGCATCCTGTGTATCGCCGGCCTCCTTATTGACTTCGTGCTCGTCACCGGCCGAATTACTGGCTCCATTTTTCGGGTTTTCATCGTTGTCGGAATTACCGACAGATTTCTTTTTGTTGAACTCGGGGAGTTCCGCAAATTTCTTTTTGCCAAGCTTACCCATTATTTAAAAATGTAAAATTTAGCAAGTTGTACTATAGGAAAAGTGTTTGCAGATTTTGCCGCGAAAAAGAAACAATTATCTATATATCCAACGCCGCGACAATGGCGACTGTACAATATGGGGTGGGAATGCACTGATGTTTTTATCGTTAGAATTTGAGTTCAATATCGATAGTATAGATATCGGATAACTAAAAGCGCTTTGTTTATGTTGAAAAGTTGGCGATGCGTTGGATTCTTGCTAAATATTTTATCTATGTAATATTATTATTATTTCATGAAACTATAATTTGGTGTAAAAATATGTATGTATGCATTCCCGCAATAATTGTATATAGTTATTAGAAACACTTCAATTTGAACAGTGTTGGAACTTGACTAACTGGCAAGCGCTACACAGCACTTTTTCTGTGTCGATTTCAAAATCGGTTTTTACCATCGAATCCGATATATTTGGCACGTGTTGCCATTGAACCCAAACAATATTTCGCTGTTCTGGTGCCTTACAAAAAATGCTTAACTCCGCGAAACCTAGGCAAACTGCCAAAACTGAGATAAACGACAAGATGCCAACTAGTAGGCCGTTGTTCAAAAAGAAGGCACCGGCCAAGTCTGGAAATAAATTTAAAGCCAATATAAAACGCAATTTTGAGGGCAAGAATTTTGGTAATAAGTTTGCAACTGGGAAACCGCATCCTGGCAAAGGCGCGACACCAGCGACCGATGAAAAGCAAGATTGGACAAAATTCAAGCAGGAGAAAAAAGATTTGAAGCTAAAACGGAAAAGTACGAGAGACACCTACGAGATTACACAGGAGGTTAAGAAAATCTACGAGAAAGTGAAATGGTAAGTTCTTCCGATTACAACTCATCAACAGATTCAATCCGAAAATAATATGAAATTTATATCCCCGTAGCCGTCGCACCCAGAATAAAGATGAACTCGTGCAGCAAATGTACGGAATTCTCAATGTTGGCGACACAATCTCCAAGGTGGCCAAGGCTCACGACACGGCGCGAGTGTTGCAGTGCATGCTGAAGCATGCAACGCCCGCGTTGCGCATTGAGCTGTCCGACAAACTGATGCCGCACGCCGTGGACATGTGCCAGTCGAAGTACGCACACTTCTGCGTCCAGCGCATGCTCAAGTATGGCGCTCCAGCCACGAAATCCAAGCTGGTGGATGGCTTGATGGGTAATATAGTGCGGCTGTCGAGTCACAATATTGCCAGCAAGATATTAGACCACATATATCTGAATGCCAGCGAGAAGCAGCGCCGTTACATGCGCCAGGAATTTTACAGCGATCTGTATAAGAAGTCCAAGGACGATGGTGTCCATACATTGAGCGACACCTACAAGGAGGCTGCCAACATGAAGGCCTCCATTATGGGCGCCGTCAAGGCCAACCTGGAGCACATAGCCAATAAAAATTTGGTGGACAACTCTCTGGTTCATGCCGTCATACTCGAATTCATGCAGGCCACGGACGACGAGAAGCTCGAGGAAACTATGAGCGCTTTGTCTCCACTAATACCACACATGCTGACCACCAAGGATGGCACCGAGGCGGCTATCATATGCTTTTACAAGTCAACCCCAAAAAACCGCAGAGTGAGTCTATATATTCTAGCCATTATTTACAAATATTTTTCAACATATTTATTTAATTCAATGGATTGAGATGTCTCCTTGACATTCATACATACTTCGCAAAAAAATTATCATACCCTTGCCAAAGGTATATATAAACACTGCCCGAGCAAATAATTTATATTCCAATTGCTTTCATCCGCACCGTTAGGCCATTTTAAAGAACATCAAGGAACATCTGCTGAAAATTGCTTTGCACGAACATGGCCATGTCTTCCTCATAGCGCTGTTGAATGCCCTCGATGACACTAAGGCCACCAAAAAGGCCATCTATGATAACCTGCACGGTGATCTAAAAGCCCTGGTAGCAAATCAGTACGGACGTCGCGTTGTGCAGTGGTTGGTAGCGCCCGGTGACACTACTTGCTTCCATCCAGACTTTATAAAAACAATTGAGGAGGGTCTGGCCTATGGCAAAAAAGATAAGGAGGCTCGCCGCAAGGAAATTTTAGAACAAATCGAGGCACCCATTGCTATGTCAATTGTTGAGGACGCTGCATTTTGGCTGTCAAACAGTCACATTGGACTCGTCACAGCTGACATACTCAACCACAGTACGTATTACATAATTAGAGGAGGCAGCGTAAATCCATTTCAAAATATCGTCAATTGCAGTAACGGGCGAGAATTATGATAAAGCTGTAAAAGCACTGGCTCTTGTGATCACACAGGCCGACTGGCGCGTATCGGCCGTGCCGTCTGAAAGCGCTCAGAACAAGAAGAAGAAGCCTCAAGATGTAGAGGCCATCATAGAGGAGGCCACGCGGGAGCGTAGGGCAAAAAAACAGCTCAATGCCGCAGCCCCGCCACTTGTTAGCAGCGACGAAGAGAGTGACGCCGAGGAGAGCACACCAGCAAAGAAATCCAAAGAGGATCAACCACAGCCCAAAGCGGCGGAGGAGTTCCCTAGTGTTGTGGGCATTGAGGAGGCAGGCATGCATCATGTGCTCAAGAAGCTGATTAAAAACGACCAGAAACATGAATCGCACCCGCTTGGAGCAACCCTCTTGGAGCACCTGTCCATAGATGTGGTATTTTAGTGAATCCCCAAAAATTCTCTCCAATTCTTATTCTAATCTTTTGCTTGTTGCAGCTTAAAATCTGGTTCGGCATCAATCGTGCTTGCTATGTGCTCGTTAAGGTAGTGGAGGAATCGCCTACCTTGTTGAACAGTTGCCGAAATCTTGTAGGAGTGAATCTGCTCGAGCTGCTGCTTGCCCAAAAGACGTCGGGCGCCAAAATTTTGGCCAGCAAACTGAGCCTTGAACAGTAGAAAATGGTTTATTTGAAGTATATAGACATTAGTTTAAGTGAATGCGCTTGAATAGTTCTGTACCATTATTTAATATAGTATTTTCATGCGTGTTTGTAAATTTGGTTTTATTTCTGAGCTATGATTGTTTCTAAGCAACGTAGTTTCATATGGGTCAATATGCAGCAGAGCCATAGCAAAAAAACTCCGATTAGATTTACGAGGATCACTACAAATATGCGATTGCTATAGCAATAGCTCGAGCTGTATGGCTCTGCTCTCGTTCCATATGCTATTTCTACAACTACAGCACTTACTTTTGCTAATTGGAAGCCTCTGTTGGAGAAACATTTCTTTTTTAAAATAATTTCACAACGATCCTTATTTTGCCTATATTATTGAAACTCTATTTTCGTATCTTTAACTAAATAAAGAAAACAAATTGTTGGTTAAAAGTAATGAAAAAATGTTTTTTTTAGTTGGTGCCCGAAGATGTATTTCCGGCGCACTGAGAAGATTTGCATTGATTTTCGTGCTAGGATTAGGTCCTTTGCGATAAGTGGGGCAAGTGCCTGAAAGGCAATTTACTGAGACGTGCTGCATAATGAACTGTACATCGACTGGCCAATAGACTCAATGTCCCCTAAAATGACTTCTAAAGCTTATTAGAAGAGAAAGCAGAAGAGTCTCCAAGGCACTACTGATTCTGTCCGACACTTTCCAGCAAGAGATTAAGCTCGCTGGGCAACTTCTTTCTAGCCGACGTACCGGAGTTGGCAAATCTGTGACCAACCAAAATTGGAAAATTTATAAGCTCATCCGATTGGATCGCCTTCTTATTTTGTTGTTTCCAACCACGGGTCAGGAAAACGGAGGAGTATCCGAACACGGTAGCTCCACGTGCCAATAACGATCTAAACAAGTAAGCTTTATTATTTTTATTTATTTCGTAACTTTAATGCTTAAGGCTTCAATTAGTCAAATATTTGTGGACTAAGAGCAACAAACAGGGGGATGGGTGGCGATGGAGGTTTCTGGAAGGCGGGAGATCTCAAGCCGCTTAATAGAATATGCAATGCACCATGGAAGATATTGGTAACAATATTGGGATTACTTTATTACTTTTAAACATTATTTCGCAGTTTGGTGTGTGTTTTAAGAAGCCCTTATCAGACCCAGATATAAACAGAAAAACAATTTGTTATCCACAAAATATTAATTAAATTTGTGTCAATATTTTTGGAGAAATGCACCCCAGGATTCATGGGTAATTACAATTTTCAGAGCCCCTCTTATTTTTTTAGAATCAGAGATAAGTAATCCGGCGTTCTGATCGACGCTCAAATACAATCTTTATCTATGTCATCATCCTATTCTGCTTACGATTTGCGCACAATGATGTGCAGGCCGGAGTCAGTGTCCACAATGTCCGAGAGTTGTCCCACCTTCAGTGCGAAAGCGGCTTTCTCAAAGGGCGCTTGCATTTGACCTGGCAGGGCATCCAAATGGATATTATACATTTGATTTGGACTTAAATTGGGGGAATGACTTACCGCGTCCGAATTTACCCAAGTCGCCGCCACGTTTGGCCGAACTGCAGTCGGAGTAGGACCGCGCCAGTTCCTCGAATGTAGCCTCTCTGTTGACAATCTTATTGCGATAGATCTCAAGCAGCATTTGCGCCTCCTCCTTGGTGCGTGTAATGTTCTCCTCGCGCCACGAGCTCGGTCGACGGCTGCCCTTGTGTTTTACCAGCAAATGGAGGCACTGCACCTCACTGGAGCCATCGCCAGAGGAGCCACTGCCCCCGGCCTTCTTAGCCGGCTCAGTGGGGTAGTCCCACTGGGATTCCTTTGTGTGCACGTTGAGATAGTAGCTCATCCCTGTCCAGGTACATGAAGTTTGTTTGGCTTCAAGATGTGATTGTTAAAAGAAATGTTAGTTTTTATTTACCGGTTGAGCGACTGGTACGTTTCTCCCAGCCTTCTGGCAATTGCTCAGTTTCTGGCATCCTGTAGCTATTTATGCCCTTAATAAGTAACTATTTTTTGGCCGACGAAAAAATTAAATTTTTGTCAAAGGATAAATATCAAATGCAATAGCCGAGCAACTTCGATATCAACCTGGACGCAGTGGACGATATTAATCGATGAGCAATGGCAGCATTTGGACTCTTTTTAGAGTAGCCAGCTGGTAATGAAGTATATTCAAAATAAAATTGCTGAATTTCCAATTTTGAGAACATTCGAACTTTGATATTTATTATTGTACCATTACGCTTAATAACATGCATACAGATGAATGAATGAAAACAGATAGCATCTGCGTCATAATATGAGAGAAGGGCTGTCACCAAATTTAAAATTCCTATGAATGCTATGTTTTTGTGCTCTGCTTGTTTCAACCAGCGCAGATCTGTTAACAGATTTGTAAAATATAAAGTTACAACAATTGGCGCAAAGTATGTCTGCATTATAATGGATAATTTTCTTTTTATTTTTATTTCATTTTTTAAATGTTTAGATTGTTTTGTCTCTAAAAATAAAATGATTGGGTTTCTGTTTTATTTAATTTTTATTAAGAAATTAAAGATATATGGTCACATTAGATGTTCAAAACATCGATAATCATCAAAGCGGCTTAAGTTGTGTGCGTATCGATAGACAGACAGCGTGCGTGTAAGCACACAGCTCTGTTATCGCTGCACGCTATTTTGTTTTCATAAACAATCTATGTCGGCCTTAAAAAAGGCATCCAAAATCAAACAAAAGGTGCATCGCGAACGCCATCAACCCATGGCGCGCCAGCATCTTGGTGTGCTTGAGAAGAAGAAGAATTATAAAAAACAAGGAGTTCCACAAGCGCGCCCTCAACGAGAATCTTGATTGAGTACTACCATCACAGCGTCTGCGGGAAACGTTCGTCGACATGGATGCGGCCAGCAGCGGGCGCAATGAATGCTTCATCTACCACGAGGAGGACGTCAAACAGAAGGTGACATCGCCAGAAATTGCAACAGTAGAATGAGGTGAGCGTCTCCTTTATGTATAAATATATTCACCCAATATGTAAAAAGATCAATTTATTCACCTCCATCAGAAAACGGGCGTCCGCACGCAGGCAGCAGCTGCTGAGCGAGCCGCGCGAACGAGAACTCAGCATTGTCCAACGGAAGCTAGCGCTGAAGCAGGCCAAGCCAAAAAATCAGCGCCGTCACCAAGGACACTGCGCCTATTTAAAAGTTTTGTTATGAGCGCAAAAAATATAAACTAATTATTCTTTTTTTTTTTTTTTAAATAAAAATGTAAGTGTAACTAAAACTAACTACATCATCATCTTGGTTTTCATAATTTTCTGTCAACTATTGTGATTGATCTAAAAGAATCGAAGCGCAGAAAATGTAAATTCTTGCCTCGATCATTATAGAAATGATTGATTTTAAGCTTTAGCTCAATAATTGTGGTATTTACACGTTACTTGGGTTATATGAATTACTTTCTTACCAATAGTTTGGGTAATTTTGGGTCTTAAATTGTGGCAGATATTTCGATTTATGGGGAAATATGGAAGCTGATGTTGATCTCAATATGGGAAGGTAGCTACACATTTTACCGTTATTATTCAACATTGAGCATTGTGTTGTCTAAAAACTAATGAAAGTTATTTTAAATTGGAAGCTCATGGCATCAGTATTAGACTTTTTCAAATTAGACGAAGAAAGTCGAATTGTTTTCTTTCAAGATGATTAAATAGCTGTGCATTAGCAGAGACATGAACTAGTTCCAGATGACTATATTCAAGTATTTTGGCAATGTTTTTTACCAGCAGATGACGCATGCGAAATGTAAAACAAACCCAAGATTTCCAGAAATAAACGCCTTAAACACTTTTGCAAAAAACACATATTTACATAAGTAAATGCTTGATGAGTGAATGAGTTGGATTAGATATAAATAAAAGAGTAAAAAAGAGATCAATAATGGGCAAATACATATATCAGAAGTGACCTTTATTTTTGTCTAAATTTTTTTCTTTGTTGCATGAGTATTAATATTACAATATATTATATAATATTATAAAATATATTAAATGTTAGTTATAAGATATACTCGTCATTAAATATATACTTCGAACATGCGCTCGTAAATTTAATTTATTGTAGGGTGGCGGGGGTATCGATATATTTTTCGCTAATTCTAAGCGAAGTCTCACAAACTGATTAGTGGTGGTCAATCAACAAGTCGTTATATCGATATTTAAAAAGCAATTCGTCTCTAGGATATTCTTGGGCGATTAGTGTGTGCCTATCGGCCTTACTATCAGCTGTTGAGTCCTTTGTTAAATTATTTTGTAAGGTTATTTCTGTTCTGTTTAATTCATTAAGTTGCATTTGTTCAAGTGCCCGATATTGCCCATAATCCGCAACAAAATCGAATATGTTAGAATATGTTTTCAAAAACTGCCAAACAGCAATTAATAGCAACTCCTTAATACATATATACCCATATCGTATGAATACATGCACATCATTTTTCTAATCCCGAAATCTTTTCTAGCAGTCGAGAGCATAGCTCTTTCCGTAAGGTGCTACAGGTGAATGCAAAACTCTCGGCGCTGCGTCGGTTGCATCGGTTCCATCTGTCCGTGTCGACGCTTAATCTCGAATTCGTGGATCTGTGCTGACAGAGTGACTAATGATTATGATGAACTCGCTGATATCCTTTAAGATTCGGCCAGCGCTTCTGGTGCTCCTCCCAGTTGTGCTATACTCGATGCTGCATGCGTCTAGCTATTCCCTTAAGCTCCTCGACGTAAGTATATATAGCATGTAGCTCTGGCTAATCTCTAAGAGGATCGCTCTCTGTCTGTTTTTCTTTATCGATTAGCTGATTGGTCAGAACCGATTTGTGGGGCACACGGTTCATCATCTCTATTGCGGAGTCCCCGGCGGCCAACGTACCGAAGGCCACCGGCTTCTGCGAGATCTTCACTATGCCCTGCATCATTGCGCCCATCTGCATGTAAGTGCTGCAGTAAAAATCTGTATGAAGGAAATAATCTTGTTCTTTCTTCGAAATAGGGCTCACGTTGGGCTGATGATGATGCCCATCATTTACTAGCACTACCTGGTCATGCGTCATAGCTTGATTCGCAAGCCGAGTCTATTCATCCACATCTATCTCCATCAGTGAATCTTCCGACACAAGAGCCACACACATAAACAGGAATCAACCACAACAAGAACACGAACAAGAACAAGCCAAGGGCAAGAAACTAGTTAAACACTTACTTGAATAGGTATTAAAATTTAAAAACACATTTCTTGCCGACCTCTGTTTTGTAATTTTGATATATTATCATTATTGTGTTTTTAAATTATTCCATAGTTTTGTTATGTGCATAGATTTTAAAATGTAACGCTCGTATTATTAATGTTAAATGCAAACAAATAGTTTATTATTAAATTATGGTTGTTGTCTCATGTAAATAACAGCTTAAGAGGGAGTATTGCCAAAAGCTTTAATATTTATAGATATATTTATGTATGTACACCAATTTATAATAGTTCTTCTATTAAATATTCTAGGAGTTATCTGTGACTTTAAAGGATATCCAAAGGGCTTATAGAGTTTAAGTATTTCCAAGGCTCTCTTTAAGCCTTTATATAAGCCCACATTTTAGATGCACATTCGTAGCAATCCTAACGCAATCCTAATGCACTTTATAGGGTAATAGGCAGAAAAAAGGCCGGAATAAAGTTATTTTTATAGAAAAAGGCATAAATACGCAAATAGAAAGCAGAATTTTAATATGCCAGCAATCCTAGGGAAGGATAGATTTTTGAAAATCGTGCTGCTGACGATTTTTCCATACCATCTCTGCCATATTTCAAAGATGGATTTCTGCAAAAAATCGTTTAAATTAGTGCTGCTCACATGACTTCAAATTCATTTGAATATTTGTAATGCGTATATTTGATACATAAGAGCCAACGTTTGATAAATATTTGCACATATTTGCACATCGATAAATAAATGTGTTGGTCAGAATAATAATCGATATATCGTGTTAAGTAGGCCATCGATTACTCAACATATGAAAGTAAATGTGGCAGTGTTGAATCGTTTCAGAATCGAGTGGTCGAATATAGACTCCGAAATTCAACCCGCAACTTGCAACCTGCTAACCAGGGCTGAGTGCAGTTGGTCTGGAGCTATGAAGCAGCATTTGTTTACAAGTCTAGAAGTTGCATCGAATGGACTGACTAATGCAAATGCGAGTCAGCAAATGGATGTGGAATTGGCAACTGGCACAACTGAAATAATGCACCGTATGTACACACACACTTATCAAAACCAAACAAATCAATTCAATTTGTTGTTGTCCAACAATAGCGGCTCTTTCGACAACGGATAAATTGCGTCGCTTCTGCTATTTGGGTGCAATTTACGACCCTGTCTATGTGCCAAAAAATGTTGACGATACCGTTGCGTGTCAATTTCCAGCACTGAGCAAATTATGCGCCGATGTTAGCGAGACGCAGTTGTTCGATTGCCTGAGGAGTGTGCTCCATCCAAGCAACGGTCAGCGATTGCCGCGTCCCGATGAGGCATTACTTGTGTTGGCTATTTACCTATCGATGCGGAGCGACGACAGGCATTTGATGGTGGTGCGTGGCCACTTTGTGGAACTGGTGCGCACTGACAAGCAGCTGCTGCTGTTCATCCGGATGGTGAAGCATGTGCAGAAGCTAATGGAACGCAAGACATTAAATCGCACCGTTCGCAAAGCAGTCCTTCAGTGGTACAAACATCAAACGGTGGACGGTCTGCTGCAGATGTGGTCGGTCAACGGTCAGAGCGACTGGGGAATTCATCGCGAATTGTTGCATCGGTGTCACCACAATAACAAAAATAATCCATTCGATGCACAGACAATGGCCGCACTGTGTGTGTTGTCTTCGCCCGACAAGGAGCTGGTCAAGTGGCCCGATTGTCTGGAGCCGGTTGCCAAATGCAAGGAAATAATTGTGGGCATTGCAAAGCTGCGTCTAGCACAGGATACCTCCTTGGCCCTGGCCATTATAAGGCAATTGTCGCTTAGTTATGGTCAAGTGCCACTTCGCATCATGACGGATGTTAATGTGTCCAATTTTCTGTATGGCACAATGAACTTTGAGCAGCTGCTGCAGTATTGGCCAACATTCCAGCGTCTCGACAATGCCAGCCAGGCCAACGCCCTCTCCAATTATGCTCTGCACTTTGCCAGGATGTTCAAGTTGCGTGCATCTGATGTGGAGCCATTCCGGTTATTACTCCAGAAAAAACGCCCTCGAATGCAAAACAAAAAGGTGTTTATATATTTGCAATGGCAATCAGTATTATAATCAATATATTTTGCGTAGATTTCAGTTAAACAGCAACCAACATTGGTTGAGAACTTTTACAAACAATCATTTGGCTTCAACAAGGGACTAGGCCTGCGCCTGCATATAACAATTAATCTAGAGATGAACTACTTAGGCAGTGAGTAAACCCACACCTTGTACTCTTATTTTAGCATTTGATAATACGAAATTTGCATTATAGAATCACTCATTGGACGTTGGAGCTCAATCGAATATATCGACGCTGTGGTCGCGCTTGCCTTTGGCTACTTCAAGAGCGACAACGATGTGACCGTGAGAATTTGGCATGATAAGAGCGGCTCTCTAATCGACTTGCCTTGGCTAACCACAATGTCCGTGGATGAGGCAAAGGCCACCTGTGTAAACCAAAAGGTGTTCAAAATTAAACAAACTCTAACAGATGTGCTTGACAATGCTCTGGAGGATACACAGAAGGTGTACGATGTCTTTTTGGTATTGGTTCCCTGCGCTACACGTGGGAATCCCAACAACAATTCGAAACAACTTTGTCTGCGTCTTGACGATTATCGTAGAAAACGCAATATAAATGCCAGGTAATCTTTATTCGGACTGTTCGATTTTATAACCCTTGCGGAGAGTATACAATTATATTTGCCGTGTCAGACTATGTGCAATATTTGCATATATGTATAAGGCTAATCGGGACAATGGGCAATGAGTTGATAAGAAGATCTGTCCGTCTGTTTCTATGCCATGCATCCTGATTAAGCTTGGTATTTTTCTTGCAGCCAAATCAGGACCAATTTAATCATAGAAGGTACATTGGTTAATCAGATTATTTACGAACTTAGACCATAGAGCTGTATGCAACAATCAGCTAAAAAGGCTAAGAACCATATCTACGTTTGCAAGTGTATTCAATTTTCAGCATCACCAAAATCACAGTTTTGATTTTGTTCTTATGCAATTTTGTGTTTTCGCAGATTCATCATTATGAGCTTGCGAAAGCGTGATGCCTCTATGAAGTACTCGACGGAGCTTAACGAGCACATTTTGGAGATATGCGGCATTTCCGAGCAGGCGACACATATAATACGCGATTTCGCACACGGCAATTTCTTCTGAGCAATCTCGTTGATTAGAGGAAGGCAGCCGCCGGTAAGAAAATAAGTCACAAATTCGGACTTGGCCCAGGAATCTGTTGCAGTAATAAACATGGTGGATCTGTTCGTTGGCATAGTGCATTTGCTATCTCTCTCTCTCTCTATATATATATATCTATCTCTCTCTCAACACGCACGACACACACATACACAAAGATACAGTAACATTCATTGGTGCTTGTGCGCCCTATTGCACACAGCCTGAAAGCACCATAAATACTTATTAATAGCTACTAAGCCAGATTTATAAAGCAACACGAACAGACTCACAACATACATATATGCGAATATTTATCTAAATTTACACAACGTTGATATTTGTAAGCATTTGAGTTGAACTTGAATTGGTGTTAATCGTAGTTAAAGAACTGAATTGATATTTTAATTTCAAAAACGTAATCTAGTGATCTGTATCTAAATTAAATTTGGATTACAAATATATATACAAAACGTGAATCTGAGCAAAGCGAAAACATAAACAAATTGCCTTACAAACCAAATGTTAATCAACAATATAAATTTTAACTTGATATACTTAGTTAAATACAAGGAACTGCGTCGTGAAACAACAAGCAAAACAAACGCATTTAGATCAAATATGCAAACGAAGCGAAACTCAAAAATTCAAGCATAGTTCAAGCAAATAATTATTTAACTCACGAACAAGCTTTAAAGAATAAAAATACGTTTGATGTTAAAACATATTCAAGTAAACTGCCCAAAAAACTGTGACATTTTGAAAAACAAAATCGAAAATAAGCAAATCATAGAATGCTAAGATTACGTGTGACAAAACCCAAAAAGGCCTACAGACACAAATTTATAAAATTATGATCTCCAAATGTGCCATAAATTACAAACACACACACCAAAGACACACACACACATATAGCGCCTGTAGATCAGCAAGCATTAATTGTAGCAATATACGAGCACGATGTGAAATTGGATTAAGCACATTTACATATATATATTAGTTTGAAGACAAAACAAAAAAACTGAAAAATAACTGAAACTTACTAACCAAAATAAGAAATTTGTATTTCGATGGACATTTTTGACATGTGTCCACACGCATCTGTGAATTAAACCGTTGTGATCGCTTTGAAATCTTTATTTGAAATGAAAATTGAAAAGAAAACGAATCAGGAGCAACTAAGTAGTTAAGTTATGAATTCATTATGGACTGGAATGCAAAATATTTCGGCAACAATTAAAATAAAGTAAATAGGAGTGTAACCATAAAGTACCTAGACTGCGAATTCAAATGCAACTAACTAAATTTGAATACAAACTCAAAAACAACTCCTACGCACAACATATACATACACATAACCAACACACACACACACACACACACACACAATCACACACACACATTTAAAGTACTCATTCACCGTCATAATGCAATTTTGTTGGTGGTGTTTTACAAATATTTGATATCATTCGTTGGGAATCATTTCAAACAAATTCAAACACAACTGATTTGTAAACAGTATTAAAAACTGAAACAGTCACAGCATTAAAGAATGAAATAACTATAAGTTATAAGATCGGATCGATTGATCAAATGCCTCAAATCCTGCACACAAACCTACAAATCCGCAGTAACAATAACTGGAAGCAAAACATTATGTGATATCTATTTGAAAAATATGTGCAACAGCAAACTAAAAATGAAACTAAATCAAAACAAAACAAAATCCAAATTATCATGACGAAAGAAACTTGTATTGTTTAAATTTGCAGGCATTGTACCAAAAAAAAAAAACTAATCTGATTGAGCTGAGTATCTTTTTTTAAGAGAAGTTTTTTAAAATTAGTTTTAGTCAATTATTTGTGTCAATTGTTTTTAATAAACGGCCAACTCATTGATTGAAACAATATCGAACAAGATCAAAAACCAAAACAATATCAGAAACACTTACCAATAGTTAAGTGTGTCTTTTAAGCAAATAGTTTCAAGTCGTCAGCCGAAATCATACAGATTAGCAATATGTTATGCATTGAAAGCTATTTGCTCGTTTGCTTTTTGTATACGTTTTATTTTGATATACTTACATATCTGTCTAGCCAGATACACATAGGTATACACGCATACACGTATATACTTATATACACGACACATCTAAGTTAAATAAACTCAATTGAACCGCAACATTTGGACACGTAGGGCCGATTTTCTGGGTGATGTATTATTTGTTTTCGGTAACAATGCCAGCGGGGCCGCAGATGAAGAGCTGCTGTTGGGTGCGCTCGCGGAATGGCTCGAAGCCGAGCTCATCTGTGGGTATGCCGTACTGCTTGAGCTTGCACTCGTATGTCTCGAGGAGATCGTCGTGTGCCTTCCACGCCTTGGCCAGCTCATAGCGGAGGTCGATGATGGCCTGGTTCTTTGTGTCGACGGCATCGCTGACGCTCTTCTCCACATTCTCCAGTTTGCTGGCCAATTCGGGTGCACAGGTGGCCATTGTGTTGCGCAATATGATACTGCGCTTCTCATCCTCACGGATCAGTGCAGCAATCTTGCGCTCGAGCAGCACATTCTTCAGTCCCGTCTTTTGCTGCAACTCAACGATGACCTCGTTGAAGCGTGCCTTGAGTGTGGCACGCTCGTCAACAAGGGCATCGTTGCGCAACAGCAGTGTCTCCGATTCCCACATCAGACTCTCCACCTTCTTCTCGAGCAAGGTGTTGCTCTTCTTCAGGCGACTCAATTGCAACTTGTCGCGGTCGTAGAACTCCAGTTTGCGCTGCAGCTCCTTCAGTTGCGTCTTGGCCTGCTCCAGCGGCTCCTTGAGACGACGGGTCTCTGCCGACGCCTCGGCAGCAAGGCGATTGCTGCGATCCGATTGACGACGCAGCTGCTCAATTTGTTCCTTCAAGCTGTCAATTAGGGCCAAATTGTTCAATGTGACGTCGTTGTAATAGTTCTTCATATCGGTGAAGGCCCGATCGTGGTGATCCTGCAGATCTTTGATCTGGTGATTCTTGCGCTCCTCCACCTCAAACATCTGCGAGTTAAAGAACAGCTCCAGCTTCATGCGCTGCTCCTTCATCTTCTCCTCGTGCAGCCGATTCATATCGTTGGTGTCGTTCTCGAATAAAAGTCGTAGTTCGCTGTAAAATATAAATTTAAAATATTATTATTGTATTGATCCTGAAAAATGTTGAAAATCTATAAAAAAAGTGCAAGTTTTTGTGGTTTCTAGAAATGGTTTCTGTTTAAAATGCCTGTCAACAGATTTTGGGATAGAGTCAACAAATTTCCCGTTTAAAAAACGATACGAAAATTGTGGTGCAATATATCTCAGACGACTTAAGGAGTCATCATCTTTAAAAGATAAACCCCCTTCAATAAGCGCCCCAAAAATTGCCAAACTCTATATCCGTCAATTTTTGAGCTAAAGTTACCAAACTTGCAAGGGACATTTATAGGAACTGTCTTCTAAAACTGATGGGAACATTTCTAGATGACGCCCACGCCGCCCATAAGAATGCATAGAAACCTATACCTCCTGTAGCTTTAGAGCTACAGTTATCTGATTGAAAAGGTACATTAATGATTGGCCACTGTCTCAATAAATCCATCCACATCCTCACAAGAAGGTTAAATCACACCTGTTATCAGAGTATTCCGCAGTTGATTTTCCGCAAATCTGGTCGGCGTTTTGTTACTGAGTGTTTTGAGTTGGTGATACTTACAGAAGCTGCTGATTGAAGTGCGCTTCCAGTTGGCGATGTTGCATATCGCTCATCTCAATCCGTTCGCGGACCATGCGCCGCAGCTGGCGCTTACCGATCTGGAGTTCCTCCTCCTGCTGCATATGATGCTCCTGCGCCACCTTCAGCTGAGTCATCGCCTCGGCTCGGACCTCGCCCAGCTTGCTCTGGTTCTCGAACTGCAGATGCTTCATCTGCTGTATAATGTGCTTCGTATCGATGTCAGCCAGATCCTGTGTGGTCTCAATATGCTTATCCTTCTGCTGCAGCTCATACTTGGACTCCTCTGCAGCCACCATTTGAAGGATATAGGCATTTCTTTTGGATATTTCATTAATGATTTGACCTAAGACTTACCCAGCTGTAGTCGCGTTATTTCCCAGAAAGTGCGTATCTTGTCGCGCTCCAGCTGGAAATAGTTGCGCTCCTCGCGCTCCCGATCCATTTCCGCTTTAAGGCGCAGTGCGAACGCCTCCAGCTGATCACGGGTCATCGATGAGGTGTCCACGCCATCGATGAGCACTACGAACAATCAAAAAAAACGGCAGTGGACACAGTTGGTCAGTTCGTTGGATGCCTTTAATTTTTTGCAGCACAATTATGAATCATTTAATGAGAGTGTGAGTCGCCAATGTCTTTATTCCCATTTAGCTGTCCGAGTGTGTGTGCGTGTGTGTGTTTGGCTGTGCGTGTGTATTTAGGACTGCACTTGTGCCCGCATGTGTACAGCCCCTGCTGTAATTGGTTTGTGTAATTGGCATCGTTGCCCGGCTGGTGCCGTGCCTTTCCTCCAGTTGCCCCCGCCCACCCCCTGTCTCTGCCCCTAGTTTCTGTCCACGTTGCAACCAAAACCTTAACCAGAGCATCCTACGTACATTCTCCGTCCATAGAAACAATTATGTGCGTTAGAGGCCGAGCTGCGAGCTGGAAATTAAGTGCGCACTATTTTTTTCCACGCTCTCGAATGGATTGTCCACCCAGCACTGGAGCATCGTGAAGCATATGGATGTGGCAGGAGCAGAAGCAGAAGCAGAAGCAGAAGCAGGGGATGAGGCTAGGTCTGCGTCTGCGACTGCGACTGGTGACTGTGTATCTGGGTTGGTGCTTGCGCACAATTTAATTGTATTGAGCAACCGGCCAACATGGTCGCAACTTGTCAAACTCTGTTTTCCTGCTGACCAAGCCCCTCAGATTATCATTTTTGACAAATTGTTTTGCTACCCAACAGCTCGAACATGCCACGTCGAAACTCATTGCTTCCAATGGGAACTCACTTGGAACACACCAAAGGGTAACAAATTTTAACCTTCTAGACCTTTAGCCTTAATTTGTCAAGTTGATCTTGAAGTCACAGCTCCGACTCTGTCAAATGTGCGGGATTTGCCACGATTTTAGGATCAGTCGTAGTCGCTGAGCCGACTTGGGCCTGACAACTGTGGAGATTCAGATGAACCTAGCATGCGGCCTCCAAACCGATCATATATTCCTAACCTGACTTAACACAATTCTTAGAAATAAAACGTTTGTTAAACCCCATCCAGTGGTAACTATATTGTCTCTCCTGATGAACAAAAAATAAATATAGAAAGAAAAAATAACGACAAAAAGAAACAGTTATCTTAGGCACAACTGCGATATTCAAATTTAGTTATTGATAAATAAATATATATAAAAACAAAGAGGAGTAAAAGCAATCGTGTGTGATCGAGATATCTTGGTTAAAAATGTGGTTGACACAAGAACTTATCTCAACGACCAAATATATGATATAATCCCATCTGTACGGCATACAGCAAAAAAGTTTCATCAAGCTGAAAGGCGGACAGACGGACAGACGGACATGGCTATATCGATTTGACCGCTGAAGCTGATACAGACTATACATGAGTATATTATTATAGATTTGTAGTTTTGGGAATTGCAGAAATACAGTGACCCACACCTTATTTTGCACAGTGTCAAAGAAAATAGGCTACTTTTTTACATAATCCTGCCTAGCAGGTGGGGAAACCCCAGTGTATTGGGGTCATATATTAATTTAGGTGGTTTATATAGTTACCCACCATCGGTCTTTGGAATTTTTGAAAAATAATGAATGATTATTTTATGGCAGGCAATTCCTTTTTTTCTTTGACACTGTGCAAAATAAGGTGTGGGCCACTGTATGTACTTGACAATAGCTACACTGTCTAACATCAAAAAATACATTCGTAAATAAGTTGTTCTGTTTGATTGATTATTACTATTATTATGTATGTATGTGTGTATGTGTGCATGTGTGTATGCATTTAATAGGCAGCTACTCACCTGGCATCTTCTTGCCCTTTTTGCCCTTTTTACCCTTTGGCGGCTGTAAAAATATGACAAAATTATTTTAAAGTATTGGTTTTAATAATAAAAGTAATAAAAACATATTCGATGTTAGCAAAAATGTTAGATTTTAGATTCAGATTTTCGTTAATGTGCAAATACAAATGAATTTAAGCTACTTCCGGTTATTTCCGGACGCTAACTAATCTGATTTGTGGATCTTGGCCAAGATTGTCGCCGTTAATGCTAAATAATTATGATAGTATTGAGAGCTTGAGCTTGAATGCAGTTGGAATATGCTTGACTGCTTAATGTTTAATTTGATTTCGAGTTCTCACGACGTTTATTTATTTATTTTTTATTTTTTTGGGGAAAAGGAGCATCAGCCCAAAGCAGTTTTTCACAACACGACGCAACGCAGTCTCGAAAGGGCGCCAACCAGCCACAGGACAGGACAAACAGCAGCAACTGCAGCAACAGCAGCAACAGCAGCAACAGCAGCAACAGCGGCAACAACACCATCGGAAGTTGCATGGAGCAGCAGCAGAGTCAACGAGTGAGTCTGAGGCGTCGTTGGTGACTCTGGTGGTGGCGGGAAGGCGATTTGCGGGTGCCGGCAACGACGTCGTCGTTTTAAATAATGTGATGGCGCGGCTTTCAAAACAATTTCACAACAGCTGTTGGCTTATTGCATATTTTATGACTGCAAATTATTCAAAAATTTTCGAAGCCGCTCGCATCGCGACCGCTCCTCGCATCCGCCCAATGTGTTGGCAAAAGGCGTAAAATTTTCATAAATAATAATAGTATACATATAAATGGAGGTATATCTATGTATATACATAGATATATACATGTATATATATTTGGGTGAAAATACAAATTGTCGAGAACGGACAACGACAACAGCAGCAGCGGGGTTGCTGCTGCTGCTGTTGCTGCTGCTGCTGCTGTTGCTGTTGCTGAGATTTAACTGCACAATTCTTGTGCAATTTTACAACAGTAGGCACGAGAGGCAGAGTTAACTGCAACTGAGACTGTGCATATTATGTGCATAAGTATATGCACATAAATGTGTATACATATCTACACATGCATACATATTTGTATATACAGCATATTGTTGCAGCACAGCACAACAGCCTGGCGTGGCATGAAAAATTGAATGTGCCCATGCAGCTGGAGTGCACTGGCAGAGGGCAAGTGGCAAAGGGCAAGCGTCAAAAGGGGCACGGGGCAAAGGGTACAGGGCAGTTAGCTGGTGCTCGATACTCTTATCAGAATTGCGTCAAAGCGACAACACGACAATGTGGCAGTAAGCACTTCCACAGCTGCTGCTGCGACTGCTGCTGCTGGTGATGCTCCACAGAGCCAATTGAATTGTGGCATTCGATGATTACTTAGAGAATCGTTTTGCAAACTTACCATTTTGTAGAATTCTTAGTGATTTTTCTAAGGACGCTGGCAGTCTCTGTGAATTTTGATAAAATATGTTTTACCAGTCCAGTCTCTTATTGATGGATGGTGCCACTAGCAACGCCTCCTGGTTGCCAGTAGCCACCAATGTTTGCCGGCTGTAAACCAAATGCCTGGCAACCAAATAAGGAATTCACAATATTTGTGTTTACAACCGATGTATTTGTGTGAATTTGGGAATTTGTTGATTTTGTGAGCAAACGCTTTCAACCTAAGCTAGACTACTTTGAATGAATACTTTTGCACTGGGCTCTGAGCTGGAGCTGCTGACACGTAAGTCTACCAAATTGATAGAGTAATTAACTAGAATATTGCATAAAATAAATAAATAAAAAATGATAATAAAACAAATATTGCATCGAAATAAAAATTAATCATTTTATTTCTATATATGTTCAGGATAAGAGACTTCTACAGAGACTTCTTCTTACAAATGGATAAAGTTAACCGCTGCTGCTGCAATCGCTTCAAGTTGCATGAGTATGACTGTAAGTAATCGGGCAGATTAGTTGAGCCATGCCACAGACCCACAGCATCTGCCCCTTGCCCCATCCCTGATCACTGATCCACTTGGATAAATAGTTCAGTTCGAATATGCTTCAAATTTGGCTCATTTGAAATGCATTCACCTTAACATCCGAGATATATGAGCAAGTTTCGAGTTGCTGTCATCGTTCTTACATATGTAAATGTGGTGGCAAGGGGTAGGAAGAGGGGACTTTTAAATTGCATGCTCTTTTTGTGGAGTTAATTCGTTAATTTGAATGCTGTGGGCCAAAGCTGAAGCTGTTTTAATTAATTGAATCAGTTGAAGCTAATCAAATGGTCTAAGCCACGTACTTTGATTAGATCAACTGGGGCAACGTGTTGGCTTTCAACCTGCCCACAAAATTTCTAAAGTCCTCAGGCCGACTGCCAACTTTAAGTCAGACACGAAAGCGAAACTTTGGCGCGAATATTTCACGCGTTAATTCATGTGGCACTGGGCCAAGCAACTGAGCATGGCAAGTGGAGGAGGAGTCTTCCATGGATGGTCAGGGGAGTTGTGGTTGGGGGGGGGGGATGGTTTGCTGTTGAAAATTATGCGCTGCTTTGCTTGGCGGTTGTGTAAACAGAAGCCCCAAATAAAAAGGATATTGCTGGCTGTTCGGGCTTGCCGGTTAAATGCTTTAATTGAAATTAATAACCGCAACCCAGTTGAGCAGTTGAGCAGTTCAGCAGTTGAGTAACTCAGCGGCGGAGCAGTCGAGCAGTCAAGCGGCGGATTGTTGCGACTGTTTAACAGTTGGTGGCTAACTTGGCTGCCAGGCTGCCAGGCTGCCAAGCTGCCAGGCTGCCCCACAATTTTCAATTGTTTTCATTAAAAGTCAATTTTCTAAGGCGAACGCAACTTCAACCCTTACAGCCTACACTCAAAAAAAATCGCATTACTTCTAGCAAATTGCCATACTTTTCGCGCCTTGATTAGTCAGCTACCTATTGTTCAGAAAGTAAATCTCTAAAATGTCTAAAAATATATCAAATTCACATACCTAACTTGAAAGAACTATTTTTCGAGGACCTTTCGTTTGCTAGTTGAGTGAAAAAATTAGGGATTTCGATTCTAATTTTTAGCATTGATTTTGTTTCTATAATAAAAAATATTTCTAAGAAATGGAAAAATCTTTTTATGTTTGGGATTTTCGATTTAGGGCAAACGTTTCCAAGTTTTAGAAATTTGTTTCTTAATATTTACAAATTATTTCTAAAAAATGTGAAACGTGCTACTTTTTACATTAAGTCGATTTCTTTTTTGAGTGTAATGCCTCACGGCCGTCTCGAGAAAGGGGCGCAACGCAACAGCAATGACGATGCCGCATAATTTTGTATTGGCAGATGTGCTCCCCTGTCTGCTCTATGTTGCGCCTCGTCCCTTGAACCTCATCTCTTGGCCATGGGCCATTGCACGGTTAACGGTAACGGCTGCAAAGGGTCACTCGCTTTCCTGGCACTGATTGAAAGTGAAAATGGAAGTGAAAGTGAAAGTGAAAGTACGATACTCGCACAAAGACATGTTTCCAATGTGATTATTAAATTTGCTCAACTTGTGTCTTTTGTCTTAACATTGAACAACAGAAATTGCATTTAACAATATTCAATATTTATTAACTTACACACTTTTCGAATATTTTATTTTGAACCTCGAAAGAGAGCTGAAAAGCTGACTGCATTTTGAGTGTGCCGTTCGCCGATATCGGAAAATGGTGGAAAACCATTCTTCTGCATTCTTTTTGGGATTTGATAAAAAAATATGTACAAAATTCAATGGCGAAAAAAAGATACTCACAAAGTATATTCCCTTAACGGAAGGAAACAAGGGGATTTCTTTTCTTCAGTCTAAGACACATTTTTACAAAATGTAGAAAAAATATGTCTGATTTCAAGGATGTCTTTTTTTTTTTGCATATGTCTTCATTGAACTCTAAACATTAGAAGTTTTTTTTATTAATATTATTATTAATCATTAATATTTTCAGATTTCACACATAAACACATTTCCCAAAGTATATAAATAAATTCATATAGTTTAATTTGAGAAAAGACTCTGACTTAGCTGAGGATTTATCTAAAGCGGAACCAGTCGAGATAGCTTATGTCAGTACTATTTTCTGCATTTCGGAAAAGCTGTGTTTTTTCATAAAAAATCATTTACATTATTTTTTATTTGAAATATTTTCTATTGTTAGGAAATACATTTCTAAAAAATAGAAAAAAATGAATTTTACAATTGAAGAAAATGTTTCTGGTCTTCAGCTAGATTTTCAAAAGTTTTTCGGAGTGTGTAAAATTCATTCTAAGTATCAGAACATGTTTATTATCTCGTTTTGTCAACTTTAGCACAAATTACACTTATTTAGCGTTCCTATCTAACAAAAGCTAAAACATGTTCCATATTCGGTATTCGAGGAATGTCTTTGAAATATTTTATAATTTTAAAAAATGTGAAACACTCAAATACAAAGATACAGACTACAAAGGAGTACATTAAATCCAGAGCACTACTTGAGAAATGTGCTAAAGCAGTGGCTAACAAGTAGTTAATTCAAATATGTGTATTAAAGTGTGTGCAGTGCTGGTGGATAACTTTAGCTAAGGATAAGTTTGATCTCATTCTGGTGAGTGTGCTCAAGTGTGTGTGTGTGTGTGTGTGTGTGTGTGGAAGCAGAGAAGCATGCTGAATGCGGTTGCAGAAGTTATTTGCTGTGTTATTTTCAGAACAGCTTCCGTCTTGCTCAGGAACGGACATCCTGTTGTGTTTGAGAGTTAAATTTGCGCAGCTGCTTGGACCATGGACCAACGGACTAACAGCTCTTCTTTCTAAGCATGCAACACTCGCCACACACACCACTATCCACATGGCACCCAGAGTTGTGCAGAGATTCCCTCGATGACAGTTTGTGCAGCGATTTTGTTTTTGTTTTACTCTTACCACTTTCCTCACTTAGTCCAAAGTTTGACTTTACTTATTTACTAGCCGGCGTATCTACTTACTACACAAAATTGTCTTCATTTTATAAGAATTGACTAATTTTTGTTATATCTCAAAATGATCTGAAATCTGAATTTAAAATCTGAAATTATTTCACATTCTTTAAGTAAACAAACAAAAGTAGTTACATTCCACTTACAGGCTTTCCCTCGCTTCACTGCAACCTTCATCGGGACACAGTCACACAGCGCCTTCGAAGTAGGTACTTCCATGGATGAACATAGAAGAGAGCTCAAATAGTAGATACCTCGAAGCATATTACATATTACATAACTGATTAACTGATATTAGTCTATTCCATATGAAAGTTAGTTTTACAAAAATCTGAGGAGTTTCCCAAACGATATCAATGAAATTAATAAAATTGATCAAGAACCAGGTAAGACCAGGTAAATATATTGTTTACCAACAATTCGGCTTTTTATTGATTGACTGATTTGTATCAATGTATATTCACGAGTACAAATTCGAGTACTTATATTCCATCTAAAGTCCTTAGCTCTTAGGATCACTCAAGTCGGTTTGTTCAAGCAGACGGACAGACGGACATGACTACATTGATGCGGTAGTGCCTTGTTCTGCTTATTGTAATATTTGCTTCTTGGTTTACCCATCAAAGTTCATATAATAATATAAATATATATAAAAAAAATATATATACATATATATACATATATACTTATGTATATTGTAAAAGTACGAATCAGGTACCTACCGTTTATCGTGTTTCATTAGCCGTTCCACTTATTTTGCAACACCCTGCACAAAAGGAATTCTCTCTGTCTCTTTTCCTCTATCTGTCCCTTTTCCTCTCTTTTTCTGCTCTCACCAAGCCTAAGACAGGCGAGACGTATTTTGGGCAGCTATAATCAGAACCGATTTAAGCACGTAATATCCATGAGGAAGAGGACAACATAACAGCGTGGACTAGGAATCTGCCAATATTGATACAACACGGAGAAATCCCCAAAACCTTACCTAGAAAAAGATGCGATGTTCTAGGGAAACACCTCTTAGGCTCGGAGGAGACTCAGTGGAACTAACTTGGTCGCAGTGGATAGAGCCCTATAATGATAGAAAAAACTTACTCCTAAAGTCGGAGCTGCGCATTGGTCACCAGAAACTGTTTTGACCTACTCTTGCCATACATTTGATTCCATTTGATTATGTCTGGAGAGATATTTAGTTCAATTAATTTATTTGAATATTTACCCCGCCTGCCCGCTGCTCTGCACACATTAAATAATCAAAGTAAATC
This sequence comes from Drosophila kokeensis, assembly GCA_035042145.1. Lineage (NCBI taxonomy): Eukaryota > Metazoa > Arthropoda > Insecta > Diptera > Drosophilidae > Drosophila > Drosophila kokeensis. The sequence continues at coordinate 1,020,758 of JAWNLT010000374.1, forward strand.
ATTGTAGTAAATATATTTGTCCTTTATTTGTAGAATTTCTTATGCACTTTCTGTCATATTCATTTTTGTTTTCCTTGTTTTTGTAATATTGTTATATATATATATATATATATATATATATATATATATATATACATATATATATATATATGCATGTATTTGTATATATATGTCTGTATATATGCTCGTATATAACTATGTAATAATGTATATATGTATATATATATGTATATATATATACATATATATATATATATACATATATATGTATATTATACATTGATAATATCAGGGGCGTAGCCAGACAAGGGTCGAGTTGTAATTTTTTCACAAATTTTAATCTAAGCCATGTTTAATCTAAGCAAAGTTGCGTTGTATGGGGGCGGGGCCTGTACCCCTGCCCATACCTGGCTACGCCCATGCATAATATATTAACTATATATGTATGTATGTATGTATATGGGATATATTTAATTTAATACATGTATATTCAAATTTATTTATTTATTTTCTTTTGTTGATTTACGCTAACTGTTTTTCCATGTAGTTATGTATATAAGTAAGTATGTAAGTATGTAAGTATGTAAGTATGCATGTATGTATGTATGTATGTTTGTATTTCAATAATACTTTTATATTTGTCACAATATTACTGTTGTTTATTTGCGATCAAAGTGGTTTTAAATGCTCTCGAAATGTAATCGGTAATATTTATAATTGAAAATGCCAAAATACATTTGCTTATCAAATTAAATTATAGACATCCATAATAGTTAAATGTAACACGCCCCTTATGTACATCAATACATACAAACAAGCCAGGGTACAGGGGTGGAGGAGGGATGGGGTAAATGCAGTGACTCCACTGTTCCCCATACATCATCATAACCAAACTGAGCTTGGGATACTTTGGGATTAAGCTGTGTAAAATAAAAAGAGGAAACCCTCTCCCCCCCCCCCCCCCTTTGGGTACGGCCTTGCCAACAAGTATAGTATGCTTATTTATCAGTATTCATCTTCTTAATCATTTTTATTGTACTCTTTCTTGTGAACATTCAGCTGATTGCCCATTTATGCATATACACTCTGCGAAACACGATCAAAGGCACTTCATTCTCTTCCTTGTACAATTTTAAAATAATATTTTTTAACAGTTTTTTGTTCCACAATAGTTAGCTATTCAAAATAAAAAATAAATTAAATTGCTGACATTAACAGAAAATTTGTTGTTCAAATTTAAAAAAAGTGAGTGAAAATTTGTGCTTTATTCGATTAAAGGCACTTTTATTGAAATTAATATAACTTATAGAAATTTACATAAAAATAACAAATTAATAATGTGTTCAGCCTCCAGATTTGTTTATAACTTCCAAAATTCGATTTGCCATCCATTCAACTGTCTCAAATTGTCGATTACCTGCACAAACTCGACGGATGATCTTGCTGGCTACTCTTGAAGTTTAAGATCCTTATCTCGAAACCACTCAGGACAGGCCCGAGCATTATGCTATTGAAGTAAGGCAATTGAGTCTGGTTGATGATCCATCAACTTAACCAAAACTTCGTCCAACAGGCTTAAATAACCCTACAAGTTCATACGGCCTGAAATTTGATCTGTTGGGATGACTGAATGCAGCAAAGATCATGCGTGAAGCACCACCACAACTTTGAATAGGGAAAATTTTCTCAGACTTCTGTAAATTGTGCCAGCAATAATTTTATCTTTATCTTTTGCAAAATTTAATGTGTGTGACTTCAATTTCTTCCAAACTAATCAATCACTTGATAAAATTATAGATAATGTAGCATTTTTATCTAGTCCAGTCCAAAAGATTGCAGACTTTTGGCTGTGTGATCAGTTTTTTATTTTTAATTTTAGCACAATATCAATTGGTGATGCCAATCGACTTGGTTTCATTTATTGTATGTTGTTCACTCCAGTATCCTTGCACGCAAGGATTCTCTTTTCTTTCCTATTATAATTTGATGTATGCAAATAATCTGTTTCTACCTAGAGAATATTACATAAATATGTATACTTAATTATCCCGTTCGAATAAAATGCCCTACTTACTTTTCCAATGGCTTGAAATTGACCGCGTTTATTCGAAACTAGCCATAAAAAGGTAAAAACCCAAAAATGATGGAAAAAGTACCTTTGTAAAATGCGTAACTAAGTTCCGTTAGGCTTAGTACAGTGTTTAGCACCATAAGCACGAGTGCGTTCAATCGAGCCCCGCAAAGTGTATATATGTATGTATGTATATTAAATTTTGATTAAGCCGACTGAGCATATAGCCTCAAGTGCAGTCCCCTCTGGGCACTCGCACACAGACTTATGTGCATGTTTATATAGCCACAATATATATTCTTGGAAAGCATCGTTATATCCTGATCGGCTACTTGTTGTGCATACCTGCATTTGTTTTTTATAGTGCTTGCAGCACTTTTTATTTTCATCTTCATCTCGTGATGCATTTGTGTTTTATTTGTATGTTTTTATATATATATATATGTATATGTAACATATAGGAATGGGTATCGGTATGTATCTGGTCTGATTATACTCGTACATACTTCTGGGTTTCTTGTAACATCAATTGATTTACTCAAATATCAATACATTTATACATACATACATATATATATATATATATATATATATGTGTGTGTTATTTATTTGTGGATAGTACTCAATATATGTTTTTAGTTTCCGTTTCAATACAATACTACCAATATATATTTACATATTATGTATTTCCTCGCATCAAAAAAATAAAAATTGAAAATATTTGGATATTCAAATTATATTAATGAACATTTGTGTTTAGATCTGATAACTTTACATTTTTCTTTATAATAGATATTTTCTCATTGCCTAAAAACTTAATCATGATTTTCGAAATGCAAGGGTATTTCAAATTCGGCATGCCGAATTTTGTAATTGATTTATTTTTTTTGTTCGTTTTATGTCTGATTTTATAATGGCACACAATATTATTGTTTGGCAACTCCTTAAAGTCATATTCATGTATGTATGTATGTATGTATGTATATGTACTATAAATATATATATATTACTTATGCTTATTATATATCGTATATATATATATATATATATATATATATGACTATGACTAACAAAAAAATTGTAAGCATTATACGATTTTAGTGCACAAACCGTTTAACATTTGAACAACCTTGTTAAATACTTTATTTTTTGTTTTGTCTTACGAATTTATAATAATTTTATACAACTTTGTTTACCATTTGTTTACCGTTAGTAAGTATTATTCCTTAAAGCATGCCCAACATGATCAATCCTAAATGCTAGGGTATTTTTTTGGATTTGTCGTTCAATACGAGTTCATATTTAATAGCCAACTTGTGATTACTGTTCTGCATTTGTCTGCGATATTGTGTTTATTGTTATGGCCAACATGACAAAGGAGGTCTTAATTGAAATGCCGTAAGATGTAAATAACTAACGAGTGGTAAGATGAGTGGCTTATGCAACTCAACAGCGTCCACGTGGCAAATGTGTGCAAATGCTAAATGTAAAATATTTCTGCCAAATCAGAATATAAACGAAATTTAAATTAAATTAAACTCAATCAAGGCATGCGACAGTCGTCTTGCAAATACACACATATATATTTGTGTATGTTTGCACACAGGTGCAACAACAACAGCCTAAACTTGCCACATGGCAACAACCGAAAACGGCTGTAATTGAATTTGAGTTTTTGTTGAGCATTTTGTAATCTTGTGTGTCTTTATTTAATTTTTATATTCATCATCATCATCATCATCATCATCTGCTGTGGCAGTACATGAGTTGACGATAAGACGATGTACAGCTGCAAGTGGCAGCTAGCCGACAGTGGCAGCTAGCCCCTCCTCCCCCCACACACACTCTCTTGCCCGAGAAACGAGCAAACTTTGTGTGTGTGTGTGGTACACTTTATTATTAGATGAAAAAAACTTAAGTGAATTTTCAAAAAACCAAAATTTTAAATGTGTGTCTGTAAGTATTTGTGTGTGTGTGTTTGCGTAAGTGTGTGTGTGTGTGTGCGGTACAAGTCAACTTGATTACCATTTGTTTTTTAGCGAACTGTGCAGTAAATGTTATGCGGCCAACTGGTTGCATATAACAAGCGGACAAACACAGCCACAGCACACGCACACGCACACGCACACATACACACACTCGCACTCACACACTCATAAGTTCAACACAACTCGACAGCAAGCGACGCATTCAATTAAACTTCCGCCAAAACATGAAGCTTGCCGCTTGTTGCCAACACATGCCTCAATCCCTCTAACCACTTCCGCTCCTACCACCCCCCACCCCCGCGCACGTTGCCTATTTGACTGTAATTCAGCTGCTGCTGTTGCTGCTGTTGCTGCTGTTGCCTTAAGGTTATAAAATAAACATGTTGCCACACACAAAATTTAAATAGATACAAGTTTGTGAGCGCATAAAACAATAAACCGCAGTAATTTAACAACAAAAAAAAAGAAGCAAACAACAAAAAAGCGATACGTATGTATGTATGTATGTGTGTCTGTGTGTGTACACAGCAAAAAAAAAAAGAGAACATGCTGAAAAAAAAGCAGGCAAAGTTGAAGACATGACATAAAGCGTTCTCCCTCCCTCTTCCACGCCCTCTCTTGAAATTAAAATACAATTTAAAAGTATCAAATAGAGCAATTAAGCGGCCTTTTCTTACACACACACACACACACACACACACGCACACACAAACATTGTATCGAGTGTTGAGCAGATGCAAACTTCATTACAAACCGGAACAACTTAAGCAGGAGCCTGGCAGGCACAATTATCAAGTACATGTACTAATACAAGTGCAATACACACACACACATGCATGCTTGTTTGTCATAGTATTTGTTCTCTCTCTGCCTCGCTCGCTCTCTATCTCTTCGCAACACACAACAAAGATAACAACAGAGGCGCTCATTTACCAGCAGCAAAATGCTAGCAGACAAGCAGCAGCAGCAGCAGCATCAGCAGCAGCATCAGCAGCAGCAGCAACAAAAAAGTGTTGCCTACTTTCCAGTAGTAGTTGTTGCTGATGGACGCATTGGTGTTGCCGAAGCGGCTTATAATTTGAAACACTTGTGTCAATGTACAACCACGTTACCCCTCCCACAACGCCTCTACTTACTCCCCACATGCAGCAAAAACGATTGAAGACGAAAACTGGCATGTTTTGGCTGTTTGCTGTTTGCTGTGGTTGTTGGTGCTGCGGTTGTCAGCGTTTTATTATTATCATCATCAGTGGCAGCTTTGGCGGTTTTTGAATGCGAGCGAACACACACACATACAAACAGACATGCACACATACACACATACACGCACATACATATGTATATGTATATGAATACAAGTGCGACTGCAAGTTGTTGCTGTTGTTCTTCTTCTTGTTCTTCATCTTTTCCTTGTTCTTGTTCCGCTTGCTGACTGACATAGCACACACACCATGCACAGCTGTGAAAGGGGGCGTGGGGGCTGTATTGGGTGTAAGTGTGGAGTTAGTTGCATGTTGTGTGTTGTCAACGGGCGTCTTCTCCACGAAACAGTAAAATTCACTTTGCCAAAAAGTTTTTATTTCATTAAAAAGTGTATGCGTGTGTGCGTGTGTGTGTGTCGTTTACTGGCAGGCAAGTAATTCATCAAACTAAATTCAGTCACCATATATACAAAAGCTCACACACACATACGCACACAGATGCAGGGAAAAACTAACGGACTGACAGCTCAATGAAAGCAAGGCGAAGCAGAGCAGGACAAGCGAAGGGAAGAGAAGGGGAGCAGTCGCCAATGCTAATGTTGCCTTTGGCTTTATCATGCTGCAAGTTGTGGCCGCAACCAAAAACTGGCAGCCAAAGATGTTGGGCGCAGACTGAGACAGACGCCACTCCGCTAACAACTGCATTTTGGCATAAAAAGTTTTTAACCTTTTGCATATGCAACTAATACAAGAAAAAAAATAAAGGAGAACAGAGAACAGAAAAGATGGCGAGTGAGCAAACCGGGTAAGCGGCCAAAACGGGTGAGCGAGCAAGCGGGCAAAACGAGTAAATGGCTCAAGTTGTTGAGGCGTGCTTTTAGCTTGTGTTTGTGCTTGTGTCTCGATGTCAGCTGCAGCGCACAGGCATAATGAAAGCTTCTTCAGCACACACACACGCACATACACACTCACGCACACATACTACTTGGAGCGTGGCTGTCCGCTGCGCTGAAAAATGAGCTGCAGCCGGCAGAATCGAAATGGGCAACGCCAGAGAGCTTAAAGCGACTGACAGCAAAGTAAGACAGCCTCATCTGTGTGTGTGTGTGTGTACAAGATTGAAAATTATGCGAATGTGTTCGTGTATCTGTGCTGCAGAAATATGACATTTCATTTGCATAAATTATGCGTATTTCCCCACATCTCTCCCCCCCCTCTAGTGTGTAGCAGCGCAAAAGTTTGATTTTTGTTTGGGATATTTGTACCAAGATGTAAGGAAATGATTATTGCCGTTCATTATTAACCCTAAACTTCAGCAGTTGATTGATGTCAATGAAAAGAAGAAAATCTAAGCAAAAAAATGAGAAAGAATGACAAAAAAAAAAACAAAAAACAAATCAAAAGTTCAACAATTTTATATTAATTGACTCTTTTTTCAGACGTGTCCTTCAGCCTTTCGGCTGTAATATAAATCGAACCAGGAAATTAAGTGCTGTATGTCAAAATATTAAAGTAAAAATAATGGATTCGAGCTATGAAAAAAGAATGCAATTAGAATAGCAAAAGAAAAAGTAAGCCCTTAAGTATCTATATATATAGATGTTTGAAACAGAACAATTATTTTAATTATGCTAAGTCAGTACAAATAAATTATAGACTAAAGAAATACTTATAGACATTTTCTTTGCACGTTGACCACATTCAACATTAAATAATATACTAGACCCAAAAATGAATGTAATCCACATACAAATTTTTTCGTACATTTTTTTCAATGCAAACATTAATTTATGCTAAGTTTTAATCTTAAATGATTATACATTGTGAACACTCTAAGCTAATATTAACAAGACCATGAATACAGTTTTTAAATATGTATTTAACCCCAATAAATATGAGGCCTTTTTATTTGTATTTTTATTTTTTTTTTTACAAAAAAAAAAAAAAAATTCTTCAATTGAGGATCCGAATTGCGAATCAATATATATATATTTCTATATAGGTATACATATATATGCAAATATATATTATAGCGCACTTTATCGATTTTGATGACATTAAGTTTTGATTTTCATAAATCAAATCCCAAAATTAGTAATACACATAATGGAATGGAGCAAACCTAATTTGCTTAATTTATCAGAATTTCAATTGGTATTTATTTGTATGCTCTTTGTCAGAGCTCGCTTATTTCGAAAATTAAGTAACAAATGGCAATTGAGGTTCAAGTTGTGAGTAAACCACTGGAAGTCCAGTGTGCTCTAACGATAGTAGCTGAAGATCAGTGTTGTGTAGCGCTAAAAAATAACTCAAAAAAAAAGGAAAAAAAAAAAATATTACAATTAAACTTTATTAAAGTGCAAGGCTGCTTTAATTAGTCATACTAGTCTCTTAACTCCAAACCGCTGTAATTGATTTTTGAGCATTTGAAATTTTTGTCGTTTAGCGCCACGTTCAGCTGGTTTCATTGGGGCAAATGCAAATCAGCGAAAACTGATTTTCTTTTCTTTTTTTAACATAAACGTCTATGTATACAAACATGTATATTTATTTGTGTGTGTGTGTGTCTGTGTGTGTGTCTGTGTGTGTGTGTGTGCGTGTAAATATGCACTTACTTTAAGCTAACGTTTTCTCTGCCTGTCCAAATCTGAGCAATGCGAATAAAGAAAGTCCCATTTGGCTTGTGGGTAATTTGTTAATAAAAGAAACCACTACTGGGTGTGTTTGAGTGTGTGTGTGTGTGTGTGTATTATAACAGTGTGAATGCTGCAACTAAGCCGGACAAACCCATTAAGAGCGGCTGTCGACAGTGGGATAGCGACAGCCACAGCCACAGTGGAAGCCAGAGCCAGATCCCGAGCCGGAGTTGAAGTTGGAGCCGGAGCTGTTGACTGTGATAGCGGTGCTGATAGTTTTGGTATAGGGAGGCACCGCCGGAGCTTAGTTCGTTGTTGTCCATGGGGCTGCGAACATCGGGGTTGCCCGTGGCGCCGCCAACACCGCCGGCAACGCCGCTGCCACCGTAATAGGTTGGCTTTCGGGTGTTGCCAAATGCCAACTCGATGCCACCCGTGCCACCCGTGGCACCCGATTGCGTCTGTTGTGTATGATGATGGTGCTGATGGCCGCCACCACCACCATTAACACCACCACTAGGCTTATGTGTCGGCGCCTTATTGCCGCTGGTGTAGTAATGGTGCGGCGATAAGGGCGGCATTCCGCCAGCGAATTCGCCGTCATCGAAATCCTCAGCGGAGCCGTAGAGCTCGTCGTCGTCTGGCTGATAGGTGACTTTGACTTGTTGTTTCAGTTTTAAAATGTCATTGGCATCCGTGTCGGCGGTGCTGCCAGTGTTGCCAGCATTGTTGTTGTTATTGTTGCTGTTTCCCTTGCTATTTGATGGACTTTTACGATTTGGTCCCGGGATTTCTGTCGTGGGCGAAAAGGCGGAAATGTAGCGGTTACGCCAACGCAAACGCCAACGGGTAACGGTAACGGTAGCAGTAACAGTAATTGAAACAAAAGGTGCCAAAAATACCTTGTGAACTCACCAATCCCCACCCTCAGCTACACATGTGTGTCGCGTTTATTATCCGTAAAAAAATGAAAAGAAACCAGGGATTGGAATTGGGGTTGGTCGTTGGATTGAACTTACCGTATAGCCGGATGCTGCTGTCAACCTCGCCCAACGAATTCTTCGCTATACAACGGTAGGAGCCAACATCGTCCTTCTGAAATTTGCGCACAATCATCGACATTTTGGTCTCGTACATCGACTGAGAGCCTTCCTGCACATGATATTTGCCCGACGACACAATCATTTCACCTGTTGATTAACCAACCAAACAACAATGGTTTCCAACAAAATGGATAAACATAATTATTATTATTGAGTAAAGTCCATCAGCTAGCTTTGTTTCGATTGACTTTTGATTTATATTTGATTCACTCACTCACTCATTCCTTTCATTCATATCTATAATATAAATTATAATCAAAATTTGTAAATCTTTAAGTAATACTTCAAACTATATGTAAGTATATCTGCAAGTCACTTAGCTTAACTAGGTAAAATCGATGGAGGAATCTGCCGTTCTTGTTACAACAAGGAGGAATCGTCAAAGCCTTAGCTTTTGGGAAACAGGTCTTCAGATCGGAAGACATCAAACCGATGAAAATAGTTGAATTGGTGCAGGAATCAGGCTTAATGGAGGAGCTATATAGAGGTAGCAGTGGATGAAGCCTAACAATAATAAAATATATACACATGTAACTGTATGTACGCTATATCCCCAGCTACTTTTACTCTTTGTCTCTCTCTCTCTCTTTATCTCACCAAAATTAAAATATTATTATTATTAAAAATAAATCAGACAAGTTTAAACGGCGGTAAAATATTCATTTTGTCAGGTATTAAATCGCAAGTGGCTGAGAGTGCAATTGCATAACGCTTGAGTAAATAGCGGAGTCAATTATAATTTAATTCATTACTGATATTAAAGCCCCTAACAAAAATCAATGGATTGCATATGATTTACGATACGGGGAGCAGCCAGGACAGGACAGGACAGGACTGGGCAGGCCATGGCAGGGCAGGATGCCAATGCGCAGATTCAGCGCCGATGTGCATAATGCAGACGATAAAATTCCTGGCAAGCGGAAAGTAGCCAAGACAACCACAGCATTAACACCAAGACACACACTCACACACTCACACACGCGGAGACTGTGGGACGCACAGACACGCAGAGACTGACGCAATCATTGAGTACACAATGGAGCCAGATTTTCGCTTGACATAAATATGTATATGTACATACGCATATACATATATACATATATACATATATATAGATTAGGCGCACCTAGTATATCCTTAACAATGTACAATATTGTATGTACATTGATGGGGCCTGTCTCTACTTACGGCCATGCAATACATTTGATGTTTAATGATTGAGAAAACAATTGTAGCAGCCACGTGAAGGATTTGGGATCACTGTGGACAGCGGCAGTCCACGCAAGTGACGTAGTTATTTATAAGCTTACACACAAGACACAACAACAGGGACACACACACACACACACACACACACACACACACACACACACACACACTTGCTTACAACATCAGCCCTCACTTAATCGTCATTAACACAAAGCCAACATTTGCCTTTGACAACTGTGCTTAAAAGAAGCCAGCAAAGCTGTGTCTGTTCAAGCAGCTTAGAACAGCAGCTTTCGGGCTGCCGAATATTAGATACACCCAATTGATGCATGACAAAATTTAGCACGTGACTTTTGCGTCTGTTGATTGCTTTTGCTCTAAGCATCGACACTTTTGGCAAGCTAAATTCTGGAAAAAAAACAATCGACATGAGACAATATCGCTCCAAGACAAGAGAAATTTTCTGGATTTTAGACAAACAATTTCTAGCTATACGAAAGAAAATTTCTTAAAATTATAAGTTTTTTTCTAAGCTCAGAAATACAGTTCTTAGTAATATTTATTTTAGATTAATTTCTAGAAATAATTGCATAGTATACGCAAAATAAAATAGTCTAAAAATTATCAAGTATTTTTTTTTTGTTATTTCTTTTTAGAATGTATTTCCTATTATTAGAAAATATTTAAGATTGTATAAATATACGTATATGTATATATGCATATATGAAATCTTAAAATACCAGTTTTTAGTAATAATAAAATTTACAAAAATGCTGATGTAAGAGAAAAATTATTCTAGAATTAAGAATTTTTAATAAGATTCCGTTTTAGAAATATACTTTCCGAATAACAAGATGAGTTATCCTATTTGCCAAAAGTATGGAGATTTTCTTTAATTCAGGGGGATTCTTTATTTTTTTTTGATTGTATGTATTCCTAATGGAAGATTACTAATTGCAATAATATCTTTTAGTATTCAACCGAAACCTATTACCAAACATTTGCACATATCGCAAACAAGTCGTAATGTGATAAAGCCAAAGGAATGAATGACGTACAAGTATGTAAAAAGTTAATTGGACAATGGATTGTTTCCGCACTTGATAGCTCTCTCTCTCTCTCTCTCTCTCTGCCTGCCATCATTAAAGAAGAATATTGGAAAAAAAAAATGGTGCACATAGAAGAGATTCTCAAATTGCAAGTGCACTAAAAGTGACTTATGCCTGTTAAATGCATTTGTGGTCAATGCAAATTAGATTCTTGGTAGTCTCTGACCCAAGGATAAGGAGGATTCTGCTAGTTCACTGGGCGTGACGATCTGACAATGGACTAATGACATTACGTACAATACATACTGTACATAGTATGTACTCGCTTATGGATGGATGGAAAATGTGCATATACACCACATGTCTATAAAATATAAAAGTTCAACACACACACACACAGTACACACACACAGTCGCACACACACACACTCACACTTGTATACTCACCGGTATCCTTAATCCAGTAGTTAATTGATTTGGGAGAAGCCTCAACGTGACACTCGATTTGAACATCAGTGCCAAGCGGTGCTCCAACTAATTGATTCGGCACTTGTATAACGGGATGAACTAAAAGAGCAGAACAAGAGAAAGAGACAGGGAAGAGATTGAGTAAGAGTGAGAGAGAAAGAGAAAGAGAAAGTCGTTATGCACTCGTTTGTTGTAGCAGCAGGTTTGCAGCACATTATAAAATCATTTTTTAAACGTACCCCTTTGCATGCCCCTTACACAAACATGATTTATATATAGATGATATACATACATATATATACCTTTATTGCATCAGAGTAACGACAGCTTTAATAATTCTGTTATCATATAAGCATTTTAAGCCATCAGCATAAATGCCGATTCTTATTGGCTGGCGGTAAAAGGTTGTTCGAATAGGTTGGATAATCAAAGAGCATCTGTCCTTCGCATAATACGATCAACTCAAATATTTACATACAGCTTCGTAAACACACAACACTTACATGAATCAATATATTCCATTTTAAATAAACGCTACTTGTGTAAATATTCAAATAAAATCAAAGTTATTCTCAAATTAAAGTATTTCCCTTAAAAGGTAAATAAGAAAAAAAATATATATATGTATATACATACATATATATTTATTTAAATTGTGTTACGAAGCATTAAGTACAAATAATAAATTAATTCATAATTAACACATAATTTTAAGGACGTTCTCGCTCCTAAATAACGAGTTGCATTACTCGCTAATATCGTTAAAGGACCATCGAATAACCTGTTCTGCAGCATATCAAATTATTTTTTACTCTCGTTTGTTTCAGGCTATGCTTAAAATAACTAATTTAACATATTTAACTTTAAATAGGTATAAATAATAAACTAATTCACAACTGACACATCATTTTAAAGCTAATCAGAAATAAACAACAATGGCACTTGCCGCTGAAGTTGTTTAAATAGTTAGCCTTCAAATTGAAAGAGGTTGTATAATAAAAACAGTTACAAGTATACATACATATGTATGTATGTACATAGAAAAGTAGGTAGATATGTGTGTGTGTGTGTGTGTGTGTGTGTACATAAGTGGATATGTATGTATGTGTATCAATGGGAATAGAAAGCCAATTGGCTATGGAATAACTTGGTGCGGTCATCAAAATGCAATGCAGATGCTGTGCACGTCTCTCTCCCTCCCGCACTCGTTCTCTCTCTCTCTCTCTCTCACTCTCTCTGTCTGTCTGTCTGTCTGTCTGTCTGTCTGTATGGAGTTGAATGGCAACTCTTTTGTAGCGTGCGTGTTTATTATCACTTAGGCAGAGAGATAGAGGGGTAGGGACAGAGTGCTGTTGCTGTTACTCTTATATTCCTCCACATACAGACGGTGCAGACGTGCACCGAGCTATAACCAAAATTGGTGGTTTTGTAAAACTGACAGAATTGCCACAGGCAGTTGCTTGCAACCAGCTTCGCAACCAGCTTCGTGTGTGTGTGTGTGTGTGCGTGCGAGGAAACATTTCTGGACAAGTGCATTGATAGTCGATTGCAGTGCAACAGCAGGTTGCAACAATGGTCTCTCTCTCTCTCTCTCTCTTTCTTTCTCGCTGTGCGTGTGCCTGTGTGTGTGTGTGCGTGTGTGTGTGTATGTGTGTGTCTGTTCTTAGGTTTGCGCGTACAGCATGCGACAGTTTCGTTGATTTCATGGATTTAATTGATTTTCATGGACGAGTGCATATGTCTTGTCTATCAACTATATATTTGCTCAGTTGTTGTGACCATTTAAGCCGAGGGCAGAAAAACCTATACAGAGTCTATATATGTAGATGTTTTAATTAATATGTGTTTAAAATTATATCAAATAAATGTAATTTAGTTCGAGTGCGAAAGCTTCTCTTGCTGCACACTCGCTGAATATTGCAAATATTCACTGCAAACAATTAAAATCTGTCAAAATCTAAAAAGCTTACAGGTGCTTAAGAGCTTTCGTGCTCTTACTGCTCATACCCCAGTACCCCAGTACCCCAGCCTAATGCACTGTTTTTTTTCAGTGCCAGCTGGCAGCCAGGGCCGTTTAGCCAAATTGACATGCACGTGTGTAAGTCACGCACATGACGGCAAAAACTGATATTGCAGCTAAGGCCAAAGCCGAAGCTCAACTTCGCTCGAGTACAAAAAAAACACAAAGTAAGAACGCTGCAGCAATGAACGAATCCCCTGGCAGGCAGTCAGCGAGGGTGCCTGTTCAGCTTGACCAAAGCATGAGTGCTGGTTGACTGCGTCTATTTTCAATCTGCATATAGGCACACGCACACATGCATACATGCACACATGCACACCTATTCTTTTTGTTGAATGTGTGTGTGCGTGGGGGGGGGGGGGCAGGCAGGCAATGGGCAGGCAAACACTTTCGCTTGCATTGTGCAATTTTGCTATGATTATTCCGAGCATGTGCCCAGTGCCCGGTGCCTGGTTGCCTGTGTGCATGGTGACTTGCCTGCAACCACGGCCACAGTCCTTATTGCTCGACTACCTGCTGGCTCAGTTGTGGCAAACAAAGCCACAAATATGCACTAATGACGTCGTCGCAATGGAAACAGCAGCACTTGCTGTAACTACAATTACAATTACAATGCACGCACATGCCGACACAGAGACGCACACACACACACACGCACACGCACACACACACACGCATCATGTTTTGGGCTGTTGTCTGCACCTTGGAGTTAAAGCTAACGCAACAAAGACCAGCACAAAACCCAATATTGCGACTTTTTCCGCTCATTGACAGCGTCAATAGGGAGCTGTCCGTTTGGAAATTCAATCGAAATGTGTGTATCACACACACACACACACACACACACACACATAGAAAGTCTCTAAGATCCGTTACTCATCAATATTTTCAAAATGAAGCAATTGAAAATATTATGTTGAAGCTGTTGTCCGTCCATCTATCACCTGATATGTTGATTTCTCTCTCTCTGCTGGACGTACGTGATTTTTGGCGATTTGCCACATTTATTTGCGAACAAAAGTACGGAATGCGGCACGTTGCAATTGCAATACAAATGAATTCGAAATGCAAACGCAGTGGATACGATCGATTTTTAGCTTTACAAATAACTATTGTACACATACATACATACATATGCATATATGCATATACATATATTGCATACGCAGTGTAGAACAAAAATTCTAAGCATTCTTAATGATGCGAAAGTGGCAAATTCGTAGAAAGAAACTGAAACCAACATCAAATAAATAAATTGAAAATTTTCAATTGAAATGCAACGCGATTTAAAGCACAAAAGCTGTGATTTCTAACTTCAAAACTCATTGATTCGATTTGTTTGAAATGGAAAATGAATGCCATTAATTATGGTTGATTCGAAATTTAGCTAACTGAGCAAGGTCGGAGCTAGGTCGGCCACTTTTCTGGCAATTGGCGGGTCCTAAAATTGATTGTTAGCAAAAACTATCAATTGAAATTTGCTGATATATGTTTCAATATCACAGCAGCGATTAATACTTCTGTATCGCTACATCGATTAATATTGAAGCATTGTAATCTTCTAAGTGAAGTAGCTCTCAATGCTGCAACAAGTTCAGACTTGTGCACAATAAAGATAAGCCTTAATTAGAAACTGCGTTTAACTCTTCACATTCCACGTTAATTAAGAAAAAAGAAAAAGAAATTTGAAAATTATTTGCAATAACTGTCTGTTCGTACAAATGTCTGTTTAGCTGGATGAAAGCAAATTTATAATATAATAATAATTGGAAAAGTACACCGAATTTTTCGGACAGACTCACCTAATTTAGTTTTTCATCGCCATTTGATTTAGCAACCAAAAATTGTTCGATCGAACACGATATAAATATACCAAATTTAAAGGTCGAAGATCTCTTCTGATTAGGTACAATGTAGAAAGAAAAACTTTTGATGCTTCTAGGTCTTATGACCAGCAAAATATTGGGAAGAATTGAAATCGATTTTGGGTAAACTCAATGAGTTATGGGTGTTATTAAATCAAAGATGCATAGATTTTCCTCTTATAAATGAGTTCTAAAATTGCATATTTTACTTTTGTGGTATTGTTGATAGCCTGATTGGAATGTCTTGAAGTAAATGTTCTAACTAAAAAATAATTGAGCAATTACAAGTTATACATATTATATATATATATATACATATATGTAATTATTTTGCCGAGTAATAATCAGTATGCTGGCATGTTAATTGTGGCCTAATTGTTTGTTGCGCATCCCGGTTGTGCCTTCCTGCTGGCTTGTTACAACAAGCTACGCACCAATTCAACGTCCTTAATTAGCCGTGCAGGAAGGTGCCTAACATGCCCGGAAGCTGGCGCAAATGGCGCGGAAACACGCAAGGGGATATGCAGTGTCGGTGTCGATGTCGATGTCGATGTCGGAGTTGGTGCTACATGCAGAGGCAAGCTGTAAATGTAGCCTGGCTTTATCAGGCAGCTGCAGTGCTCGCAGCACGCTGAACATGGCATGAAGAAGGCCATGCAAATAGCTTGCCGAATGAAGAAAACTTTGTTTTCACTTACTAAGCCAGTCTCCCAGCGGGGAAGCGGGTCCAGGATGGAAAGGGGGGGACGCAACATTTGCCAAACAAATTGCGAGTAAGTTCCTGCAAAAATATCAACAGGAAGAGCAAACACTCGAATATGACATAGCGGGATACATGGCACGAAGGCAGGTGGCATGTAGAATATGGCATGTGGCTGTGGCATGTGGCATGTGGCATGAGAATGCAATGGAAACTTATGGCAGCAGTGGCGGCAGCAATGGTAAAAGCCGCTTTCCTCAAGTTGATCAAACAGTTGCACAACACGGCCAGAAACAGTTGTTGGACTTTAAACTTTAATAAATAAATTGAAGGATTCGTGCTGGTCGTGGCCAAAAACACTTAAAGGTCACATTAATAAAATGTCAATGTTAAAAAGCGTGATTTTGCCACCTAACGAACTGCAGAGAGAGAGAAAGAAGTGAGTGAGAGGGAGAGGTAGAGAATATGGTGACAAGTTTAGTCTCTGCTATTGCTACTGCAGCAAGAGTAACAAAAGAGCAAACAAAATAAACTGTAAGAGAACAGGGAGGGGGCAGGGGGAGGGGGGATAGGAATTGCGGCGCTGGTGCACACGTTGGCAAACAAGCGCAGTGGAGCTGCTGCTGATGTCGTGATGATTGAGTGAAGTGCCACATGCCAGCAGAGCAGTCAGCAGAGCAGCAACACAGTTTTAGCGGAGGCAGCAAACTGAGCCGCCACCCAACGTCGTCGTCATCATCAACTAGGACAGCGTGCCGCACGTGCTGCAGACAGGTTGACAAAAAACTGTGGCCCCAACAGCAACAACAACACCAACAACAACACTGTGCACAAGGCATCAGGTAATGCCGGGTATCAGTGACTGGATTTAAACGGATTACAACAACGACAACGACAATCGAGTTAGCGCCACACAGTGCCACAAGCTGTTCACTACCTAACCACCCCTCACCGTCCCTCCTCTCCCCTCTCTCACTCACTCTCTATACACTGAACGAAATTAAGATTATGGAAACAGTTCTAATACTAATGAAATATTCATTTTATTTTTTGATACTCCAAAATATATTTTGAGTGCTGTCGTAAATCTTAAGATTCCGCGGAAATAAAATTACCAAACAAAAATAATTTATAATACTATTTGAATTCATACAATGTGAATTAGAGAGAATTCATTTGTAATTTTTAATTTTATCGCTTGCGTGTCAAGAGTGTTTTTTCTGAGTTTCCCCAATCCTTGCAACAAATGTTGACCCATTTAACATTTTAATGCCGCCCAGATTTTGCATATTGTTATTTTAATTTTTTATTTTATTTAATTCAATTACTCCATTTAATTTTCTATATTCTATTTTTAAATGTGTATTTATCAAAATAAAAAATCTTTTACTGTTTTAAGTACACATTAAATTACAAAATAAAATGCGCTGCTGAGTGAAAAGTTTTGAAAACCATTATGGGAACAAAATCGGTTTTTCAGTTTTCGGTTTTGAAACGTTTCTTTTTTTTTTTTGGCAATGCTGTTTTCTCAGTGTATTCTCTGCATTCTGCTGTTTTATACTACGCCAAGTTTTGAGTTGCTTTTTTTCCGCAAGCATTGCTGAGGGCGCTGTGTGTGTGTGTGTGTGTGTGTGTGTAGTTGATAACTGTGGCTAAAGCTGGGGGCACGCTGGTGCCAGTACAGTAAACTAGATAAACACCACGACGCCGGCCAGCTTCAAAAGCTGAGAGTTAAGCTCAAAGGATGAGACTGAGGCAGAAATGGCAGCAAAAGGCTGAGCTCTGGCGACCGACCACTGACTAATGATATGTACGCGCTTGTATGTGTGTGTGAACTAACAAAAAAAAAAAAAAATAGAAATAAAGGAAAAAAGAAAGTTGACCAACCACAGCCCTCTCTAATTAATGCCACTCATCTGGCAGTCGCTTAACCAGCAGCCAGCCAAGAGCGGATTGCGGATTCAGGATTTGATTTACTTACAGTGTATGCTGAGCGAGATGCGCTTTGAAACCGATGGGGGCACCCCATTGGAGGCGATGCACAGATACGAGCCCATCTCATTACGTGAGATTTTTGTCAGCTTGAGCACCTCACCGCGATACGAGGAAACTGTCATCAGATGGGTATACAGATAAAGAGAAATGGGGAGTTTGCAATGAATTAAGCACTCAGTCTCAATGCGGCTGGTAAATAGTTGAATTATTCAGTGAGCAGCATACATATGCATTTGTGTGTATATGTATGTGTACATACGTACCCAGTGTTTTGGTGCCAGCGTTGTCCTTGAGCACTATTTCGCTGCCATCCTCGCGACGCCATGTCACAATGGGTTCCGGATATCCGCGAGCGCTGCACCAAAAAATAAACCAAAAATAAATACATATGTATATCTAAATAAGTATATTTATTTGCAGCGATTAAAAAAAAGGATTTCATGATGCCGAACATTAAATACTCTTTTTGCTTGATTCCACTATCAACATTTGTTGCTGTGCATTTTTCACATTAGGAATGCTAGAAATTCGAGTATGAATTTTCGAATTTCGTATTGACGGTATGAAAACTATGGCAATATCAATGTCATTAATAGCTGATACTTAAAAGTAGTGCTTATTATTTTTAAACACAATTTTAAATTAATAAATGTAAGTTATTAAATAATTTGTAATTTTTAAATTTGCTTCTTATATGTTGGGGTTGTTTAGCATACGCTGTCTTCTACTTTAATCAATTGTCTAAATATACATTTCGGCAAGATAAGTACAATTAAATCGATTAGCTACTTTATGTAACTAGTTTCGCCACCCACAGTTGATGATAACTTGTAATGGAATCGCCAAATGTTGAGAATGTGAATGCATAAAATGTTGGGAACATTAGAATTACACCATTACAACAATAAGTCTGTTCCCAGCCATATAAGGATGATTTCATTATCTATAAATGCAGCCTTTTCACAATTTATCATTAGTTATTGTTTATATCGAAAATGACTATTTTAAATTGATAAATTTGCATCAAATTGAAAGCAGGTAAGTAAGTGCTACCAAGGCAAATCTGATAACTGCTTAAGCTTGACCTGTTGAATAGATTTAACTCTTAAAGTTACCAAGTTGATTTGCAAGAGACCAGGTGTAGTTTGACGTCATAATCTAATAGATACCCATTAATTTATGTATATATTTATTGCTTTACGGTGCGCTGTGTAAAGTGAGCAAACGTTGTGATAAGGCAAATTCAGAACATTTATATATGTACATGCATATGTTAGGTATAGTATATACATATATACATGTATATATGGTTCCACGACTTATTGTCTTGATAATATTGACTTTATTTATATGTGGGATTTCGTATAGGAGATGAGCAAACACAGCCACAGCTATCTGACACCCTTGTTGCCGATACCATTGAGAGCAAGTGATCACACACATTCGGTTGCAGCAAGCATACGTTCAACTTCATTATGAATAAACACAAACATAGCAATGCAAATCGCTAAGACATCATTCAATATTCAATTTATGATCTTTGCTACGACAATTAAGTAGATTTGAAAGAAGTACAATTAAAGTAAGCTTGAAAACTGCATGGACATTAGACAGCTCAACTTATGGACCAAGAATAGGTATTTCATCACACAGTGATACTCAGCACTTGGTGGAATAAATACATGTATCTCATGCACTTACATTTATCGAAACATGGCACTCTCTTTAAGAAATTCTGTTTAATCGCTGCCCTCAAAAGTAGGCAATGGAAATTTGGTGCAGCAGTCAGTTTTGTTCTATTCATTGTGTTCGTGGCCCAAACCGCAAAACTTCTTGTAATGTAGACGACGCAAACGCAACGCTTTTGGCCAGCAGTCGGCGTCTGTGGCTGAGATTGTGAATGGTGCAAGGAGATGCGAGGAGGTCTGGGCTGCAACCAGAATGTTGAATGTTGAGGCAGCAGTTTAACAGCGCACCAGACACGGGTGTGGTAAATTTTTATGATGCCGCAAACAGATGCAAAATAGCCAAGCAAAATAAAGTCTTACACACACAGAAAGCGACAGAGAGACAGAGACAGATGCACAGATAGAGAGAGAGAGAGAGAGTGAGAGGGACAGGCAAGCAGACGGACATACAGTCTGAGACACTTGGGAGTTCGTTTTGAGTGCAAGACATGAGCAAACACAATGGCGACCGCCTGGGCACCAGTCAGCAGCAGTTGCTGAGTTGCTAACTTGGCTGAGACTAAACGATTGCCAAGCTGATTGTTTATACGATTCTCTATGTCTGTATGTGTGTGTGTGTGTGTGTGTGTGTGTGTGTGTGGATTTTCTTGTAACGTGCTTTTGCTTGCAAATAACTGCAAGCCCACACATCAACAATAGACCAAGCCACACTCTCACAATATGTGTATGTTGGTGATCATTGTACTCGAGTTGCCCCCTCGCTGTTCGAAGCAATACACAAGTTTAATTATACAACAGTCTCGTATAATTGCATTTAGTTACTTGGCATATTGCTTTTCAGTAAATAATATACAGTTCTTACAAATGATCATGTTCATCGATTTGTTAATTTTCCTACACTAATGCAATTATCAACTTGTGTACACTTCTCTTCGTGGCATGATTAAATATGCAACTTAACATTAATTTTTGGATGCAATGTGGTTAAATATACATATGTGTTTATATACCTAATATACAGTTTTGTGACAGCAAAAAAGAAACAATCCTAGACACGATGAAAATTAAAACGCCTGTAGTCCGGCGTCAATCTGTTGACATATATGGTCTACAAGGATTTATTATCATAATACTCTTCGACGTGCGTAAAATAATCGAGATAAAATGCGCTTTCGATAAAATGTTCCCATGGCAGGTATATGATATATCAAGCAACTCAGAGAACGACATTAAAATTCGATCTACGAGGGTATAAATATGTTTCTCATCGCAACACATGATAAAAAAAATGTATTTGCACATGGCAGTCGGAAGTGACAGACAACGTATTTATTAAAAAAAAATCAAGCAATAAAGATGTAAGTATTGAATATATATACTCTGGCATATCACACAATATTTAGCAAATGTAGAAATTTCATTAAGACCGGCTAAGAAAAACAGTTTTCGATTAATCCAAGCGTGTTGAACAAACTGTTATCAAAAATTCGATGTTTTGTTTATATTTTTATTATTTTATTTGAATGCGGAATTCCATTTGACATACCAAATTTCTGTACCCCAGATATAAATATCCTTTACTCCTTTTGTCTCCCTCAGTTCTCTCACTCTCTTTCTCTGTCTTTTACGTGCAATTTGTGAGCGATATTTTGGATATATCGATTTCCATATCGAGCGTAGCATTTTGGCAGACGTCGTGAAACAAGCCCCTTTCTCTTCTAAAGTTTGTAGCTTTTATTTGATATTTTTACAAAAACAGTTTGTCATACGCCTCGTTCATACCTAGATCGATCTTATTGCACATAAATGTTAAGCTTGTGTCATGCCATGAGTAGTTTGCCTACTATATAAATATCACTTGATCAATCGTTGTAAATGAAAGTAAAGTGGGAAAACGTGTTTGGGAAAGGAATATAATTTAGTTTTGGATACATACTCCTCCTCCATTAGAGTATTGTAGAGAAACAACCGAGCAATCTGTTCATCTGGCCAACTTTTGAGCATTAGCCGTTTTAATTTTGTTTTGTTTTGTTTTGTTTTGTTTGTCGCATGCTTAAAGTCAAATTCATTTAATGCGACTTGCCCTAAGTGGTGTTAAAATGGAAAAAATTGCAGACTATGTCTCTAATAGCTTTCCACATACACACACACACACACACACACACACACACATAGACACATAGACACAGGAGTAGGAGGGGGAGGTGCGTTTATCGCCCTGGTTCTATCATTCTGCGGTTAAATCGTTAAAATTACTTCGTGGCCGTGGTCAAGTTCATAAATCAACGGCGACCAAATGCGTCGCGTCGAGTTTATGTCGTTGCCGTTGTCGCAGTTAGCTAAAAGGAAAAACCGCTGAAGCCAACAAGAGCTAACCAAACTGATAAGCAATGAGTCAGTGCTCAACCTAAAGGTTCCCTATAATCTCTACTTCCTGCTGCTCTATAACATAGTATGATTTTTAGCCATGATAAAACAGAATATAATAACTAAACTCTTTGGGTTTTTTTTTACTGTTTTGTTGTTTTTATTTCTATTCCATTCTATCGGAATAGACTATAGCAATAAATTATCTGAAAACTTTCTGTAAATGAGAAGCACACGGATTTGCTCACAGTGTACGCATTCTGCAGTCTTTTGTGTGTGTGTGTGTGTGTGTGTGTGTTTGTGGCATGTTGTGTATGGGAACTGTAAGACTCGATTTGTGGCAAGGGCATAAGTGAGCGCCGACCCAAATCAAGAGAAATGAAGTGTCGCTTAATTTGCTGACATTATTAAATGATGATAATGACGCGGGTGAGGTTGTTCTTGCTTTTTGGTGATGATGGCCATTTGGATGGGATTTTAGCTGGATAAGTGAGCTGAAGCCAGTTAAACGACTCTGCGACGAGTGCAATTGTACGGCTATTAGCTTCTAAATGAACTTACATGCACATATGTATGTACATATACATATACATTCGTATATACGTATGTGTTATCTATTATGTTTAAGAGCTGTTGATTGCTTGATATAAGTGTTATCACTCACCGACATGTCAAACGCACTGAACTGCCCTCGGGCACAATCACATCCGATGATGTATCCTCGCTGATAAAGTCCGGTGGTATGACAACATCGAGAAACCCAATCTAGAAGTAATTAAATAAACATATTATATTATTCTCGATATCCATTATACTCTAATACCAAAGGTATCGGCCACTACCGCACCGGAAAGCCAAAAAAGTCAATATCTATCGCAATTTTAAAGGCAAACTTGGAGGTTAGACTACTAAGAACCTCCTACAAAAATCGGTATTTTTCGGCAAGAGCCAACCTGTTCTGTGGCACCTGCTATCAAATGGTACGACTTATTGCTATCAGAGTATTTCGCAGTCGGTTACAGTCGGATCTACTGCAAAGTTCGCTCTCCTTTCAAATTGGCAAAGTGATGTTATATACATATATGTATGGGTTAGCTGTTTGTTAATGGCAGTTAAAATTTCGCGTAGTGCGAACACTTTAAAAACTACTGCTTAAGTAAGTGGCTCAACGTGGGTATACAAATAATAATGAAACAAGGAGAGGCATATAAAACAGTCATCAGTAAGTATAAACGTAGGCGGCTGGCTAAGAAGGAAATTTACTATACACTCAGCGAAAATTTGCTGATTATGCAGACGGTCATAAAGCAGCTGAACGAACGACGAGGCAAATGTTTTTATGTGCCGAATGGGGACACAAAACACAAACTAAGTAAGTACATGCAACATACAAACATGGGTATACACATGTATGTGTATGTATACATAACGGAGCAAATGAAATGACGCTAAATAGTTTAGGACTGTGACAGTCAGGAGCAAGAGTAGGACCAGGAATGGCAAGGACTCTTTACGCAATGACAATGGTAATAGAAAACAAGACAAGGCCAAAAGGGAGCAGAGCGTGGCCCGGGGAAAAGATAGCAGGAGACAATTGGGTTTCGGTTGCGTGTGCAGCAACTCTGTGCTATTTTGGTTGCAGTAAGCAAACCCGCTACACACTCCCACCTCCCACCAACCACCTCCCATCTCCCACCAACCACCTCGCCTCTCCAACCTTCAATTGCCCGTCCCCCCTGTCCACATGCCACTGCTGTGTTGCTATTGTCCTTGTGAGAAGCGTTAAAGTAAAAATAAAAATTAAGGAAGCATGAAATACATTTTATTGGCGCCATAAACTTCACTTGGCTGGACACATGAGTGTACGTGCTGCCTCACGTACACACACACACACGCAGCACAGTATGTTTGTGTTAGTGTGTGTATGTCTTTCGCCTTGTTTTCCATAGTTTTCGCTTTCGATTTGCTGCGCTTTCTTTCACTTGCTTGAAATGGTGCTCAGGATGTGAGGCGTGTGGCATTGGCGGTGAGAAGGGGAGGGTCGGCAAAGCAAGTCGTAAGTACAAACGGTGGCCTTTAGAAGAAGAAGAAGAAGATGGACAAGTAGAAGGGGCACCACAGAGAACGGTGCATTCGATTCTACTGTTGTCCCTTCAAATGCTGCTTGAAATTTTCCTGGACACTTTGGAAAATTGCTTTCAACAGCGAGCGCATGGAAAACATTTGTAAACATTTTCATTGTCTTCTTAGCTGGGGCATTATTCATTGGCTGTAACCTTTGTTATGCTACTCAACTTAAGTACAGTTCAAATACTATCGATAATGCAACACACTCTCCGATATCCCATACGCATGAGAAATATGGTAATTTTTTGCAGCCTGAAGACGGAGCCTAACATTAGACCACACCTGCACTCAAGACGATATACACTTATCTTGTTTTATTTATCAACAGTATTATTATTTAACAAAGTTTTGTGAAACAAAGCAAATAAATATTAGATCTCGGACATATCATTTGTTTGCAAACATATTTGTTCGAAATATAAGAAATGATTGGAGGAGTTTGCCAGCAAGTTACCTAACAAGTTTGCTCATTCTATCTTCTAAAATTGTGGGAGATATACGGATTTAACGATTTATACTTTCCGAAATATCGGCACTGGCGATTATAGGCGCAGGTGTAGGTGCGGCCATACGAATTTGTTATCGGGTCTTAAAGGCGGCTGCCCGTAACATACATAACATACCTAGCAAACTTGACAGCTCTAACTCATCGCATGGGGCATGGGGCGGCGGAGATGGGTGTGGCATATGCCTATATTTGACGGACATTACCAACAACGGACAAACTAAATTTTGCGACTATAGCCTTAAAATTGTTCCTTTATCGATTTGTGAATATCAATTTGATCGATTTCCTAGGCCCCTAGTGGACGTAGCACTTCAATTTTTACACTTTGTGTGCGTTCATACAGACGGACAGACAGAATGACGAACATTGCACGAAACCAGTTTACTTTGATACCGAAGGGATCACATTGGTCTTCCTGTTGCGTTTGGTATGTGCTGAAGTAAGACAATAACTCGAAGTAAAAACAATTTAAAAAATCTAAGCTTTTTGAAGAAAATTCAAATCACAATAATCTCATAATATTTTTTAAAATTGAATTAATGAACTAAGGAAATTTAATTAATAAATCGACTATATAAATATATTCAGTTTAAAAATGTAACTTTACAATCATCTCGAGTCGTAGGTATGTACATATACATGTATATATGTTAATAAGTCCGAATTTTTGAAATAATTAAATTTGTAATTGCTGTTGGGCACTCACTTGACTCTTCATTGGATCTGTGTTCAGTTGGCACATGTAACCGCCCCGATCCTCCTCAGAAACTGCCTTGATGTGCAGATTCCAAGTGTTCTGATCCAAATGACTGACAGTCACATGTGGATTGTGTGTGATGACGTTCTCGTGTATCGCCTGGATGGCTTTTGTGTCGGCCTTAAGCCAGCCCACCTGTAGAGAAAAGTTACACAAAAAGAAAAGTGGGGAAACGCATTTAATAGTTTCGTTAAAGATTGTGCTTTGTGGCAGAGATTTGGCATGCTTACTACGTGTATTATATTTATGTACTGGTATCATTAATTAAGCTGTGTGTTCTGTGTACTAACTACAACATATATGAAGTGTGTGTGTGGGTGTTTGCTTGTGTGTGTGTGTTATACTTACGCGATAGCCACCCAAGTGGCGCACGTGACAGGTGAAGGTTGCGTCGCGACCCACAGCGACGGACACATTCGAAATGCTTTCCACGAACTCCGGTTGAAAGGCGCCAATCGCTGTAAATGTGTGCAACAGCCACAAGGAGAGAGGATACCGAATGAGAGAAAGAAATAGAGAGTGAGAGAGAGAGAGAGAGAGAGAGATAGAGAACCAATGAGAGATGAGATTAGAATGCGTTTGTGGTGCACTATGTGGGAACGGTTAGTTGTGCCGAGTTAATGATATCGCAAGCACCGCACGAGCAGCACTACACTCAGAAAAACTTAAGCAATTCTCCACACATCTTGTTATTCTTATCAATTTCTAAAAAAATTCTAGAATACAAAAACCCTTAGGCATATAATTATCTATATATTTTTTTTGTTTGGTTTTGGTTGGGATTTTTATTGATATCATTACTTAAATTTCTATTTGTTATTTTATTAGTATTATTATTCTATGACTTCACATATGTACACAAATAATTTTAAGATTCATTTAACTTAATTTGAAAAAATTTAAAATTTTACGATGACTTGAACCCTTTGTTCAAGAGTAAACTAAACTTAACCAGATATCAGCTAAGTTTTATTTTTAAGATTAATTTTAGAAAGGATATTTTTAAGAATCAGTGTTTTTATTTCTAGTTTTCAGGAATGCATTTCTTAATAATAGGCTTTCTAATTTGAAGGATAATTATTATATTTAGGAATTATTTCCAAAAACAAGAAAAACTTTATAATTTTTAAGGCGATTTGTTTTTTCTGAGTGCAGAAACTGCAACGGCGCCTGCCAAAAGCTCAGTGATTTATCGCTTTTAAATGTGCACGACGCGCCACTTGCCAAGTAGCTGGCAGCCAGCAGCCAGCAGCGAGCAGCGAGCAACCAGCAACCAAATGCCAACTACCAACTACTAACTACTAACAAACCCACTAGCAGCTATCAACAGCCAACAGCCAACAGCCAACAGCCAACAGGCAGCAGACACAATCAGGCCAGTGGCAGTCAAGAGTTGGCCCTTTAATGCAACGTGCGAGCTAATTGAAGATCAACACTCATAAGTAAGCGGCGGCCTCAACTTACGGTTACAGCGCGTGTGGCGGGTGCGGGTGCGGGCGAAGAGGGGTGCAACATACGCAAATATATTAATAATTTATTGAATCATTGAAAATCAAACATTTCACTTGCAAGTTTTGCAAGAACAAAAAAAAACAATAAATAAAAAGGAAAAAACTTTTATAGCCAGGACCCCATAAAAAAGAAAAGGTGGAGCGTGAGAGAGAGGAAGGGGGGTGGGGGGGAGAGGGAGAGAGTTGGCAACAGAGTGCCAGACAATCGCGCACGGCTTGCGACGCAGCCGCTGCCGTAGCAAAGTGCCTGCACCAGCCCCCGCACACTGCCCCTCGATCCGCCGCGACCCCTGCCCTTCCCGCATCTTTGGCTTGGTAATGCATGCAAAAAACTTTTGCCAAACTTGAAATTTAAATATTTATAGACAGTGCCGCTGGCAGCGGCAAGTGCGTCGGCCATCCGCATCCTCCACAGTGAGAGCAAGAGCCACCCACATTCAAATGCCAGCGCTTGTATTGTGTACGGACGGAGAGGAGGCCGGGACGTTGGCTGGGCTTGGCGGTAAGTGGAAGAATGTGCTGAATTGACGCAATTGGCTAAAGGCATGATTTATTTCATACTTTTCCCAATCATTTTTTTCCTTCATGTTTTTCGTCTTTTTTTTATTGAAAAAAAAGGCTATCAATTGGGGGACAGTTATGAACTGTTCATTTACATATATGCATGATTGTGGGAATATATATATTAGGAATATTTTTGTTTTTCTATTATTCAACCAAAATTAGTTCTCAACACTTTTTCATTGTATCACAATTTATATGGGAACTGAAAGGTGCGAAAAGCCAAACTAATTTTGTAATTTCGAAATGGAAAATACTTCAAAGCAAGAAGCATTGAATATGATCGAGTCCGTGGTGTTCACTTTATTGACCATCTAATGCATCTCTATTATAAGGATATACAGATCTTAAATGCTTTAGACTAGTTTTGCAAAACTGACTTAATATTTTGCGCCAGGTCAGTTAACCTTACATATTGAGACATGTTTAGTTATCATCAAGTGTCGTCAGTTGCATTGAGTTAATCCCATCAACGACTTTGCACTCCAGCATTTTAAGGAAAATTGCACTTTCCGACGAGCTTTAAGTGGAATGTAATTGAATTCCCAAAAATCAACTAAATTGATTATCAATAGTCAATTAAAATTAAAACTTTTAGCGCATAGTTTTTGGTCACTTGACCGAGCTGACCCCGCCCAACGGCAATTTAAGAAAAAAGGCGGCTAACCAGACATCACTTAATTTCTAGAATAAATGCTATCCGTCATCATTTATTCCCAAACTTAAACTTAAAAAACAAAACTAGAATAAACAAGACGTGTTGGACGCTGCTGTTGGAGTCCGTTGGGAGTTTTGTGGTTCCTGTTGAATTTATTTGCATGGATTTTGTTGCTGTATTTGTTAGAGCTAGAAAGCAAGCGTCTGACTGACTGAAAAGCTGACTGACTGACTAACTGTCTGACCAAGTTTTTCATTAACATTCAGAGGAGAAGAGGACGGGAGATGGAGAGATGGAGAGACAGAGGGAGACACAGATTTCGTATCAAAATCAACAACAGCTACAAGTTCAGGCACAAACAAATCTTTACTGCAAGTTGCAGCAGCACACGCAAACTCAGATATGGAGCCGGACAAAAGGACCTACAGACACAAACGCAAAAGACATCCACATCCACATCCACATGCAAACACAGCCACACACACACACACACACAGGCACACAGACACACCCACACAACCACACACATACTTGCACAGTGACCAAACCAGCTGCACTCAAATGTAGTTCCTGCTTGGTTGGCTGCGGCTTGTTTGTCAATCTGTTCAACTTGATGCCAAAAACGAGAGGGGCTGCTGTTTTGTGCCAACTCCAATGAACTTGTCACCCCGGAGGTTGAGGCCCGATTCGTGTCACAATACTTGACTGAACCCAGGACCCACTGTTAGCTGCCCGCTACCCGCTACCCGCAACCCGCTGCGCACTGTCCACCGTTCGCTTTCAGCTGTCCTGCTTCTGAGCACTTTGGATTTTCCGGTCACAAGAATTGAAGTTGCGCCAAGTCGCGCTTGCAGGCAAAGTCAATTAACCCATGCCCGTCGGTCAGACTGACTACCCCCGCCACCCCGTGCCGAGCCGCTGCATCCCGCTGTTACGTCCAGTCGCATATTTTTCACATTTTCGCACGTTATCATAAATTTAGGCGTCTCCACTGGGACTACAACCATGCAGCAGCATCCGCAGCCGCATCAGCATCAGCATCAGCTTCATTTCAATTTTCTTAGCATCTCTTTGGATGTCGCGAAACCATTTCGAAGGTGGATTCTGTGGGTTACGGTGCCCGGCTATAGGCTTGTCACTTTGGCGACACAGGACACGATAGGACAGGGCCGGGACGGGCTTTGGCTGACGGCATCAATACGGTACTGTTGGCAATGGCGCCCCAAAAGTTTAAATCACACAACGACAATGAGGATTTACCAAAGCAAATTTATGGTTAAGGGCATTGGCAAAAGTTAAGCTTGTATTTGTCAGTGTGTGTGCGTGTGTGTTTGTGTGTGTGTGTGTTAATAAAGTGCCTTGTCCTGCGTGTGTTTATATGAGGCAACAAAATATATGGCATGGCACGATATGGCACGGCCCCGCTCCGACCAGCCTTGCCCCACGCTTAGGTAGAGCGAAACCAAACAGATACAAAGATGCCAATCTGCATGGCACCTTTTTTTATGGGGCGCTCACACAAATCCCGACGCCAAAGCGCCAATGATAGGTGATAATGGCAAATTTTTGAGACGGCAACCGGAATAGGAAGAAGCTGCTGAGGCACGGGCTCACTGCCAGCGCCAAAAGACAAAAGGCGCAACTTGAAGAAACAGCCAGCCCAGCCAGGCACTGACAAGGCATTAAATTGCTGCAGCTGTGAATCTATAAAACGAAGATTTCTCGACTGCCAGATATCCAGTATGAACAACTATTATTTTATATTGATTTTTACATGTACATATATAAGTGTGGTTCAGCTTAATTTCATTTCTAAACCAGAGTTTGAAATGGACTTATTTGTACTGATTTCGGTAAGTACGAAGTAATTACCAAAAAAAAAGAAGAAATTTATGAAAATTTCGTAGACTTTAGGTAAATCCGTATTCTGTTTTCATCAACCTAACCTTGAAAGGACAATTGACAATTTATTTAATTATATCTCAGCTCGCAAAAGACGCCTTTTGCGCTCCCTTATTGATTTAGGGTATAAGTACATACATAGATACATATTATATACATATATATATATATACATAAAATCAAATAGACAAGTTAGTCTCTGTTGCCAGTGCTGCTGGGCGTTGAACTACCAAAAGGCAAATGGCAAATAACAAATGATAGCTGCAGCAAGTGGCAGCAAGTGGATGCCGCGGTTGGTGGCAACTGCGCCTAATGGTCGGCCAACAACCACTTGGAGCACATTTGCATTTTTTTTTACAAGTCGTCGCCTACAACTTGTAGCACTCGCAATTGAATTTGCACTAGTCAACAAAAAAAAAACCACACAGAAAAATTCAATTTAATGTTTTCTTGTTTTTTTTGTTAACTTTTATTTAGTCTTAACAAACGTCTTGCAATTAATTGTGTCTTGATTTTTGTTACACATTTTGAAATGGGTTCGCAGCCCTTTTTTAGTGGGCAGGCATTGCAAATGAGCGACGAGTTGCTTTTAATTGCCAAAGTTTTCACACCCTTCCAGGAGGGGGGGTCCGCGTCAAGTTTCCCATGCCGCCGTTGAGCTAAATTTAAAAATAATCTAACCTACCGAAATTTCATGCTGAACAAGCCAATTGAATAGCCAATATTACAAATTATTTTTCTTATCGATGAAAATGACTTAAAGAGCACGCTTTGGACACACACACACACACACTGCCTACGGTCAACCTAGTATGGGTTTTTTTTTCATATACAGTGAGTCCCAGCTTAAATGGGCAAATTCAAAGAAAAAACGTAATTGCCTGCAATTTATTTGGACCAGGTACATTGTGGACACCTAAGTGCAGGTGGGGAAACCTCAGTTTGTTAGGGTCATACATTCATTTTGGTGGTTAATACATGTACCTACCATCGGTCTTTGGAATTTTTGAAAAATAATGAATGATTACCTTATGGCAGGCAATTATGTTTTTTCTTTGAATTTGCCCATTTGAGCTGTGACTCACTGTATATGCTTGTGCGGGTATGTAATTTCTGTCGAACTTGAACATTTTGTAAATTTCATTAGATATTTATAAATTTCATTTGTTACCATACTTTTGATATTTGTTGTTGCATAAGCCCACAATAAATGTAACCACTTTAAATATTATATCTGTTGAAGTATGAACATGTGACGCTCTCAGCTGCTGATAGCTGACCCATGCAACACGAACTATGCTGATAGCTAGCTCATGCAGCGCCCTCAAGATTAGGCACTTGAGGCTGGCTTGCATGGGGTTTAGCTATGGATGGTTAGATAATAGACTGCACTCGATAAGAGACCAATGCAGTCGCCTTAAACGGATGCATAATGTATTTCTATGTATTTAGGTTTAATCATTTTATATAGATAAAGGACCTGCTCGTGAGAGCAGGCAGTTCGATACTACACATCGTCTCGTCCTGTGTGTGTCACACAATATCTAAAATTTATCTTGTTGGTGTTTTCATTTCGCATACTTGGAAAACATAATCGCTGGTATTTAAAGATTAATTAGTAAATGTACTTCTGAGCTAAGCAGTTTGTAATTTTTATTTTAATATAAGAACCTGACACAGAACGAGTATTATTTTTGACATAACTTTTAACAGTATTTAAGATATGTTTTTTACCCAGAATACATTAAAAATTGAAAAGATATAAGTTAAATTCAATTCTGCTCAATTGAATTATTTACCAATCTAATTGGGGCAGCTCTGACAGCTTTTCACAATTGTTCTTTTATTTAGGATCCAGCGATCGCTAAACACTTCCGTTGAGTTTTTGGACCAAAGAGCATTTGCATTGTCCCTTGTCAGATGTGAGTAAAGTGGGTAAGTCTGAGAGTGTTGCTAAGTACTTAGTAATGAATTTGCGAAACTTTTTTGAGCTACACTTTTTTTTTGGGTATACACATGTGCTGCAAAAGTGGCGGTCGGTGCAGCCAACCAAATGCCACAGCTGGACGCGTGGCAAGTGGTAGGTGGAATGGGGGCAGGCGACGGGGGGTGATGGTTGGGGCATCCGCTTGTGGATGCTGCGGTCGCATGCTCTAAAAGCTAAAGAACCGCCGCAGCCATTGCCATGAGTCGTATCAATTAAGATACTCATGGGACGACAAAACCGAATGCATACAATTTACAAAGTGCCAAAACTTTTCCATGTACATATGCACGTGTATGTACGGATGTACGGATGTACGGATGTATTTATGTATGTCTAACTGAATTTCATGCTGTCTGTAGGCTGTGCAACATTGCGGTTTGGCTTATAGCCTACAGATTATTAATGCACATTGCGTATTTGTTTTAAGAGTACCCAATGCATGTCCGCGTGTCCGGGTGTCCGCGTGTCCGGGTGTCCGGGTGCCCGCTTGTCTGGTGTACGGGTGTCCGAGTGTCCGTGTGTCTGGTGTCGTCGTGCACGTGGGCAAGTAGCTTATCATTTATAGGCGCTCGTTTCACGTTTCCAATTGCAGCCACATGCTGGGCAATTAATTTGCATTTCATTGATATGCACTCGCACACACACACACACACCCACATTCACACACACACACACGCACAGAAAAAGGCCTAGGCACCCACTGTCAGACAGACAGCCCTTATTTTCCAATATTTGTTTAGGATTATTGTCGATTATTAATGTTGCTGTAATTGAAAATTATTTTCACTTTTATGCTTATCATTCATTATCAGCGGCCATTACGACTGCCAACTGCCCAATTGGCAGCGTGCAACGTGCAACCGGCAATGTGGCATAATTTCACATTTAATGCGTTCACAAACGCGTTTGCATTTCGCTATTATCACTGGGGAATTATTGTTAACCGTGATTTAAGCGCCCTTTTTATACCCTCACGGACGGCCATACAAATTATTTGACGATGTGTGCAACACCATAAGAGACTACAAGTGTGGATAACTGTTAGGTTAGGTTAGATTAGAGCTGCACCGATTAAGGAATCAGCTTCAGTAATAGCGTCTTGACAAAGCAAACCAGTTTATCACTATTAAATCAACTTTGATTCCGAATTGCTTTTAACTTCATAATTTCATTTGTTTTTGCAGTATTTTGTGAATAATTTTATGTTTTCTTTTATGATGATATAATTAACAATACAAAATATGTGTATAAAAAATGCTGTTGGTTTCATCATGCTTAAAAGTTGCATTTGAAAATGTCCATTCAAAGTTAATCAAACATTGAAGTGTGTAAAGAGTAGACACTCCGCTGCTAATTCCCGCTGCTTGTTTATTTTTATTTTTGACCACGCATCGTGCATCATAATTATTTGCATACGCACACACACACACACACACACACTCACGTACATGCACACACTCACGTACATGCACACAATGAACACACATGCACACAATGCACACATTACTGTACATATACATATTGTTAATATTAATGCACTGCCCAAGGCATATTTTGCCGTTTGTCAATTTGCATACATATACTTCCGCTGAATTTATTTATTTTTTATGGTTTCATTTGTTGTTGCATTCATTATCTAAAAGAGCAGTTAATTGAACATGATTAAAGGATGATTACAGCGGCCAGTTTTCCACAAAATGGCTTTTCATTAAGTGAAATTCGCAATATCAAAATCAAAATCAAAATCACCAATGTGACGATGCGCTTTTATTTGATTCTAACAATTCGAGTAACAGTAATTTACACTGTTCAAAATTTAAGTTTTTCACTTAACATTGTCCTCAAAGAAGAGCGATATATGTATGTTAACATTGTAAACATTGTACATTTTTCAAATTGTTTAATTTTATAGAGAATCACTCGTTGCTACACCTTTTGACAATACCCCGAAATCCAATAGTTTTGAAATGGAACAATTCGAATTACTGCTGTTTTCATGTTCGTCAAAAACAGGAATACTCAAACGGTATTGAATTTAAAAAATATTCTATCCCATTGTTAATGCAAAAATGTTGGATTTAAAAATAGTTCGAGCTGTTTAAGGATTACATGCACTGTAAGTGGACGTAATTATGAAATATTCAATTGCCTCGGGCCTCGGGCCTCGGGACCATCTGGTTCCTTACTCTGTTATGATTAACCTAACATCATAATGAGGTGATTTTATTTGTAGACATGTTGGCATAGGGATCAGTTCATGCATACAACTACAGGATCCGCGACTTATAACGAACTCTGGACAACGGACACTACGGTCAATTAATTTTCCAATGAAATTCACCATTGTCTTCATTTGCCGGTTGCTGTTGCCGGCATCCACGCATTTTATTTATTTATTTGGACGTGTGTTATTTATCCGGTTTAATGCCAAAAGCAACGATACGGAATCCCAACCGTAGATGACACCCTGAACAATGACACTCCATTAAAAACACGCATATGCTTTCTCCATTTCTCCATTTCTCCATTTCTGCTCTTCGGCATCTCAATTAACCGGAGTATTTAAATATTTCGCGCCACATACTATGGTACACACATCTATAGATTTACTTGTTTTACTTGTACTTGTTCATTAAAGTGAGATTGAAAACTGTTTAAAATCGGTTTTCGAAACAGAATTGTATATTAATAATTATAAAATGGGCATTATATTTTAGTTCAATTAAATATACATTCAAAAATCCAATTAACGATCAATTGACTGACTTTGGGAGAATCTGGAATTTTATTCATTTTTGCATTCAGCTTTGCTCAAGCACTGTGTGTTCCATTTATGGAATTTAAAATAATATTAATATTGCATTGTGAAGTACAGTTGGAAGTATTTCATAAATTTCAGGCCAACTCTTCTTCCTTTGACCATTGTACATTGCTTAATAAATTGGCAGTGTTAAGTTGGGCTCAAAAGTAATTTTCAATGAGATTGGTAGCCGCCATTAATTATTTTTATTAAATCACAATATAACTTGGCGATTGCCCTTTGCATCGGTGGCTTTTATTACCTCCTTAATTTCATCATTTCATAATAATCCATGAGTGCCATGAATGTTACTGTTCACAAGTTCACAAAAAACTCAAACTGATGTTTGTTAGGGTACTTATATTCTACTGTCCCTAAAATCTAGTTATTTACATTAATTAACATTTTTTGGAAAAGGAAATCTGCAAAATGCAATTTAAAAAACACAAGAAAAATATACTAACTCAGGGATGATGAAGATTACATAACCTTTCATCACTGTTTCCAGCTACTGACACCTAAATGTCATTAACAATTTCGGAACCGACCTCACGTTCCTATGGAAGCTATTTTATTAAGCAGTAACTGCTATTATTCATTTATTTTATTTTATTTTTTTTTAGATCTCGTTAGAAAAAAAAGTTTATGTTGATCAAGAGTTTATAATATTCAGATCGTTAGTGTCCTCTTGGTAAAACACTCTACATGACTATTAAAGTGATGTCACTTTTAGATAGTGATACTATCAGATACCAGTCTGAATGGCATCTTAATTACATTCAATAATTACGGACAATAAATTTTAAATTTTAGCAATTAATGATATAATTTATTTTTTATCAAATGCCATTTTTAATTTGATAGACAAACATCATATATTTTTATTATGTGTGTTTTTAATAAACAAACCTTGAGTAATTCCTAAATGTATACCACTAAATTTGGTTATAACTAAAAGGACTCAAAGGGTGCAACAAAATGTTGTAAGTAATATTGGTCTTATTGTCTGATTGATTAGTTTCGGGCAGCAAAAAATATGCGAATATCGGAAGAAAAAAATAAAAAAGTGAATTATTAAAGGAACGGAAGACATTATTATTATATAGATACAACTTAAATCTTTAATTTCACAAACTAAAGACTACCGTTAAATTTTCAGATGTATGCTTCAAAATCGCAACACATGCTTAGAGGCATACAAATTTGGATGATTTAAATAGCTCTTTTAGCTTTTGGTTTTGGCTTTACCTTCGATGAGCGCCACAATCAACAGAACCACGATCAGCATTTTATCATTGCGATTGATGAGAACCAGATAATAGCGATACAGATGTAATTTTGAAATTATACACATTTGATATTATTGTATATACTTTGTATTTCGTTTTGATTTTCTTTTCTTTTTTCAAAAGTTGTTCATATATCGAGTCTGAGTGATTGCCCAACTCTCAGAC
Source organism: Drosophila kokeensis (assembly GCA_035042145.1). Taxonomy (NCBI): domain Eukaryota; kingdom Metazoa; phylum Arthropoda; class Insecta; order Diptera; family Drosophilidae; genus Drosophila; species Drosophila kokeensis. The sequence goes on from JAWNLT010000374.1 coordinate 1,057,384, forward strand.
ATTGGGGCAGTTCCGGTTTCGATTCGAGAGCTCCAGAAAGCACAAAAACATTTTTCTTCACAACATTAGCACAATGTGCAGTCGAGTACTTAAAAAAAAAATATATAACACATACACATATAGCACACTGTCGATATTTGTTTAGATAATTAAAGACAATATACGATAATTTGAAGCGATTTGCATCCCAAGAACCGAAAGCACGCGCGTTGGCTGTGCACTCTGTCGATACTTGCTTAGATACTTAAAGGCAATATACGATAATTTGAAGCGATTTCCAATCCAAGACCCGAAAATACGCGCGATGCCGGAATTTGGAATGTGAATTAACTGTGTGCGTCAAAGAGAGCCCAGTGCAGCGCCAAATCAACTAGCCGATGGAAGCGTTGTTGATCAACTGAAAACGCAAACGCATCGCACACGTTCTCACACACAGAACAGCATCCCGAAGTGATAGACGAACGCGCGTTCGGCTAACTGGCGAAACATCGTTGTCGGCGTTCGTTGGATGCTGGATGCTGGCCTCGGGCCGAGGTGCATTGCCGAACGGACGAGCTGCGAAACGTCGTTGCCAATTGTCGAAGTGGATTTTCGAAACGAACAGAATCCACCATGTGCCGCTTGACATCCACATGCCCGACACGTGGTGGAACGCAACACTTCTGGATGACAGCAGCGAGGCGGCAGGTGGACACAGTTCCCGGCACATGCGCAGCATGCTGCGAGGGAGGAGTGTCCACGCGTGCTTCTGACAAATGGTACGACAATTGCTACAAGCTGTGGTGGCATTTGGCGGCTTGCTTTGCGGCAAGCAGCAACGCGGTTGGGCGCCTCTGTCGGCCTGCCTGCTTGCGAGCAACAACAATATGCTTCGGCAAAATGGTTCGACTATTTTTTTGCTGGTCGGCTATCATAGAACTCATGGCCTAATCATCATGCCAAAGGTACGACTGTAGATGAAAGCCTGCCACTTAGTGGTTGATTAACTGCCGCAAGTTGCTGTTGCTGATGCTGATGCCAAGGCTGAGGCTGACGAAACGCACACACCCCCACCGCCACCGCCACCAGCGCCCCCAACACCCTGACAAACAACCAGCATCTAGATATCACTCATAACAAGTGAAGGTCCTTATAGATTAAACTGCAGCTGCAACTGCAATTGTCCAGCCAAATGGTAAATGCGTCAATCATACCAACCGAATGCCGAAAACTTTTGTTTGCCCATAACTTGGCCAAACAGAAAGTTTTTAATGCGAATTGCATTTTGCAATCAGCGCTGTGGAGAAGCATGCTAAAAGACGAAAGGACGAAAGAGACATGACAGACATATAAATAGAGACCCTTACACACACACATACATATATACAAATCATTGCGATAGCATCAGTAACATAATTTCATCATTTTCAATCTCTCAACTGTCCCCAGCTCGAAACGATCAAACAAAAGCAACTAATATGACAAAAGCTGCAAAACTGAAAATTTAATTGAACTTCAACTTTCGCGGCGTTCAATCGTAGCCATGGACAAGGCCAAGAGAAGACCCCCGAAAAACGTGTCCGTGGCCCAATCGAAAATCTGAAATTGTCTCCAAATGAAATTGAGCGCATAGCCCACAAAAGAAGCCGCATCAGGAAGCAGCAGCAGCAGTGGCATCAACGTCTGCATCAGCAGCTGACAATTCAAAGTAAGGCTGTCAAACCTGTCGCAAAGTGGTTTAATTATCCAATAGACGATAGACGTAAAGTTGGCCAAAATGCTGATGGTAGGGGCGAGCAGGAAAGATGTGTTGAGTTCGGGAGCAAAATAGCTGGATTAAACTTGTCAACGCGAACAGAAGCGAGTGTCAGTCATATTAAATTACGTATATAGTCGCATAGTCTCGACAGCTCGGCCAAGTCTCTCTAAGATTCTTAGGGGTTAGTTTGAAGATTTTGGTAATAAATATAACTCAATTACAAATGAAGCAAGTTTTGCTCACTGCTCACATCCCCTCATCTGCGTTTTCATACCCACACATGCACGTAATTATGCAATTATGCTGCAAATTTTGTCTAAATGCAATTTCAGCTCTTTGCTGCCATTTTTTTTTTTTTTTTTTGTTCTTTGTGCTCTTTTGTTAGGAAATCAAAATGCGTATGCCAAACTTTGACAGCTCCAAATTCAGCAATTATGCCCGAGCACAAAAGGGTTTAACGCTGATAGGGACGGTTGCTTGAATTGTCGCATTAGCTCAGGCAAGACTCGAGCTGACAACAGCGCGTATGCTTCTCCAATAAAAAGTTACTGTGACAAAAGCATCAAAAATATAAAAATAAAAAAAAGTAGGAAAACCTTGAGCAAAAAAAGAAAGAAAAAAAAAAACAAACAAAAATAAACCCAACAACCAACGAGCAGAACAAAGAAATCAAAAACTTTTGTTTCTAAAACTCATGTTGAAATCCGCACACGTTTACACACACACGCACACCCACACACAGGCTTGTGGGTGAATTTTGGATTTTGCAGCAGCAGCAGCAACAACAGTTGAAAGACACATGCTGCAGCTATAATAAGTATGCAGCGGCAGCGCAAGTTGTTGCTTTCTTGGTTGTTAGGTGTTAAAACAGGCGGAAGCTAGAGGCCATGTCCTACTCGAAGACGAGTAACCCAACCAACCCAACCCAACCCCACCCAAACTAGGCACAAACAAAGTCGCCGTCGCTGTCGCAGCCACTGCAGGTGCTGCTGCCTTAGCAGGTGAGGATGGGACATGGTTTTGTGGCATGGGTGTATTTACGTGCACGTGTGTGCCAGACTCGTGTACTCACTACGTGTGCCAAACTGCTGGCTACAATGTGACAACATCTGTGTGTGTCTGTGTGTGTGTGTGTGTCACACATTTCAATTTGCATGTGTTAGCAGCAAACTTTTGATAAGTGTTACTTGTATTACTCGCACACATACACAACCAACAGACAGACAGGGAGACATCTACGCACACACTTGCTGCAGAAATTGAAACTTATTGTCAAAAACTCTCATAGGCACTCCCAACCAGACATACAAACATACACATGCATACACTTATATATCTATATATGTATATATGTATATCTATATGTATATATATGGGAGTGCACATTGCCACAATTACTTTTAGACACTACGTGCCACAGCCTATTTACAAAAACAAAAATAAAATGGCTCAAAACAATAAACTTTATACTGATCATAAATATAGAATCTTTTTTAAAGGAATTTAAACATTTTTTAACTTCATTTGCTTAAGATGCCTTGTCTAGAAGGAAGTTTTTAATATTATCATCAATTAATTTTTTATTATTTTGTATAATTTTTTTTTTTTTTTTTTAATGTGACAATTTAATTTAATTTAATATTAATCAACCTACTGAAAGGTTATAAAATATTGTTTTGAACAAGGAATAAATAATAACATGGAATTTAAATATTAAATAACGTAAACATATAACTGGATTTAACATATTACATATTACAATATCACATCAATAATAAGATCAAATTAACAATTAGCATCCAGCTGTCAAGAGGTCACTGGTGTGGAGGCGTTTTAAGCGTCTGCGGGTTGGGTTCGACCCTAGTGACGAAGCCAATTGGTTAAATTAAATTCGAAAAATTTGTGGGAATAAATCCTAATATTTATTTTTTTTTATTAAATGTCTACAAACATCAGTGGGCACAGAAAAACTCGGATAGTGAAAAATAAATAGAAATTGTTGTACCCACTCAAAGTCAAATCTATACCTAGAAATTTATGTCAAATAAGTATGTTTATGTTTTGATTTTTCACTTTAAAAAAAAAGTTCAACAAAACAAGTTGCAACAAAACAAAAAAACTAAAATGAAATAAATTTAAAAAAAAGTAGACTTGACCGTGACAGGATTCGAACCCGCAACCTCCGGATCCGAAGTCCGACGCCCTATCCGTTAGGCTACACGGCCCATATATTTCGCGCATCATTCAAGTGCGCTTGCAAATACTTTATTTCACTCAAAAATTATCCAGTCCAAGCACATAATAACATAAATTTAATAATATCAAATAAGCTCTTAATCAATTGGAAGGATCAAAATTGTTTCGAACTGTCGTGACGAAGTAAAGTTGTGCAAAAATTCCCAATTTTGTTACTGGATTTTATTTTGAAAAAGTGAAAAGAGAAACAAAATTGGGCAGAAATAATAAACTCCAAAGACGAAAATAAAGCTGATACCAAAAAAAAAGCGAACACAATATACATATGTAAATATTATATATTTATATATATATTTTATTTTATTTAAATTACTTCTCTAATTTGAATATCAGGGATATATTTTAATATTTACATAAAATAAAAATAATAATATTAAATATGATCGTCATTTAAATCATTATTATTATGTACAGTGGGTCATAGCGAAAGTCGCTCAGCGTCAAGTAAATAATGTATTTGCCTCTCAAAAGCTAATTATTTAATATTTTTCAGAAGTTCCACAGACCGATGATAGGTACATATATTAACCACCAAAATTAATATATGGCCCCAATACACTGGGGTTTCCCCACCTGCTAGGTAGGATTATGTAAAAAGTAGCCCATTTTTAGGGAAAATTTTATTTGGAGCAGGTACATTTTGGACACCTGGGTGCCATAAAACCAGGATTTTGTACCTAAAGTTGAGTATTTTCGGTATAAATAGACCAATTCTTCGTAGTCAGTTTAGTTTTATCCTGCATCCCGGGTGCAATAAGCCAACAAGGAGTATGGACAAACAGACTACCATTGAACTACGGAAACTCAACCTGGAACACCACAAAAACGGATATTCACATCGCCAAATAGCTGAAATGGTCAATCTGAGCAAGTCAACTGTGTATAACATCATTCGGCGCTTCGTCGACGCAAATCGGATTAAGGGCAAGGCCAGAATGGCACCAAACAAGATTTTCACCGAAGAGGATGAGCTAAGGATCACCAGGAAAATAAGGGGATCTCCCAAGCTATCGGCTCCAAAAGTGGCTCAACAGGTGCAGGATGAAATGGGGAAAAAGTGCTGTGTGGAAACTGTGCTCAGGTTTCTGTGGAAACATGACTTTAATTCCCGAGTGCCACGGAAAAATCACTTTATAAGCGTGAAAAATAAAGGGACTTGGATGACGTTCGCCAAAACCACTTGGACAAGGATCTGGAGTTCTGGAACACAGTCATATTTGCAGATGAGTCCAAATTCAACATTTTTGACTCAGACGGACGGAGTTATGAGTGGCGATAGCCCAATACTGAGCTGAATCCCAAACACGTAAAGGCAACAGTCAAGCATGGTGGAGGAAGTGATATGACATGGGTATGTATCTCGTTAGACGGATTTGGGAATTTTGTGATTTTTGGAACAACAATGGACAAGAATGTGTACTTCAACATACGAAAGGAAAATTTACTCCAAAGTACCGAGAAGGTAGGAATCCGACGTACTTTCCAGTTCAACCAGGACAACGATCCCAAGCATAAGGCCAAGATAGTACAGTCCTGGCTCATCAGGAACAGCCCCCACATGATAATTCCACCTGCCTAGTCTCCAGATTTAAATGTCATTGAGAATTTGTGGGCTCTGCTGGAAAATAACATCCGGAAGCACAGAATATCCAGTAAAGATGACCTCAAAAATTCTCTACGGGATGAGTGGAGCAGAATCAGCCCAGAAGCTACCAGGAAGCTGGTATCTTCCATGAATTATAGGTTAAGGGAAGTTATTAAGGCTAAAGGATATCATACTAAGTATTAACATCCTTATTTAAGTTTTTATACTCAAAATATATTATTTTATTTAGACTGATCCAAATAAAATTTTCCCTAAAAATAGGCTATTTTTTTACATAATCCTACCTAGCAGGTGGGGAAACCCCAGTGTATTGGGGTCATATATTAATTTTGGTGGTTAATATATGTACCTACCATCGGTCTTTGGAATTTTTGAAAAATAATGTGTAATTAGTTTATGGCAGGCAATTCCTTTTTTTCTTTGAAACTGATCCAAATAAGGTGGCAGACACTGTATGTATCTAAGATTCATGACTTACAACATAGGCGGCTGTACACGAACTCAGTACCTGGGCATGAACTTAAAGCTCGGTGTAATAATCGAATGCTGCTCTGACACTGACAATGTGGCAAGGGCAGGACTAAGCAGAGCAAGGTGGGGCACGGTAGGGGGGGGTGTCCTTAAGTGAGTGTGACAGGCGCATTGTCCGTTTGCAAAATTATGCACATATCCTGTAAATTTAAGAATGACATCAACATACACAGGCGCACACACACATATGTGTGTGTGTGTTCGGCTGACAAAAGGCAAAACAAATTGAGCGTTTTGGCAGGCATATGCGCAACATATGCGGCATGGCTGGTGGCATAGTGGGCAGAGAGCTGGGTTGGTCGCTCGTTGGCTGGGTCGAACGGTTGGTGTTTGGAGGGGGGGAGGGACACATTAGGGGTTGGGTGGCCCATCTACAACACCAGCGGCCACATTTACAGCTGCAACATAAAAATTGTTGCAGCTTTTGCCAGTGCGACGTGTTATCTCGGCTGTGCGTCATTTCACAGCAAAACGACACAACGACAACGTTGCTGTTGGCGGCAACGAAGGCAAAACACAAAGCAAAATCTGACAATAAGTGTGAAAATGGTTGCGCCTCAGTCGGCGTCGCTGCCGTTACATGCAAAACTAAAAGAAAAATGTTTAAATATTTCCTGCTTTTTATTGTGGTTACTGTTATGCTCGGCTCCAGAGTTGCTGCGAACTGTGCAAAATCAAAAGGCAACAGCATCAACAGCACTGGCAACCACACAGCCACAGCCCCAGCCCCAGCATCTGAAACTCAGTGCGAAAAAAATATATATATATGGCAACACTTTCCGTGTGTTGCTTTGTCGTCGTCATCGCGCTGTTTACTTCTCTGCCATTGTTGTTGCTGCTGCCCGCTGCTGCTGCTGCTGGTGGTGCTGCTGCTGCTACTGCTGTTGCTGATGCACCCACGCGCAAAAATATGAAAACTTTCGACAGGAAACAGGAACTGATAAGGCTATTTTTGCCAGGCAGCCGCCTGTCGACGCTGCTCCTGCTGCTGTTGCTGTTGCTTTTGTTGTTGCTGCTCCCTCAGCTCGTGTCATTTGCGTTACTGTTGTTCCACTCGCGTTATTGTTGTTGCTGTTGTTTGTTGCTGTTGTTGTTGTTGTCGGCCGCTTTGAGCGTTTTGACGCCATCGCCATCGCCGTTCACCAAAACTTATTTTGCAAGATTTATTTTAGCCTCCGTTTTCCCACACTCACATTTACACCCAGCAACCCTGTCCCTGTCCCTGCCACTGCTCGCATGCCACACTGCCAACAGTTCAACAGCTCTTGGCTGTGCCAACCTGTTTCGCACTTGCACCTCTTCCAGTTGGAGATCGTTAAGTTATTGCCACTCCCACTTCCCACCCAATGTCAAACGGCCAACCCATATCCCTATGAAGCACTAGAGATGGGCTCGTGCTCTAGTTATCGTAACTACCCATATACATACATACACATATATGTAAGTATATATGTATAAACATTAAATCCTCTAGGTAAATGTAAACAACCTTTCCTATAGGTTTTGGAAAAGGCACTTACTTAACTTTAGTATCATATAAAATAAGCACAGGCTTACGACAGGTGGTGAAAATGATACTGTCAAGTCTTACGCTGTCAAAATCAATATAATCATGGGTAAAAATTCTATTTTTGTACAAACTAAAAAGAAAAAAGTCTGCCTACTTTTCGGAGCAGTAAAGAAATGACTTAATTTCAATTTGTTGACGATCCGAATATTCAAAAAACTTATTAGAAATTATTATTTCTTGTGAGCTTACAATATGTGTTGAAATTGAGATTGCTTGAGTGCTATGTGTGAGTTTTCCTTAATGTTAATCATTAACAGTTAGATCTGCATTAGCTTATTGATATCTAATTAACTAATTATTTATATTAATATATATATTAAAGCAGATACTAACATCAGTATTCAGGTTGTCGTGTCTCGGCACGCACTCATTACAATTTGGCATGGACAATGTTGTATGCGCCGTGCAACAATTTCGTTGCCACGTAGTATCTTTTGGGAAACTTTTTTGTTGGCTGTTGTCACTTGCTCGTCGCATTCGACAGCAGCAGCAACTGTTGCAAGCTGCACATTTTTATGATATCTGTGATACGAGTGTGTCCGTAGCCGTGTCCTTTTTGGGTTCTGCACTTTCTCTGTTGGTTTGGTTTGATTCTCTGATTTTTGGTTACCATTACGGTTTACATTTCGTCAATGTGCTGCCGTAATTTGCAACTTTTATGAGCAGCCTTTGTGTGGTGTTGCTTTCTGGCTCCTTATTTATTTATTTATTTTTGTGTGTTTGCGAGGGAGAGGCTTGTTCACCTTGGCTTTGGAGCTGTCGTTAGACTAACAACAATGGAGGCCATCATGCAACTAGGGGTGACAGTTGCCTACTCAGCCAGCTTAGGGGCCTTAGAGGGCGGTTTAAAGCCGCAACTGATTTAATTAAATAAGTCACCCGCCCAATGGCTGTCAGGTAAGCCATACAAAAGCCATTCCATTAGCGCGACCTGCGACCTGCGACCTGCGATCCGCGACCAGCGCCAACCAAAGACAAAAGAAATCTGCTTCTGTTTCTGCTTATTTAGTAAACACTTTAGCGCTGCCGTTGGGCCAATAAAGGCGACGTGGCATCGTCGCGCAACGAGTGCAACATAAAAATACGACCATGAATTAACGTTAAAACATTGCCAAAAAGGCAGACGAGGCTGGGGGCGTTGAAGGGGGCAGCCCTTGTCAGCCTAGCCAGAGTCCCACGGCCCGGACTCCTGTTGCCGCAAACAAACACATAAAAATGTTGTGGACGCACCGCATGGCGTGGTCTGCTTTGCTCTCTAGACTGGCCTTGCCTGGCACTGGTCTGGTCTGGTCTGGCCTGGTCTGGTCTGGCGTGAAAAATCATTTAATTTAGTACACAAACACAGAGAACGTTGCACGTGATGTGGGAATGGGGAGGGTGGGGAGGGGGACTCAGGCGCAGGACTCGCGGGAACGAGCCTAACAATATGAAGTAAGTTTCATTTAATGGACTACACGCGAGCACAGTGCCAAAGATGTTGGCAATACAAAAGCTAAGCCCAGTTTTGCGGTTGCCTAGCACACAGAAGCGCATAGCAACATATACACATGCACACACATACACCGACGATAGAACAATCAGATATGTGATCGTGTGTGTGTGTGTGTTGAAAGCGAAAGTGTTGAAGTGGTTGCATTTGCAACTGACCTCACAATCAGTTTGCGATTTATACACCCAAATACCCCAGCAGCATACACTGAACAAAACATGTGCAAACTTTACAAATAATAATATTAACAGTTTCGCCGATTTTACTAAATAAATAACTATCATAATTAGCACAAAATAATTAAAATAAAATAAAAGAAATTAGCTTAATTAATTATTAGTTACTAGAAATCAAGCAAACTAGTTTTGATTTCATAAAAATCTTTTGAAAAAAAAAAACGGAAAGTCATCAATATTTAAAAAAAAAAAATTTATCATTAATAGTTTTGACTTAAGCCATTTTGAAAGTTAAGTCTACTTCAGTCTTGAATACAATTTCTTAATAAAAAACGTTTTATTGTAAATAATAATATAAGTTTCAAACTGGGCTCATTTATTTAGTCACTTAGTTGCAGTTTTTCTCACTGATTCGATTCTGAGGATGTGCTACTGGTGCTCGACGGGAATGCTGGGCTAATTCATTAGATAACTATTGCTGCTAGCAACTCACATATGTGGGTCGACTGGGCTGGGTTGGGGAGGGGAGGGGAGGGGAGGGGTGTCCGGAGTGTGTTGCAAACAGCAATCACTTGCCTGCGCAAACAATAACAGTGCGACACTTAAGCAGCAGAGAATCTATTTGACTGGCCAAGCTATCTGACTGTCTGACTGTCTGTATGGCTGTGTGTCATTTGTGCAACTGCGTGTTGTGTGGGTTTAAGTGAGTGTGTATGAAATACTTATATCAATATTTGGGCAAGACATATCACAGCAGTTGAGTTGAGCTGAACTGAGCTGAGCTGAGTTGAGTTGAGTCGAGTTGAGTTTGCTTTGTCTGGGCTGCCACGCACGCACGTCCAAATACCAAACAAATCCCACGTAACTGCTGAACATAAGGCCTAAAAAGAGAAGTTGCAAGTGGATGGGAATCAACTGGAGAGTGAGCGAGAGAGAGAGAGAGAGTGAAGGTGAAGGTGATGTGGCAGCGGCATAACCGTTTTGCCGGCATGCTGAGCAAATATTTAAACATTTCCGACATATCGACGACACGTCGAAAGGATTTACAAATAAAAATGGCACGAAGCGTCGGCAAGGACATTTATGTCAGCTAGTGGCTAACGGGCCTATAAAAACCAAACAACATGTCTATGTGAGGGTGGGTAGACCGATCGCCCTGCAACAACTGTAACAGTAACAGCAACAGCAACAGCAACGGCAACAGCAACGGCAACAAAACGTTGATAAAATATTTGCACAAATGACAAAATGACTCCTCGACGGGCAAACAGGAGGCGCAGACGGAACGTGCGGGTAGCAATGCGTCGAATATCATGGATTCAATAAACACTTCAAACATAAACTTGACGATTTATTGCTGCGACTCTGCACGTGTGTGTGTGTGTGCGTGTGTGTGTGTGTGTGTGTGTGTGTGTGTCATATTCGTATGACAGTTTGCCTGTGTCTGCTGGGCAACGCGTCGTATACGCAATGAATTATTAATTCGTCGCCGGGTTGTGTGTGCGCTCTCTGCACGTTACGCCAAAGCATTTAACTGCTGACAAATGATAAATTTATTATTTACCAGCAGCACACACACACACATATATATATATAGATATAGATATATATGTTTATAGTAGTGTGTGTGTGCCAGTGCATGAGAGAGACGTCGGGCATTGCATTTGCTAGATTAAAATATGTTTTAATATTTGCTTTCTTTACACTTGAGCGCCGCAAAGCACGCACGGTTACACACATACGCACATACACAGACACACACACACACACACACACACACGCAAACGCAAACGCACACACACAAAGCAATAAGCAGCTTGGTCTTCGTCTGCTTATCCTTGTCGGCCAGCAGGCGATAATCACGCACCTTTTGATTAATTGCCAACGCGTCGGAGCAGTTGACTTTAAGTGACGCGTCCTTCCACCTCCAAAATTCCAAATCCCCTACCCCCACCCCTGGGTGGCAAGCAGCTGAACTACATAGTTGTACACAGATATGATGGCTTTGGCGAAGGTGAACACAAACGTGACGGCTAAGTGCAAGTTCAACAACGCAACTTGCAACTTTTGTTATCGCAAAGGGAAAGTAGCAAAAGTTTTAAGTTTTGCTTCGTACCTGGCTGCGTCCTACTCTTTCACACACACTTAAATATATATATATATATATATATATATAGATGTATGTGTGTATATATGTATAACCACGCACTTTCACACAAACAGTGAGAGCTTGGTCAGAACACAGCACAGACGTGTCCAAATCGCTAGTCGGGCGCTTATCACGCCAAGTATGCGCGAATCCTTAATTACGCGGTCTACGACTTTAACCGCTGACGGTGATTGTGGCGTGGCGTGTTGAGGGGTGTGTGGGGGGCGTGACACTTATTTTGTTTGCTCTGCCAGAAAATTTGCATAGCTTGCAGCTTGTCAGCGTAGTTTTGCAGATAACATTGGATTGAAGTACATAGCTTGAAATCTTTTCTGTAAGCTCATTTTAATAAATTTCTTTTTTTAATTTTTTACATTTAATATTTATCTTTATACAGGTTGGATGTTGAATTTTATTATACTTTATTTCAAAAGTAGATCGAGCAGAAGGCCAAATAATGCGATTTTGAAATCAATTCTTTAATGATTTCAATGCTTGATGTGTTGTCACTGCCCCGGCGCTGTATTCCATAAGTCCTGATGGCCCTTGTAAAATGGTATTGTAAAATAGGATTTTGTTTTTTAACTTTGGCCAAATAGGTTTAAGTGAAAGTGATGTGGGGTTTGATCTAAGGGAGAAGGCGGCGTGTGTCGAAATGTCCTGAAATCTGATCCGTTTCAATCCTAACCAAAATAAGAATAAAGGTTCAATTTTCCCTTTCATTGATAAAAGTTATTAAATACAATTGCATTGTTCAAAATGTTGTTTATAACATTAAATTACATTTTATTTCATATTCCTTTATTATTAAAATTATTTTTTCAGCTTTCATAGATTTTAGTTAATTGCTTTCTCAGCGAAAAATAATGAAGTTGTTCATGGTTAGGAATTTTAGCATGCCCCTAAAGCTATGCTAAGCAACCCGAAAGCCAATAGATCCATCAATCATATCAACAGTAATAGGAATAGTAATGAAATTATAAAAGAAAAAAGCGGTTTGCACTCCAGCAGCGAAATTGTTGTTTGACGGTAAGAGCCAATATTTTCATACTGGTTTAACGCGTTGTGTCAAGTGGCAGCCACTGCGAATCCCCATTATGGGACCGGATATTAATTAGTGTCGATCGGATGCAGATCGGCCTTACAGGAAACTGAGGCATTTCTAAATGCAGATCTCGATCCCGTACAACCGATCACACATATCACCCCTGATGAGGTCCAGTTGCAGATGCGCAGAGTAAAACCCACTAATTCCCCAGGCTATGATGGCATCGACGGCGGAGTTCCCTAGGGCCCTCCCAGAAAAATGATGAAAGTGATGTTCTTGGTGCCGGATTGTAAGTGGCTTCCAGAGTGCCATTCCTGATCATCAGATTGACACCAGAGTAAGTTCACCGAGTAGTACAGCATGTCCTCGAGGCATCGAGCAAGCGTTTGGCATGATGGCCTGCTTTTTAAGCTTAAGTCCTACTTCTATCGGCGCAGTATTTACTGCTCAGGTCTTAGGTGCTTGGTCGTTCTTTTATGGTCGAAGTTTGGAGGTGTAGGAGAGTCATCGTGCCCACATGGACACATGGGAATCCATTTTGGGGCACAGCTGCAAAATCTTGGGTAAATCAAATTAAAGTTTTGCGGAACAAGGTGCTCAGAGACATCTCTGGTGCTCCACCATATATGAGCAATAGGACGTTGGACAACGACTTCCATCTATCGACAGTTATGTATCAGATCAATTGACATACGAATCGCTATAATTACCGGTTTTCCATTGACTTGCACATTTGGGTCAAACACCACTTTGGCGACTTTTGGGCTGTTGGACGTTAAAATTAATGTGCAGCATTTAATGTTAAACCAATCTTTAATTTTATATTATATACTTAAATTTTCTGTTATTAAGTTTGGCATCTCTCTGCGACTTTGTTTTGGAATCGAGGACGGATTCTAAGAGTGCTGTTCCATTAATATCCTCATTGACGGATGTCTTCGCCTCAGTATTCGACATCCAGGAGCAGAGCATACTGCCCGCAGGTGTCTGCTGAACCATGAAAGACTCCAGTGACGATGCACAAGCGTTGCCAGTGCATGGTTCAACGTGATTGCTCGGCGATAGACTGCCGTCGCAATGAACTTTGTTGCCATTAGAGTCCGGTTCCTCGGCTACATTCTGCGGCATGTTGCATTCCGGCTGTGCCTGAGTGAATCCTGATCTATCTGCAACTCTTCTTCTTTTTTATTTGTAATGATTTATGAACTTTCAATGGGTTGATTAATCTTTTAAAATTAAAATAAAAATGCTATTCTTAATGAAAAAAAGTTAAAAAAACAAAATACATAAAGTGTATAAATTCAAGACGTTTTCATTTGATTAAAGCCCTTTGACTGTACAGATGGCAAGAAGACCTTGGACTTTACACAATTTACAACAAAGCCAAAAAGTCAGGCATTGCAATCGTTGTATGCTCATAATTGAATTTGAAAATCTTTGTTTAAGCAAATATGTATATGTATGTGTTGCATAAAATAAAATGAAACCAGATGCCTCGTGCCCCGTGCCTTGTGCCTTGTGCCTTGTGCCTCGTGTCTCGTGCCCCCGTGCCACGTTCCAGCCAGCCAAAGGCAGTTTTGTAGCCGTTATCATAAAACGATTTTCTCATTTATAAGTAAGTAGAAACAAAGCGTCGCCGTAGCCTTTGCCAATGGCTCACCAGAACGTGCGGCTTGGAGGTATAAAAAAAGAGAGAAACTTAAATTATGGCAAATCAATTGCCAGGGCGCCGGTGCCGTAGCAAGTGGTAAAGAAAACATAACCAGACCTAGAGCGCCAGCTCCATAGCTGGAACCAGCTGCTGTGCACAGCCAGCAAGCGAAAGGACTTTTCGGAGTATCAACAAACATTTACTTTTAGCCCCTGGAATGGGTTGTGCCCGTGTCTGCCTTTTGCTGTGTTCTACTGTTTTTCTTTTCAGTTTTTTTTTATTTTCTTTTCTTTTTTTTTTGCCATAAAGCACATTTTATTGAGTTGTCGAACTTAAGCACCAACCAGCAAAAAAAAAAAAAAAAACAAAATGAGGCAAGCAAGAATGTGGCAAGCTGGGGCCACGGGAAGCCCCAAAGTGTGGGGCAATGTGTTGCATAGACGGCTCAATAATGTGCCAAGCAGGGCGCAGACTTTGGACATGTGCAACGCAAAACGGGGTCCAGGCAATTGGCAGCACCCAAACATACACACACAAACACACACATACACACACACACACACACACGTTGCCGCGCATAAGGACTGATAAGTATTTGTATCGTCCTGAATCGCGACAGCTCCCTCAATATTCAAGTATGTATGTATGTGTATGTGTGTGTGTGTGTGTGTGTGTGTGTGTGTGTGTGTGTGCGTTTACGTAATCGTTTACAGCTGCTCGAATGCGCAAATAATTTGAAACGAATGTGCTCAAATGTTCATACGCAGAAGCTACTGCCATTCAGCCATTTACCCATGCAACGCAATAAAGTAAGCGACCCACGCACAGTGTGCCAGTTGCCTAAGTAATGGAACGCATTTGAGAAATCCCAAGCAAATAATAAACAATTTAATTAATTAATTACTCACTTAAGTTTAGTAATTAATTCATCATTTTGGATACGACAGATCCAGTTTTATATTGCGCCAAAGCACTTGAATAGTTTTTCATTTGGTAAAAACTTTATCTTATTTAATAATATATTAACAAAATTGATTGTATTATTTGTCGAAATTGTATTACTATTATTATTTTTACTCTTATTATTATTATTGAGAAGGTTAACTCAACCACACCATGTGCAAGATGACTGCAAAACTTCTTTTGTCGAAACAATGAGCTTATATGCAGTCAGATGCACCTGAGTTTAATCGAACTTTGTGCGAATTTTGTAACAAATACTTTATGGAGACACAAGCTAAATCTAATAATTGTCTACAAGCACACAAAACACATTTTTACCCACTGTGCAAAAATTATGGCCTTGTGGGAGTCTGTTTTTGTGCTCCAGTTTTCGCACTCCTTGACTGCGTGTCTGTGTCTGTGTGTGTGTTGGGGTTTGTGGGTGTATGGGTGTATGGGTATGGATGTGTGGGTGTGTGGCTCATTAGTACGAGTACTATTACAAGCACATTGCTTCGTCATAAATGACTGACGCCATGACAGAACACAAACACAAACACAAGCACAAGCACAAACCCAAAACGACAGCTTGTTCTTTTGCCCGTCTAACATTACTGGAATTTGGCCCCGACTTGCAGCGTTTCTGTGGGGTTATTGTTTTGTCATATTTAAAAATGAATTTACGTTTTTGCTTGGGTTGCCTTTGATTCTGCCACTGCTTGCCACCGACAGGAGCTATCAATAATTTACTTTTCTTTAATGCCAAGCAGCCAATTATGGCAACAAAAAATGACAGTGGGGGGCAACCTTCACCGATGCTCCGGAAAGTGTGGGGCCCCTTGTCACATGTGATATGCCTTAAGCTCGACTTCATCGTAAATATGACACTCAATTAATTACTGTAAAATAACTTTGCATCAACTCCGGAGTGGGCGACGCAATTAAACCGCAGCCAACAAAACTTTAACTCCAACTTTGCGGCTACGCTTTACGTTTTGGTTTTTGGTCATAATCGGCATGTGGCATGTGATACCGTTGTGGCCAACCGAGCGTTGCTGTAATTTTAATTGTGCCATTGGGTACGGTGGTCAACTGAAGGATAACGCTTCAGTCGACTACAACAAATAAAAGATAAACAAAATACGCCCATCCTCCACCCTCCGTTTGAAATGCCCTCACAGAGGTTGTTTCCATCACGTTGTAAAAGGTTAAATTTAAATTAAGAGTTAAGAGTTTAATCAGAATGATGCCGGGCTAAAACTGCAACAGTTAGAAACCTTGGCATGTTACTGGCTAAAATTCGCTGTCTGCCACTTTTTAGTTTGGTTCCGATTGGCCAAAAAATAATTGACATGCATCTGTTCATAACTTCATCAAGGATAGCATTTATAACTAGGACAGCCCCAAAACATAGTGAAAATCGTACTTCAATCGATGCACAAACTAGATCGATTTCAAATATGCTTATTGAATTTGAAATCTTTTCATCAAAAGTAAATTCGAAACGCCAACAAACTAATCACTAAAATAATATTATTTATCTCTAGAAAAGAGTATTTAATATTCGGCAGGCCACATATGTATAAGCCTCCGTGCACATACATTTTTGTTTGTTTTATTATGGATTACCAGATTAGCAGACTTACAAGTTAACAAGACCATTTTGTCAAGCAGCGGGGCAGCGGGGCAGTGGGGCAGTGTAATGAGCTGCGAAACGCATTCAAAATAAAAAATAAAAAAAATTCAAACGATGAACTGGGGCCGGACGGGGTCCAAATCAATTGCAACTGATTTTAGTATGCATCAAACGTTTTACAACTATTATTCTTAACGCATTTTATTGGCGCTAAGGGAAACGGCGACCGGATCGGAGCCCCCACGCCTAGGGGATGACCACGAATGGCCTGGAAAGGGGAAGGGTGTTTGTGGTGCGGGGTATGGGGTATGGGGTATGGGCTGTGGCACGTACTCATTTAAACCGACGCGCCTGACGAGCTAATGGTGTCCGCTTGTTGTTATTGTTGTTATTGTTGCTATTGTTGCTCTTCATGGCAACCATTGTCATATTAAAACCGCAGTGACGAAAGAAAACAGAAAAGCGGCATGAACCGAGGAGGGGATGGGGGTAAGCAGGGAGCCAAAGCCGTGCATAGCATTTTCTATTAACAGCAATAAAATGTAAGCTTCACTGGACGAGTGGGCTGGTTTGGGATGGTATGGGTTCACTTGGGTACATGCGGACAGGCGGCAAGGAAAGAGACTGGGACAAGCAGAGGCTCCACGCTGCTGCTGCGGCGGCGGCAGAGTGGCGAGTTTATATTTTCCCTTTTTATTGTTATTGGGCAGACAATTTGACACGATGCGTCCCGTCGCTGGCTGAGTAAATGAAGTAAGGCAGTGCCAATGGACAGACACAAAATAAACGGACACGCACATGGAATTCCCAATATGCGTCTGTAAGTATTTAAGCATATCCAGCTCCTATAAATAAATATATATATATATAGTCTCGATGGAAAACAAAAACAAAATTTCAGCGTTAAGTTTTGTCAAGTAAGTGTGTTCTTGGATAAATACAAAATACATTTACTATTTCCCCATTCTGCCAATAATATAAAAAACTTAATTTACCAGGTTTGAGTTTTTATAATCTATAAAGAAATCTGGTTTGATAAGTAGCTTAAATAATGGCCATAACTCCAGAAAAGGCCTTAATGACCAGGTTGTAAATCAATTTTCCAAATTCCGTTTAGTTTTCAAAATGATTATATTAAGCTAATCATTTTAAATATTAGTTATTATTCTTATTTAATTTGGTTTATGTAAACAATAAGACTGGCCAAGTCGAGAGAGCCAAATTTTCACCTATCACAAGTAGTATGTGTCTTAACTATGCAAATTAAAATATATGTTTCATTTTGTATGTAAGAATGGACGTTTTACTCCCATGCTTACTAACAATTTGTATTAAGTATTTACATATTATCAATATTATGTCATGTTTTATATATGCCCAATTTGGAAGAAATTGTGCTCCTCGTTCTTACAAGTAATCGATTTTAATCGATATTGAAACATCAATAGAAGTAATCGATCAGATGCCTTTATAGTCTCCGAGATATGCTGGATGCTGATGAGAATAGATAAATAATTTATAGAGTTGGAAATTCTTTCTGTGACACACTTTAAAATGGTTCTGTCCATAAAGAACAAAACAATTTAAAGCGAGTATTTCAAGCGCAAACAGTTAGCAATGTATCGAAACTTGTTAGGCCTGGTTAGCTTTATTTCACTCATTCACTCCTTATCTCTCTCTCTCTTTCTCTCTCTCGCAGTGTAAAGCTCTATGGCTCTCTCTAATAATTTAGCTAAATTCTGAGTTCTGAGTCTGAGCTCGAATATTATAAGTAATATATACATATGTATATAGGGAAAAAGAGAAAAGATATTTATGTTGCGAATATTTATGCTTACGAACGTGTTTGTAATGCACAAAAGCAGTTGGCTTTCAAATTAGGTTAAATGCAAACAATGACAAACTGAAAATTTGCACATTTGCCCATTGACAAAGAGGGTTAGTGAATGAAATGGAACGGGAACGGGAGCGGGAACGGGAGCGGGAACGGGAGCGGGAACTGGATACTGTGTATGGAGAAGGGGGAAATGGAAAGGGGGCAACAACAATACTGCAATTAAATAAATGTTTTTGGCCGGCTGTCGCAGAAATGCCAAAAGACTTGAAACCGTTTTATGACGCGCGCATTACAGAATAGCAGACGAAGAGGACTAAGGACTGCAGGACTAAAGGACAATCGGGTAAATAGTCAACAGGCAGCAGCAGCAGTACTCAACCAAATGCAGTTGGTGCCCGCCAGTCCGCAAAATAGCACAACACAAAAACAGGCAAAAGAAATAATTTAGCTTAATTCAATGCAATGGGGTGACAAAGAACGGCCGGAGTAAGGAGTGAAGGAGTGGCGCTGAGTGGCGACGTGTAGACGCTTCCTCTGGCGCAATTAGTGGAACATTGTTGAGTATTCTGTGCCGTTCTCTGTTCTCTGTTTTTTACTTCTGGTTTTCGCTTGTTGCTTACGTAACGGCGCCAAGTGCGCCTTTAAGTACGCCTTATGGCCAAGAAACAAAGCAAAGGGCAAGTTTAAGCACAAAGTCAAAGTGGATTTTGGACACAGTTATATATGTACGTACCACCTATCCACTTTTATTTTTTTTGTCGATTATGCTATGCGCATCAAGTGGCAAGCGGAATGTGGCAACAGCAAAAGCCACAACATAAAAAAAATCCGCTTTAGAGTAAAGTGCGGTGTGGCATTGCCTGAATGAGGATAAAACTGTGAATGCCGCTGATGACGATGCGAATGATGATGGAGTTAAGTGTTGGCGGACCCGTGCTTCACTTTTAATTTCTATGCGAGATACCGTCACTTCTTTGCCAGTGCCAGTGCCAGTGCCAGTGCCAGTGCCAGTGCCAGCGGCAGTGTGTTAGTTGATGAGGGCATTGTAAGTACACAGTACACGGGCAATGGAGCAAATCCTAGCACCACACCACACCACACAACACCACACAACACCTGTTCACACCAACTCACAACACGCACCACTAACCTTAAATATGCATTTTTAAAACCTAAGTTTAAATGGCTATTTATTGCTAGTCTATCTTCCAGCAGCCGTTACTCTATGCAACAAATTTAAATTAAATATTGTCAAATAAATCTTTTTTATACTCGTGTAATGATGCTGATAAAAATATCCAGACGAGTGCTTTAATGCGTTGCAAGAATTGAGAAAAATTAAAATGCCTTCTAGAAGCCTATGAAAAGATCTTTTTCCATTATAATCAAACCTAAGAAAATTATTTACAAAAAACTCAAACTAACATAACAAATGATACATTTTTGCCCGTTTGCTTTAAGCTTTTAATTTTCATCGACTTTTAATTAATAACACATTTAATGGTGGTGTAAAATGAATAGAGCAGTTCAAGTTACTTCTTGATCACAGGTTAAAGTTCGATAACAATATTAAATTCACTGTCAACAAAGCTTTTCAAGTTCTTGGTTTTATTAAGGAATTTGATGACCCTTATACGACCAAGATACTTTTCACCTCCCTTGTACGTCCAATTCTGGAATATGGATCTTGTGTGTGGTCTCCACAATGTCATATTCATCAAAGTAGATTGGAATCTGTACAGAAGAGCTTCTTACATTTTGCTCTTCGGGGTGCTCTTCTCCCATACACCAATAGGCTGCTGCTTATTAACCTTCCCTCCCTAACTAATCGTCGTGTTATGTTAGGAGTTATGTTTGTAGTTAAATTAATTAAAGGCGAAATCGATTCAGCAGCGTTGATGAGCCAAATAAATTTTTGTGTTCCCTTTAGACCTTCTCGCAATTTCTTCCCACTTTCCCTTAATCGCTGTAATACTACTTATTCCTTGCATGAACCGTTTCGAGTACTCTGTAATGATTATAACAAATTATACCATTTAATCAATTCAGAGTCCTCCATTTCTATAATTAAAAACGCTATCTTAAATGGAATAACTATTTCGCATTAACAGGTGCTGGACTAATTCTTACTAACTCTTACAAATTATGTTTGGTCTAATTGGGTTTTTTCTGTGTTTTCCCCAATTCATGCAACAAATGTTGGACCAATTTGCATCCAGAAATCATTTTAATCATTCTTATTTTTAAATTTATTTATAATTTTAATATTATTTTAAATTAAATTAAATTTGTTAAGTTTTTATATTTCTTGTGTCGACTGATTTTAGTTGACAATAATTAAATAAATAAATAAGTAAATAAATAATGACCACCTTATAAACCACATTAAAAATTGTTAATTGCATATTTCAAATATACTGAATAAATTGATGACATTTGAAAATGTAAAATATACAAATGGAATTCAACGAAATTCGATCGACCTTAAAGCCTGGCAAAAGTCAATTTTTTTTTTAGCGTTCTTATCGACTGCAGGGCTTGAAAGCAATCAGGCGCAACACAAGAAATCGAACAAAAAAAGGGTCAAAAGTAACGAAGACGAAATTGCTAAAAAAGCAAAACAAAAGCGAAACAAATATTTCCACACTTTTTCGCAGACCGGTGCCTCAAAGTGAGGCAGTTTGCAGCCAGCTGCCCCGCACAAGAGCTCAGTGAAACAGATTAGTATAAGTAAACCCATAAAAATGAATTGAAATGCAACATTTCATTTCGGTTGGCTAAAATGTGGCTTCGAAAACTGTGTAAAAAATAAACTATCAGATATATTTAGACTTGTTTATTTCATGTCATTTCTTATTTAATCTATTTTAAATAAAACACTTTGTTTTTCTGCACTCAATTGGTTTCTTTTTTTTTGAGGCCAAAGTTTGTGTGTAAATACATCATTACATCATTACATTACATCATAGATCCATCTGCTATTTTCCACTATTAATACATAATGCTTAAAAATGGGTAAGGAAGCGGAATATTCTTAAAAATAAATCAAATAAATATACTTTTAATAGTTAATGTTTTCATCACAATCAGTTGAATTTCAAGCAGCATTTGAATATGTTGGACTATTGGATGCAGCTACGTGCCGCATTGGGGGCAGCAACATACACATATATCACACATTGGTTTTGCAAAGTGAAAGTAAGCATTAACTCTCTACCGTCGACCCTAAAATTTGATTCCCTTTCTTATTGTTTTGGCTTCGTCTAGATCCGCTTTCTGTCAGTCTCTGTCTCTGTCTCTGTCCCTTCGTCCATTATATATACAAAGCCACATGAAACAAAGTTGGCCAACAAGCATTTTTAATTGATTTCCACGCCAATGGCCGGTCACCAGGAACTCCAGCCGGCGGCTTCCCCGCACGTGAACTTGTCCCTTAGCCTGGCTAAGGCCGACACTCGTAGTTAAGTGGACCATTGATGTGTGATGTGTGTGTCTGAAAAGTTTACAATAATTTTTGCACATTCAATAGCCGCAACTAAACGCCAAATGCCAACGCTGTGCGGTCGCAGCAGGATGAAGGGTGCAGGACCCAAAACGCAGAACCCAGGGCACAGGGACATAAGGGGACACTGGACGAAGAGTGTCCGACACAACTGTGACCGACAACCGACAACGACGACCAATGAGGACGATGAAAAGCAAAAGAAAAGTTTTGCTGGGACAGAGCATTTCTATGTTGGCATATTTTGGAAAAGCAGTTTTCCAAAATACTCACACACATGCACACACACATGCGGACGCAACACACACAAAAGTTCAGAGTTCAACGCATGATTGTGAAAATGGAATTGCCAAAGTTGCGAACGAGGGCGTAAAAAGTTGCACATATTTTTTGTTGTTTATTTTTTTTTTTTTTTCTTTTTTATTTTTTTATTATTTGTCATTTGGCAAAATTGTCTTCAGTCGAATGTGCTCCTCTATTTTTGCATAATTTCCTCTGCTGCTTCTCAATTTGCCAGCAACATTGCTGAAGATATATATTTTTGTGTCCTACAAAGAAACAACTTTATAAATCCCGTTTAAGTAACTAAATTAATTATTAATACGATTTATTAATTAATTTAAAATTTCATTGCTAAAAAAAAAGTAATTTTTGTGCAACAAAGGGTATCTGCTCGTCTCGCACTCTTGCAACGAGCCAACTTTGTTATTTCTATCACTTTTTCTATTTTATTTTTTATCATTTTCAATGACAGCGGCAAGCGCTGTACCGACCCCATTGTATGTGGCAAAAATCGTAATTTTCAATATATGCATATAGACATATGTATATTATATAAATATATATGTATATATATATATATTCATTTGTTTGTATGTGTGTTTTCAGCGTGTGGGTATGTGCGTGTTGAGGGGCACAGCTGCTTGCAAATAATTTTAATTTCATATCTCTGTGAAAGTTCCTAATTGAAATTGCCTTGAACGCTGCCAACTGCTTGCTGCCCAGCTTGACCAAGTATTTAATTTCAATTACAAAATGCCAATTTGGCAATTACTGGAGCACTAGACACTGAGCAACGACCAGACCTCAATCCAATCAGTAGGAACTGCGTTCGATTAAATTAGGTTCAGTTCACACACATCTATACGTATGCATTAGGGTGAATCCATTTGTAGAAATTGCATAAGGAAAGTGTTTAATAAAGTCTATAAACTGTTTCCAAAAATAAACTTTCTTATAATTAAGATTGTGATTACATTAATTGTGTGAATTGAATTGTGCAGTTTGGAGATCAAAATAGAGTTGTTTTCTTTCCATTTAAAATTTAAAAAAATAGATATATATATTATAGATTTGACCACCATCTGTAAAGTTATAAGGACGAGACACAACTTTAGCCGTATTTATTCTCGTGACATGGCTACCTTACTGTTAGTCACTCCGCCCCTAAAGATCGGAATTAATATAGGCAATTCAACAGTTTTTTAGTGGTTACCAAATTTTTCAATTATATTACCGATATTTCACTTCACGCCTCCAATTCCAATTTACCAGATATTCCATATCTCACCCATTTTTAAACCTATAAAAAAAATTCGCACAGTCCCTAAAAAATCGTATAAGTTCAATTTTAGAGCTAGAATCACTAAACATGGAAAATGTATTACTAAAAACCTCTTACTAAGAGTATTTCCCAGTCGGTTGCGCCTGACTGTAACGCACTTGCTCTCACCTGGTTTTAGAAAAAAAATGTATGCACATCTAACTATATATACATATATATATATATATATATATATATATACATATATATATGTATGTATATACATATGTAACACCAATTAGTACTTGTTACTCGAAAGTTTCGCAAAAATTTGAATGACCATTCAGAGTATTAGCTCGCATTAGATACCGACCGAAATCAACACTACTCAACTCAAAGTAGCTTTCAGCTACTCAAAGCAACCGAAAGGGTGGTCAACCAATCAACATTAAACAAAAACGTGAAACGGTGGGCGTGGCACAGCTCGGAGCAGGGTTGAGCAACTGTATAAAAATTAAGCTCAATTACCAGAAATTTACAACATCAATAAAATAACTGAAGAGTGCTCAACACAAAAATCACCACACACACACACACACACACACACAGAGGGAGATGTGGTAGAAGAGGTTGGGGGGGGCTGGGTGGGTTCGTGCACGTGTATGACGTCGTTGCTGTTGCCTGGATGGTGTCGCAGGAGGGGAGGAAGGGTGGATGTTGGTAGGTGGTGCTGCTCTTTATATACATATATAGGTGGGGCAAAGGCAAACCAGTGTACGTACAAACTCATCACCGGATGCTGACATATTGAAACACGTACCGACAACATGCTACACCAAAATTATAGTCACTTCCTTGATTTTGATTTTGAGTACTGCCAAAGCGCCACATTGGAGCGAGTGCGGGATGTGTATGGGAATGGGAATGGAAGTGGGAAGTGGGAATGGGAATGGGAATGGGGTGGGCGAGTGACTGGGCCCGGGTCTGGGCCTGGCACATAAGCAGCCTGTAAGTGTTGCAAAATATGTTGACTCAACTCATAACATAAAGGCAAAATGGGCGTCGGCGAATGTCGACGAGGTAGCGACGGTTGCGTGGGCGAGCACTCAAAAAAACAAAAACAAAAACAAAAAGAAAAGCCCACCAACAACAAGCACAACAACAAGCACAACAACAAAGACAACGAAGACAAGTGTAGCGCAGCAGCAGAGGATTTCCTAATGAGTGCTCCATGAATGAATTTCAGCCACAGAATACTAATTCGATGGAAAATTCATTTTTCCACACGATTGGCAATTAAAAGAGATTTTCTACCACACACACACATACACTGACACGCACACACACACACACACACACACACACACTCATGCATATGAGGAGGACGCGCATAGCTTTTGTGTAGTCATTGACTGAATTGACAGGACAGGCAAATGGACGAACGGAGCAGGCGGGGGGGAGGGGAGGGGAGGGATGATTGTGGTTGGGGCAATGGGAGGTTAGACAGATAGATAATTTGAACGAGTGGCATTGGGCACCACTGCACGGTGGAGCAATTGGATGTATTGCATAGCAATACATCAAAGTTTTAATTATTTTGTACTCGTTCTCATTTTACTTAATCTGACGTCTTAAATACTAAAACTATTTAAATTAATTAATTATTTGGACAACATTTTTATTTGTACTTTAAAGCTTAAAAAGTAATTGAAAAGCTTGCAATAATAAAATTAAAATTAAATTAATATAAATCAATTTTATTTAGCTTAAGACATGTTTCCCTAAGATACAGCATCTTATTTTGGCTAAGGATGTCTCTAAACCGGCAAATTCCGCTACAGATAATACCTAGGTTAGCTAGATAGCCATTAGTAAGCCCAAATCGCGTAGTTAGCACCGATCTAAGCCACTACGCATTTAAGCCATCATCCTTTTAGCATGGAGTCTACAATGCCACAATGCCACAAGCCACATGCCACAAAAAGTGTTTGTTGTGCCCATAGTGTTCCATCGTGGCGCTGGCTTGTAGTGGGCAGTTACTGTCGTCAATCGACAGTCGACAGTCGAGCGTTAAATGTCTCCTTGTCCTGTGTAGCGGGGTATGTGTGAATGGGTGTGCGACTCACCACTCACACTGGATGCAGTGTTAAAGCCAACTTGTCAACTTGATGTGACGGCAGTCAAGCCAGCCACCGGCTTTGATGCATTTGACAAACAGCATGGGAAACAGTCACAGGCAGGCAGGTTGTCCCCTTACCACCCCCGTCACCCTCTCGACCTCCTTCAAAGTACTTATCAAAGATGTATGGAGGCGAGTACGGCGGTAAATTGTGGCGCATCGAAGGCTAATTTCTTAAATTGGTTGTCGCAACTACAACCAGCTAAAGTGCCTGCAACTATTGCAACTAGTCGTACTCGTGCTGGGGTGGGGAGTGGGGTGATGGCAAGTTTATACCAATCAGCACGACCAAAAAGTTTGCAATCTAATAAGAGCAATGAGAACAACTAAAAAGTGCACGACAAACGCATAAAAACAATAAATTGCACAAACGCAGCACTCGTCGGCAAAGAGGGCGAAGAAAAGGGGAAAGCAGAAACGGCTCGAAGGATTGCATTGAACGTCAGCCGCTTCGCTTTCAATTTGAGTTAGCCGCCATGCTTGGTTACAGTCCGCTCCATAAGGCGACAGACGACGCACAGACAGACAGACAGACAGACAGACAGGCAGTGAGACAGCCAGACAGACACAAATACATAGACAGATGAGTGTAATGAAGTTTTGTCTTCATAGCCGCATCCGCCTCCGTTGCCGCTAAAGTTATTGTTCGTCAGCAAGAAAGTACAATTTGGCAGCTGCAACTTAAGCAACTTAATCGAACATGGCCAAGACACACAGGCCCAAACAAAAGATTTGAATAAGTGGCGCACAGCGCTCTTTGTTTCAGTTTCTGCCACAAATGTACAACGCAAACCATCTTTCGCAGCCAGACAAATTTTAAAAAACATATTATTCAAAAACCGAAAATAAACAAACTTCTAACTCAAGCCAGACCATGTCGGGGGGACTAACAGATCGATAACGAACACGTCTGTAGACCCAAAAATTTAAATATCTTTCAGAAATTGCTGGCAGCTAAATCTCGTCGAAATCTTAATTTCCTATATCGAATACACAGCAACCAAAATTAAACTTGTTGTCAACTATTTGATGTTATTTATACTAAGTATGACTTAATGCAGATGGGAACATGAATTCATTGATAATTCTAATTGAATGAATTTTATTAGAGACGCACAAATAAATTGAAAACACATTTTGAAAAGCTAAGCATTCATTTTGTGCGTTCAAAGTTGCATTACTGTAACACTTCAGTTGCCTTGGTAGATGGAAAAAACAAAGTCACTTAAAGTAAGCAGAGTTGTGTAGTCAAAAGTTAGACGCTGTCTTAGCACACTTTACAAATTGCAAGAGGAAATAACTTAACTCAATTACGCTTAATTATTTCCTAGTTGGTAAGGAATTTTGCTCGCTCACAGACAATAAAAGTTTCGTTTAGTTTTTGTGCTACATACTTTGAAAGGAGCCGCCAGGACTTGCTGCCGGACCCCACAACGCCACAGTTCTGAAGCTGATGCCGGGGCCCCATATGTGCATGTGAGTGCCACATATGTTGGGCTGTGGTGTGGGGTGGCGAACGAACACAAAGTGTTGCCGGAGCATGAGGTGCCCCAATGCTGATTATTATTATTCACTTGGGCATTTTTACGAGCTGCTTTGGACAAAAGTTCGCCTCGCTCTTTCCTGCCAACTATTCAACTGTCTCACGAGACAACGACGACGACGACGACGACGACGACGATGACTACGTCATGAAATCACCCTGCGCAACTCCCCCTCGCCATCGTCTATAGTATCTTTTTTTTTATATGCACAACTCTAAAAATTCACCATGGCGTTGTGTTTTTTTATGAGCCCAGCCGGCTTGATGGTCCACCGGTCTCAGCCAACATCGAGCGAGCAGTCGGCCGAAATGGGGTCTGCTTGCTATTCTGGGCCAACTTTAGAGCCTTGAGAATTACAAATCAGACTGCCTGGTACCAATAAAAAGTACTAATAAGTATGTGTGTGTTTTATTGTAGTCAACTTTATGGAGAACCTAACCTGAACGAGTTTGTTTATCTGCCCCATTCCCGCCGCTCTTAGCAAACCCTTAAATCTGTGTTACCTTTGTAGTTAGCCCTACTTATTCGGCTATCGCACGTTCAGCCAAATGTTGTATTCAAGTTTATTTGTTCTGTTTGCATATGAAAGATCAGTATATAAACTACAACAATCCGAAATTACTAACATCGATATACCTAACAGTGGATACCAATCAAATCTATACATATCATAGTCAGAGAAGATAGAGGATGGATGTTGGCTTCTTTTGCAATTGGTCGGGAATGCGATCAACCCTTGAAGCTGCTGGTGCTTGAGAATTAAAAGTGTTTTTAGTGTGTGTGTCCTTGTGCGAATGACATTGTCAAAAATACAATCAAAACTAGAACATTCTTGTTTGTTTTGTATTTGATTTTAGTTAACTCACCTGAGAGATGGAAGATGTGGTGATATCAATTTCGGGGAATCGGGGGAAATTATCGATAAAATGGGATTAATTTCACACAAAATAAATATTCCAAATTTGAAGTTTCCAGCTCTTATAGTCTCTGAAATCCATTTGTTCATACGGATTGATCGACTTGATCAACAAACTGAATTTGATGCTGATTATGAATTTACATATATGGTCTTTGGAGTCGGAGATGCCTCCGTCTGCCAGTTCATTTTTTGTATGCCTTTCGAATGAGTTATGTGTATAAGTCGTGTAAGTCGAATGAGCTCGACTGTAAAATAACCCGAAAACAGCTGTTAAATTTCTTAAATAAAAAAAAAAATTCTATGAATTTATAAGCCATGTTAACAGTTTCAATTGTTAGAATTGTAAAATACTCCTTTTAAAAATGTAAATGATTAAGAATATTCAATTTCATTTAATTCAATATCTAAAAATCGAATTCTGATTTTGAGTCACTCTATTAAGCAGGTGCATTCGATTTAATAGATTTTAATATGTTTTTTTGTTTTGATGACGCCTTTGAATCCTTTGCCAAGGAGTGAGTTCACATACGCATAATGACATACATGTGAAGGTAGGGCGACAGACAGACACACACATAGACGCACACATACACACACACACACACACACATATATAAAACACACAAGATACAAACACACCGTACTAAACGTGCATTCAGTGATGATAATAATATTTATGAGTCTCCTCAAGGACACTTTCGAGGACCCCACTTATGCGCCGGAGTTGGGCAGTGCTTGAATTACCCTGGTGGCTACTTGATGCCAAATTTTTCACAACTTGGCCACAATTTGCGCCTTAATTTGCCACAGCACCAACAACAACAGCAATAACAAGTGAAACAACTAGGAGTGTTTAAGTCGAATGTGCCCGACTCGGGAATACCCTAGCCTACATGAATAGATTCTTACAACGTATGAGCTTCTTCTGTTCTCGGCCAACACTACGATAAATTTTTTTTCGAATCAAACTTCTTTGTTTATTATACGCATAAGCATAGCGTTAAACTGTGTTAAGACTTGTTGGAGATAAGACAAGTTTTGGGTCTACGTAAGCTAGGTGGAAAGAAAAGTGTGGTTGGCAATCGATTATTATCGATTTTGGAATAATGTGAGTAGCTATCGATATTAATGAATATGCGCTGCCTCGGCTTAAACATATACACTTTATCTGGCTGGAGATGTTTAATGCAGTCTGTTACATATATGTGCCAAACTTTAGAATATCCTTTTCACAAATTTTTAATGGGTACAGGGTATAGAAGTGAAACTTTGTACAATAACAAAGGGCAACCGCAGCCAAAGGCAAAGTGCCCGGCTATAGGCAACAATAACAATAATAACAACAACAACAACAACAGCAACAGCAACACATCAGCACAACACACACCGAAAATATGCCCCAAGGACTCTGTGCGAGTTGTTGGCATTGCCACATTGTTGCCGTTGTTGTTGCTCTAAGTTGTTGTTATTGTTATTGTTGGCGCGTTGGCATTACAAATATTGCTGCTCATCATTTTTATTTGTTTGCTTTCACTTGACTGTCAAATGTGGCCTCCCGGGTGTCCAGTCGTATCCCAACCAACCACCTAGCCCCGCCCTGCCCCACCCCCGCTCAACCCACCACTAACCGCCCCACATCACTGATCCTTGCCCAACGTTGTGTAACTTTGTTGATTTAACTCGCCTTCACTGACTTTGGTTTTGGCTTTGGCTTTGGTTTTCTTTTACTTTTACTTTTACTTTTTCATTTCATTTTTTTCCGTCCGTCCTATTGCTGACAGCTCTTTGCGACCGCACTGAAAAGTTTGTTTACCTACGAAATTGAAGTGTGAAATAAGCAAAGTTGAATTATTCCTGGCGGACATGATAAACTGTGGCACAGCGGCCTTGTGCGGTGTGCGGTGTGCGTGGGCGGTTAGCAAATACACATACATATACACCCACACGCATACATATACACAGTTGTGTTTGTATCTGCACACTCATATAGTCAGCATTCGAAGGATTTGTGTCAATTTGGAGTTTTAACTTTTTTCTGTCGCCCCTGTGGGCGAGCAAAACGCGTAAATGAAATTTGAGCCTGTTTGCGAGCTTTCACGAAAAGTGTTATTACTTTGAAATATTTTTTACAACTTGAATAGATCGGCCCAGAAGAAGAAAAAAAAAACGAGGAAAGAGCATCTTAAGTAAACTTAAGTTAACATTTTTTGTATGTATTTTAAATGGTGTCAAACGAAACCGGTGTTGAAATTCAGAGTCGGAATAAGAACATAAATTAAAAATGTTTTGTAAAGCCCAAACACCGCAACTGATATCATTTGTCCCAAAAAGACCGTATCGAAACCAAGACAGCGCTGCTGAACATCATCAGAGGCGATCCGGATACTTGGGATACAATTTGATATCTGCAACTCTTAGATCCGACGGAAAGACAGACTGATACGGCTAGATGGGATCAGCGATGCCTCTTTCTGCCTGATGCATACTTTGGCACAACTTCTTTAATCACTTTTCACCTATTTTTGATAAGCAACCAAATTCACAATTTTTCAACTGTAAGCCCAAATAATTTACGGTGTAATTATTATATACATTTTAATACAATATTTAAATAAAGACAATTTTCTTTGACAAATTTGTTTTATTAAATGTTTGGCCAAAAATATAAAGTTTGTAAAGGATAAATGGAATATTAAAATCCATGACACTTGGGATGAACACATAAGAGATATTCGTTAAGTTAAACCTTCAAATTGCGTACTCAGTTTGAAAAATTTCCAATTTCTCTGGCTTATTTATATAATTAATGCTTATTTAGGTTTTTAGAAGTTCTTCATTAAAACATTATTCGTTAAATTTTTTTATTTTGCTTGCGTATTGGATTAATTATTGCACGTTGGGGGCAGAAAAACGCTGCTGTGGCAACCGGCAGCATGCGCTAAAAACTTTTCTTGAAGTGGCTAATTTGATTTTGGGGCATTAATGGCAAAAAGTCGATTTTAATTAACTGAGATCGCCGCCTAATCGAAAGCACAGCACAGCTAATAAAATTAACAACAACAACGCATATACATATGTATAAGTGTGTGTGTGTGTGTGTGTGTGGATGTGGGTGTGTGTGCTACGATGTGTTTGTGTATTGGCTATTGGCCTGTCATCACCCATAATTAATGCGAGCGACATGTTCTAAGTGGCAGTCACGATTTAGCTAATTCTTTTATCGATATATGTCGATAGGACGTGCCAACAGGCAGTGGACAGAATGTTCGAGCCGCCCGCCAACAGCTGTGTGTGGCCAGCACATACGGGGCGTGGCACGCCCCAGCAACAAATGCAATTACGCATGCACACACACACATAGGCTCAGGCATAGACACAGACACAGACACAGTTCAGTTGAGTTCAGTTCAATTCAGTTCAGTTCAGTTCAGTTTGGTTCAATTTGCCTCAGTTTGCGTTCAGTTTGGATCTCATCCTGCGTCCTGCGGCAGTTCATTCGATGTTGTGTCTCGTCGTGCGAGGGGGACGGGGGAGGGCCTTTGCATGATGTTGCGTTTCTTTTTTATGGTTCTTTAGATTTTGTTGTTGCTGTGGGGGATAGCAAAATAATTATTGTTGCCTAATTTGCAGTAAAAAGAAATACTTTTGTAACGGTTTTATTAGTTCGCAGGCAAATCCAATTAGTCAGCATTAGCAGCAGCAACAGCATCAAAGACGCCACTCAACTTGGAATTTCTTTTAAGTTTCCACAAATTTTGAATACTCTGCCTCTGAGCATTTCCGCTCAACGTTCAAACATGTCACAAGTAACGCATTCCAGTTATTATTTTCGATCGCATAAATGCTCCTTTTTCTCAAAATATTTTTGTCAAATTTCAAAATTATCAACTTGGTTTCAGTTATTTGTATGGTTATTAACAGCACACTTTTTATTTCTCAAAATATTTTAAGCAATCTAAAAATTATGAACTTGATTTAAGTCATATGAAATATCAATAACATTGTATCGTTATATGATATACTAATATATCTGTCATCGGAACTATTAATATGGATTCATGTTTTGGAAACATTTTTATTTTACAATATATTGCAACTAGCTACATCGTTCATCGCATCTCAATGGCATTTTTATTGTTTATTGTTCGATGAGTTCATTTTATAATTGAAATTTACTTTTGTTTTTTTTTATTTGCATTATAAAAAATTGTCTTTAGTCGTCTTTTTTTACCGATATCACATGGGTTCGTTAGCTACAATCGATAGATTTCTTATTCTAATAACATAATTCAGATGCGAGCAGATGGGCTCTGTCAGGGTAAATAATCTTCGATGTGGCTATGATAGCAATTAATGCTTGCTCTTCTTTTCTTAGCTTTTTGCGCTGGACAGCAAAATTTAGTGGTTTGAAAATGCACCGAGTGATGAGGTGGTGTTGGTGGTGGTGGTGGTGGCGTTTGGGTCTTTGGTTGTGGCACATGCAGCTAATGGCCAAGGCACAAAATGTGGGCGTTGCTGCCGTATGACAAAAGTTTGCGCAAAAAAGTGAGCTATAAAAATTAATGAATGTAAAATGTGCAACTAATTAGGTAGACAGACGGAGCAGCGCATAAAGGATCTGATTAAAGCCTTAGAGCAGCAGTAGTGCCGACTACACCTACAGCCAACAAATCCTGCCTACAGCAGCAAGCAAACCCTCCGCCATCCTCCTCCTCCCCAACTCCTCTACCAACTGCATTGAGCACTTAACCTTAAAAGTGCACCGCAACATGACTAAGCCGGCGATTAAACAACAATTGGCTGACAGTTATTTACACAAGTATCTGTTATCAGGCATTGCTGCCGCTCCATATTGATGCACATTGTGTTCGGCTTCGGCTTATTGCAGACAATTGTGAAAACGCAGCGGCATTGTGATTGAGACTGTGATTGGGATTGAGCTCGGGGCATGGGGCTTGGGGCTTGGTGCTTATGTCTGACTGCCTGGCAGCCGCTGCTGCTCGATTAAAACACAACAATTTGCTGATTTCTTATTCAGCAGCCCGGACGGCAACGCTATCGTCGCCGTCGCCGTCGCCGTCATCCACAACGTAAACACAGACGAAAAACTGCTAAATCATTGCAATACAAAACCAACAAAAGATACTGCGTACTCTTCAAAACTCACTTGGTGTGCTTCGGCGAGGAGCTTTCTCGTTTCCATGATCTACGCTGCGCAAATATTGAAAATAAAATCCGTCTATGCGAAATATTGATATGCGCAGTCATACACACATACACACACACACACACACACACACATACATAGGAAAGAGTGCTTTTAACAACGGGCACCGTTGTCTGTACAATGATTTATTGACGGGCTCGGGACAGAGACTTCAGTGTATTCGTATTTTCACCGCATTTAGTTGCAATGCATCCACAGACACAGAGACGTGTCAGAGAACCCCCCTGCCCCCCTGCACTACCTCCTTCCCGCTGCACGGCCACCACTTCCCTTGCCCCACTGGCAGACGCAGTCTTTAAGCCACTGCATCGTTGTCCCTAAGCACCAAATATACAAAAAAAAATAACAATGCATAAAGCAAGCACTGCTATACACGGTGAGTGCTCGACTATTAGATATCCTATACCAGATTTAATTTGTTCTGAAAATCAGCTGTAATTTAGTAACTAAGCTTGGTGAAATCGCTTTAAATCTGCGAGAATTCTGTTGAGTTACTGCTGGCAGATTTGCTCGCAAGTACATCAAATGGAAAGACTCAGAAATTGAGCATAGCCTTGCCAGCTACTCATTCATACACATGCATGCAAACATACACACATACACACATACATACATACAGATATGTAGCAATTGCAATTACAAAATGGACAAAATTATCACATAATATCATTGTCATAATTATATCAAGCAAGCACTGCAAATGCAGTCGCAAAAACGTTAATAAAATCGCAAACAAAGCAACTTAGCCATATTGCTTCCAGCCAAAAACAAAATGTTGCAAGAAGAAACCGAAAAAAAACAGTCGAAAAAGCTCGACTAGCTGATACCTTGTACTTACGTTTATGATAGGTAAAGTCATAACCTTTAGATATTCAAAGCGTACGATTTTCTACCGTGTTTCTTAATCGATTTGAAAAATAGGTATTTTAAAGTGTTGTTTTTATTTCTATCGGAAATCGATTTGTATCGAGATTCACGAAACTTATTAATAAATGTGTATACGCGCGTGAAAGTCTCTGAAAAACCTGTGTTCATATTGACGGACAGATTGACATATTTTGATAGAGAATTTAAATATTTTATGGGGTCGTATATGCTTTCTTCTGCCTGTTACATATGTACTTTTGAACCACTTCTTTAAATCCCCTTTAGCCATTTGCAGGGTATAAAGCAGCTATAAGTAAGGACCTAGATAGTAGTCAGTATGAAGAAGTACACTGGAAAGGCAGCTTTACTGTGAAAGTATTTGTTGGCTTTTTTTAATACCTAATACAATTCCAAAACTATCGATTCAAATCGATTAAAATCGATTTAAATTACGACATAATGAAATTCCTATAACAAATAAACTCTCCAAATGCCGCCTATATCTTGAATACAGTCTTCAGATAATTCGAAGCAAGATTATTTCGAATTTTTGTAAGTGTGCACTTGGCGCAATGGAAAAGCATTCAATTCATTAGCGGAGTGCATTTGCTCATCCAAACTGTAGAATATTTCGGTTTGCTCTCACTGTAGCCATACAGTGCTTGTCTGCTGTATGCGCATGAGTCACACAGTTAACGGGCTTTTTTTCTATTGTGGCGCAACAAACACATAAATAAATTAATGCTTAATAAGTTGGAGAGACCTAACACACAATATACTTGATAGTCTATTGCTTACACTAAGGACAAATGGGAACAAAAGCAGTCCATGGGGTGGGGCTGGTTAGGTAGTCCTTAGTTGTTAGTCCTTAGTCCTTTCATGCATACATATACATTTAATATATGTGAAATTTTTGCGGCAAAGGCCTCAAACATGTTGAAGAAAGAGCAAAAGTAATAAATACGTGCTTAAAAATCATTGATTGAATTCGTGACAAAAATACATCTTACCCCTAAGCATTGCACACAGAAGGGGGTGCAGTAATCGAGACCTGCATGGCGGGTGGGGGAGGGGGGCGAGCAGATTTAGGGGGTTGCAAGATAAAGATGCCAGTTGAAAAATGCGACTGAGAAAAGACAATATTTGCTTGTCGCCAGCGCAGACACAGGCGGTAGCTCAAAATGAAAATGGCCAACTGGCACTTGCAAACAAAAAAGTGAAATAAGATGGCCAGAAGAGGATGAAGGAGATGGAGAAGGAGATGGAGAAGAAGAAGACAAAACCAACTGCAGTCGCATTAAACGGCAAACGCGACAAAAATGCTGAAAGCAGTGCAAAAAACAAATGGGAACAACGATTAAAGCGGTTTTCCTTTTATGTTTCCTATTCTTTTTTCTTATTGTTTTTTTTCATATTCTTTTTTCTCCTCTTACCATTAGTATTTTGGAAAATAGGGTATAATAAATTGTGAGCAAGTGTATGTAATTGGCAGCAGGATGCCTCTTCGACCCTATTTTTTCTGATCAGATGTTAACGTTGTGTGAGATATAGTAAAAAAAAAATAAATAAATCAAATTTAATCAAGTTTTTAATGCGATTTTCAGAAATTCAATTTAAGAAATAAGAATATTATAATTCATTATCCTCGACACATAGCCATACAAGCTTGACACGTTCTTGTTCGTCCTGGTTTTTCCTAAGAAGGAAAATTACTCTTTCAACTTTTTTCTAATATACCTCTCTCTCTCTCTCTATCTGACTTTATTACCGGAACACAATAAAAAGAGTATATTGGTTATGTGAAAACGTATGTAACAGGCAGAAGGAAGTATGTCTGACCCTCAGATCGAGCGATTTCATTTGATCAATAACTGCCCCCGTTTCGCGAACGATACTTATAAAACTGACCATTTTTAGGGCAGATCTTTTCAATTAATAAAAATTATACATTGACTTGTAGTTAATCAACTGCACAAAGATAATAATAATAACTGAAGGTTTGGTCCATAACATATTCGCATACTGATTGTTTATAAATAGAAGCACATGTTGCTTTATTTTTTTAACCTTTAGTATCTGTGCTGGCCAAAACAAATGAGAGAGCACATTTGAGGATGCAAAACTTTTGAATCGAAAATCTGGCATTAAAACTAGAATATATTTAAGAAATGGGCTCAGAGTATATCGTAGTCGAGTAGCTCAGTCTACGGCATCATTCTTACTTGTTTTTATTGTTTTTGGTTTTATTTGAATTTTTCGTTGGCCGCGTGATGAATGAAATTATTTGCAGTGACCGCAGACAGCGCCTGGATACCGCCAACTCTAAGCCTGGCTCGAACAATGGCAAAGGCGGCTCAGGTGCACCTACAAGGCGATCAGGCAACCAGTCGGCAAGAGCAACGCTAAGAGCAAAGGCAAAGAGCCAAAATAACAGCGTCTGCCATTTTTGCAGGTCACTGCGCGCATACAAAAGACAAAAGCAAAACGCCAACAGTTGGCACAAATCACAGATGGCGGGGATGGGGGAGAGCGAGGCAGCTGAATGGCTACGAGGGGGGAGCAGATAGAACGGAATCTATTGTTGGCATTGCACTGCAAGTGACAAGCATTTTGCGTATGGCAAAAAACGCGTACATTTTTTGCGCTAAAAAAATAACAAAAAACAAAAAAAAAAACTGTAAAGAATCAACTTATTTCAACCACGATCCTAATGAGAGCCGCCTTGAGCTTGAGATTAAACATTTATATCATCATAAACATGTCCATACAAGCAGCACATACAAGAGGAAGTTATATATATAAATATATATATATACATATATAGCATGTACAGTGGGGGACAGCTCAAGACGACCAGGGTCAAAGAAAAAATTTAATTGCCTGCCATAAGCTAATTATTTATTATTTTTCAAAAATTCCAAAGACCGATGGTAGGTACATGTATTAACCACCAAAATTAATATATGACCCCAATACACTGGGGTTTCCCCACCTGCTAGGTTGGATTATGTAAAAAAGTAGCCTATTTTCTTTGACCCTGGTCGTCTTGAGCTGTCCCCCACTGTATATTTCGTAGATAGTCTGAATCAAAGATGTGAAAGGGTTAGTAAAATTACCAAATCATAGTGTAGTTTAGACTTTTCATCCGACATTCAATTTTGTATTTATTTTTTAAGTAGTCATATTAATACAACTAAGGATTACGTTAAACCAAGAATGAAGAAAGCATTGAATTAGGAGCAAAAATACCAGCACATTTTGTAACCCCTGGTTGTATCTGCATACATGGATAGTTGGATTGCATTGCTCTTGCCACAAGCTAAATCTAGTGAAGATACTATCTAATCTTCAATAAAGTAGATTTTCTGTACATTATAATATTGATGTGAAAGCTTTTGACTTTATTTTAATTGTTGAGATATTCAGAAATTTCAAAAGATAATTAAAAAGAAATATTAGTTTAAGGAGGTGCTCAAAGATTGCATTTTTTCAGTAAAAAATAAAAAGAAAAAGCAACAATTTTTTTAATAAAATACCAACTTAGTGGATGATTTTCAGTTAAATTGGTCGATATCGAAATTTAAGTCCATTTTTAATAAAACTATTTATGAATTGATTTTCTTTCGCTGGATACAGCTGTATCTCACTTCTAAAGCCAAAAACTAAAAATTTATTTGCGTTGGTTAGCTACTTTTGACCCTTTTTCCTTTTGGCTTAATTAATAACTTTTGACTTCAGACTGCAGACATTCAATAAAAAATCGCATATGAACTTTACATTTGTATTCAAGTGTAACTCACATTAATATTTAGAAAATGTATTACTAAATTTAAATAAATTTAAATAATAAATAAATTTAAATAATAAATATTTAATTTCTTAACACCAGGGTGGATTTTTTAAAAATTTAGAAAATTATTTCAAGTTTACAGGTCATTTTTTGTGTGTACACCGAACTCAAATATTAATATAAGATGTTTTCAGTAATTTAGTTTGAAAACACTTTTATAATTTTCAGAAATATTGTCTATAATTACGAAATATATTTAATAAATAAAATTTTCTTGTTTTCAGTGCAATTTTCTAAAATTTTGTGCGAGTTTTGTTGCTCAGACTTTCTGTATGAACTGCAGCCCCTACCTAAATTAGATCCTCGCTACGTCCTTGGCTATATGCATATATCTGCGTGCATTGCGAATTTTAGGTGCGTGTGTGTGTGTGTGTGTGTGTGTGTCTGTCCATTCAAAACTTCAGCCCGGACAACTAGAAACTCGCAGCTGACCTCAAATTAAGCGCTCAACTTGAGGCCATGTGCGGCTGCCTCATCTGCTGTTGCTGATGCTGTTGCCTTTTGTCATTTGTATGCACACATGCACGCACACACACACACATGGACAACACACACGCGCATGCAAACGCACACACACACACACACCTAAATAATTATAAACACATGTTGCGCCCACACAAGACACACACACACACACCCACACACAGATAGCAAGTTGCCTTTTCAGAGGCATTGCAGTTGAGCACACACACAGACGCACAGCCACACAGACACACACGCACATTATGTCCTGGGAAATGTGTGTGAATCTAGCCATCATGTATTTTGTTACATGATTCGAATTTCTGAAAAGTTTTTACTGCAAGCCAGACTGACCATCCGATTAGTTTTTTGCTTTCATCTTTCAGCCTTCAGGCCTTCAGGCCTTCGGGCCCTCAGGCATTTAGCCTTTAGCCAGCATCGGCCAGAGTTTGCTAGCGTATTAAATTCGACACCTTCATATACGAGTATGCCAATATACATACATACATAGACGGATGCAAGCGTGTGTGTGTGTGTGTGTATACATATATTACAAGCCCTATGTGCAGCAATTTGCAACCATTTAAATATCAGATATTTTCAGTATATATTTCCAAAGAAATTCCACTGCCCAATTATGCATTTTCTTTTTAGGTTTTTTGGAATAATTTCTTATATTTATTTTTCAAAAATTTAGTTATTCTTAATAATAAAACAAATATCTTATAATAGGTAGAAATACAAACCTTCATTTTTAGAAAAAAATCCATAAAATGATGTGAACTTATAAGCTAACGTAAAATGTTTTTATATATTAAATCTTAAAATACAATTTAAGAAAATTAAGAAACTGAAAATAAAAACCGCAAAAAAATAAAGAAAGTTTCAAAAATTCAGGTTGATATTTTTTGCGCGTGTACGTTTTCCGATAAGGAAAACTACTCCATGCATAAGTAGTTTTAGTATTATTATTATTGTATGTACAGTGAGTCACACCGAAAATTGCACAGCGTCAAGTAAATAATGTAATTGCCTGCCATAAGTTAATTATTCATTATTTTTCAAAAATTCCAAAGAAATATGTCAGGTACATGTATACACTGTATATATGTATTATTATTATAATTGGGGGAAAAAGCTATCACTGCGACCTGTAAGGTCCCCCCCTTACTGAGGCTACAGCTCTTCCATCAATCCTAACTGCTGCACGAATGCCTCAGTTTTAGTATGTTTATAACTACCCGTTGCACATTTTGCAAACAAGTCGTAATGTTTTTCTGAGTGTACGTTTTCCTGACAAGACAAACGTCCCAGTTCTGACTGGAAGCTCTCGCTTCATGCGGCAACTGTCAACTTATCATCAGTGTTGGGAATTTTGCGATTTAGCTGTTTTTTCATGAAACTGTTCCGATGTTCAGCTACCTGTTAACTTGTCTAATTTCCAATAAATGTAAACTATTTGTTAGCTCATAAATAATGCATTATTCAATAAACATCTGCGACTATTGATGGTCAACATATTTTTTTTTTTTATTGCTCACAATCCCTTGTGCTCCATGATTTATTTATTTAGTTGGTTCTGTTCAAAAGAACTAATTAGTTGCAAATAATTTAAGCTAGATTTACCGTTGTGATTAATGTGCCAACTGCGCAGGAGCTTGGGGTACAGTCATCACTTCAATAAGTGAACGCCGCTGTAGCAATTCAATGGATTTATTCAGACAGCAACCATTTAGTTTATAATATTATTAACTTGCATTATATTTATTTACTTAAACAACAAGCAATTCTGTCCGTGTGCAGAGCTTTCACTGTACTGCCAACTGGCCGAATTGAAATTTATTAGTGCATTTGACAATTGCAGCAAAACGCTGAGCGCTCATTTTTCATATTCCAATTCAGATGAATTGTCGTTATTATTTTTCGCTTTTTCTTTTTTTTTGCAATTTTTCGATTTTATACTCTAATCATGATGGAGTCGATCAGTTTTGGCAAACACAATTATAGGGTATATTTATTTATACTTATAAATAATGCCTATAACATCGGAAAACGAACGAAACAAATTTTAAATTCTAATCGTCAATGTTTATCATCTATATCTTATTTGACTTATATAAAACTGTTTATTCATTATTGACTAGTTAAATATTAATATTAGTAAATATTTAAATTTATAAATTTATGCATTGATTATTCACACTATAACGAAAGCTTTGCGCTTTGTATATAGATTGATGATTTTGTAAGAATGCACAAATCTACGATTTGATAAGGAGAATAACTTTTACACTTTATCACACACACACACACACCCGCACACACACAGACAGAGATTGCAATAAGCACCATTGGGGCTTAGCGTCTGCAATGCAAAAGTCCAACAAATCCATAGTATTTATGAAAAGAAACGAACTTCAACTACTATATCAAACACCCCCTCTAAACTGCACACCTAACACCAGGGAGGGAGGGTCTCCCTGCCACTCCGTCAGCAATTGCAATTGCCCCAATGTGCCATTTATCCATCAGAGCGGCAGCTTATTGCGCTGCGGCGCATGCTGGACTTATAAAAGAATGTATGAAATATGACAGACAGCAAATCGCGCGAGTTATTACATCGAACGGGCTCAAAATATTTCATTTATTGTCATGGCAACGGTAGGCTGTAACAGCGTAAGAGAGCGAAAGTGGGAGGGGGGAGGGTACGGGGTTGCCATTGCTAATGAGTAAAATCGACGATGCTTGCACCCACACACACACACACACACACACACACACACACACACACACAAACATATGCCTACGATTATGATCACGTTCGTTTGTTTCGACTGCAAGCAAACGCATTTCAAATACACATATTTGCACACATACATACATACATATAATCGAAATGTATGTGCATGTGTGCAGTTGGGAATATGTGTCAATATGCTTATCAAGTATTCGAGCAGCTTAATATCGAAATTATTTGGATGAAAGTCGCATGGAATTATTGTTCAAATGGAATTTAAAGTTGTTGTTGTTGCTTGAAACAGAAATCAATTAATTAGTGGAAAATACCATTTGCCATTTTTACAATGCTTGTCAAAC
The DNA here is from genome assembly GCA_035042145.1 of Drosophila kokeensis. NCBI lineage: Eukaryota > Metazoa > Arthropoda > Insecta > Diptera > Drosophilidae > Drosophila > Drosophila kokeensis. Next base: position 1,099,202 of record JAWNLT010000374.1, read on the forward strand.
TTTACTGAACATGTTTTTAATTATTTCTCTGTGTGAATCCAGGATTAAATAATAATATGCAATCTGCAATCACAACTATGTGGTTAGTGAATAAAATTATATTTAAAGAATCTATTCAAAATTCAATTCAAAAATGAACTCCTTGAAGCTAGTCGGTCAATCCATTAATGACCTCAATAATTGTAGGAATGTTGAGTCTCCAGGGCTCCTAACAAAAAGGTCTTGATGTGTTGTCTCAAAGTTTGTGATTTTCCTACTGTTTGTTTGTGATTTGAATTCAATGAATTGTAATGTAATTATCAGTGTTGCAAGTCATTTTCAACGGATCGAACACATGATATGAAACATGTGTTTTGTTTGTACATTTCGATGTGGATTGCATCGAGTTGCCAGACTTTGCATAAGAAATTGTTCATTAGTCAGTGAGTCAGTTGTAATTATTATTATTTAATCAAATACGATAATGTATAAATATAATTAATTGTATTCATCAAGGTGGCAATTGATTTCGATTGGTTCTGGGTGTAGATGGGTGTAGGGTATCTATTGTGCCAAGCATGATTACTCATCCAAAATTGAGTTCTTGCTTGTTGTGTTTGAATGGATTCCTTTGTTATGGTCTATATTTGGTTTATCACCATCCTTGTGTCGATTGCCTGAACAGAAGAGTATGCTACATCATTTTTTTCTTCTTTATATATTTTTTTATGTTTTTTCTTTTTTTTTTTTGTTCATTTTTGACTTACTTATGTGTTCAAGTGTCTATGGAAGAGATAATTAATTACTGTTAGCTGCTGCTGACGCCACACCTACCAATTAATTTAGCATTTTGAAGCGGTGCCACAGCCGTGAGTGGTGCAGTTGCCAGTTGTCTACCCTCTCCCGAAAGCACCGATCCTGCGAAAGAAGACAGAAGCTGCCAAAAGGGGCGTTGCGTCGCCCAGTTAAATGAAAGGCTTTGCCTTAGCGGACAAGCACTGTGCCCAGTGGCTGGCAATTGAATCTGGCTGGCTGCGTTGGCCGCATCGGTCGCATGGCCGAAAGGTTATCATTACTTCCACATAATTTAATTTCGGCAGGCAGCGACCATTTGCATTTCAATACCAATAGAAATGGGGGTACGTTGGTGTTGGTGTGTGGCACGATTCTTCTTCTTGCCACGTCCGTTGTCGGTTCGTTCGTTCCACATTTTTCTTACCATTTTTCAAAGTTTTGCCGGCTGCTCATTGCACAAACTGAATTGAATCACCACATTACGACGCTACGCTGGATACCCTTTTGTTATATACACAGTACCAACTCCCCCCACACACACACATACACACCTCCCACCCGCCTTACTTCACACTGTGGCTCGTGTTTTTTTTTTTTTTCATCATTTCGTGGGCATTTCGTTTTGAATTTGGCGGCACAGTTGCTGAGAGAGAGAGATGCTGCTGCCAGATTTTCCATCATCATTCATAACAAAAGCAGTTGGCAATTGCAGCAGACTCGGCTAAAACTCAGTCAGCCTTCCCCCCACCACCCCTTCTACCACTCTCAAACCCTTTTGAAGCTACGCAGCCCAAGCAGTGAACAAGCCCCATTTTTTGCGACATTTCCGTTTGCATTTGGCAACCGGAAACGTTAGCCTACCCCACTGGACAATCAAGCTTTGGACGTAGACAAGAAGCGAGTGCCTCCATAGCAGTTAGTTGGTGTTTTTGTTGTTGCTGTTGTTGTTCTTATTGTTATTGTTGTTGTTGTTGTTGTTGTTATCAAGAACAAAAGGCATGGAACGAAATTGTTTGGTGTTGATAGCTGCTCATGAATAACAAATGCACACGGCAGGTGGGTTGATCTATCTGCAACCTAGTGTGTTTGTTTGTTTGTTTGTGTATCTTGTTTGTTTGCAGATTGTGAATTGGCTGCAGCTAGGATTGGGGTTGGGGCACGTGTGAGTGACCATTTAAAAGTTGTTTATATAGTCTATTGATTTGCGTCCAACTTACGGACAAACACTAGCTATTCAACTGTTCATTGAGCATTCGAACCATTTTCAATTGACAAAATGTCGTAAGCAATTAATTTATTTTTATGGCCGAATTCTGTACAAATTTTGCTCTATCACTCAGACATATCTCTCTATCTCTCTCTCTCTCTATCTCTCTCTGTCTCGCTTTTGCTGTAAGCTTTCTAGCATCGTATATTCAACATAGATATATTCGTTCTGTGTCTTTGATTGATTTGAAGCTGGTCGCCGTAATCAAAATCGAAACGTCAAGTTCAGTTCTCGGCTTGAAAAGGCCTTATCGATGAACCCCACAAGAAAGCAGAGCTACAGCAAAAGTCAGAGAAAGAGTGTAGAAAATAAATGGAGTGCGAGATAGAGGGAGTACAGAGTGCTGTCAATGTCTCATTGAAATGTCAAATGCACTTCACAATTGGCGTCCGCTTCCACACACACACACACACACACACACACACAAACACACACACACGGTTACAGTTGCAAGGAATGTGCAACACAACCGGAAAATGCCTCATTGATTGAAAGATCGCATATTCACGATTAAGTTGATTCTCAAAATGTTTCGATTCTTATGAATTTGATCAAATAATTGCGTTAAGGTTATCTGCATTAAGTGTTGACTTCGTAAAACGAATTCTTCTGCACAGTCTGGCAACTCTAAGCGATCCCTGCCAACGGTGGCTAGCTGCCTGCCATGAAACTCTCCTTCTTGTAGTCATCCCTTCTACAGTTTGACATTCATAGGTCACATGCATGCATGCATTTAGAAAATTTTACAAATATTACAGTTTATTACATATATATATTTTATATATATATTTTAATATATTTAAGCTTGCTTTTTAAAAATAAATTATTTAATTTTAAAAATCGCACGATTTGAACTTGGAATTTTAAATTTTGAGCTATACCAAGAAAAGCTGAACAGCACAAAAATAAAGCCGGATAGCACTGAAGTGGTCAATAGATGGCAATTCCATGGCATACATAATTAAAGAGTGCACGTGGACGTGCTTCGTTCCGGGTCGGACGCGATGACGGACCCAATAGGAGACGCGATTGTTTTTAAATTTGGATACAAAACAAAGCAAGCTGTGAATTTTTTATTATTTACTAAGGCGCCGCGAACAGTTAACGAGGTGAGGTTAACGAGGAGCGAGAACGATAGCAGGAGCTGAAGATGGAGCTGGTGCTGGAGCTGGAGCTGGAGCTGGAGCTGGAGTAATAAAGCGCGGTAATCCACTCATCGCGTTACCGACTGCTTAAGGGACGACGACAGAGACAAGCAGTTTAAACAGTGGCGCAAGAAAGAAGTATCCGGCAGTACCCATTGCTAGTGACAGTGCCCGAACAGGATAGATGATTGGGATAGGAGTAACAGATAGAGAGAGAGAGAGAGAGAGAGAGAGAGAGAGAGGCAGCAATAAGGACTGGCCGCCAACAATTCACAAAATTGTTTTCGTGACTTAAATTTTTGGGTTGTAGAAAGACGTGTTTGGAAAGCATATGATGTGATTTGCCATCAAATTGAGTTGTCGTCGTTGTCGTTCTTATACTGCTCCTGCTGCTGCTACAGCTTAGGGCATGGGCAGTCGTGGGCAGGCAACCTACACAGCCCCCACAGTTGCCACAGCATGCCTCCCTGCTTGCTGGGTGACTTGTCTGTCCGTCTGTCTGTCCGTCTGTCTGTATGTCTGTCTGTCCGTCTGTCTGTCTGTCTGTCTGTCAGAGCAGCTAGCAGAAATGCAATTAAATTTAGAAAAATATCAACAGCAGGCAGCTAGTTGGCAGAATAATAGTTTATAGCCATAATAATAGCAAAGTAGCTTGCAACGAACCAAAAACTACCATCCATGGGTTTGAGTTGTGGGCACCACTCCGATAAGGGCATTCTTGTTGCATGTTGTTGTATGTTAAGTGTTGTATGTTGTATGTATAATAAGCAAGCAAAGTGCTTGCTGTTGCCTTTAACTAAATAGAAGCTCAGGCTAGCACGTTTGTATATACAGCTTTATGTGTGAGTCGGTCTTAGCCCACTTCTCTTGTTTCCATTATTATTGTTGTTGAATTGCTTGTAGCGCTCGTGTCTACACTGAAAACGTAATGGGAAAATCACTCTGAGAACGAGAAACTTGCTTTTATTTTTGAAATAATTTCTAAATATAATTAAAAAGTAATTTTCAAAATTATAAATACTCTCTTGTTAATTTTCAGAAAGAAATTTCTTAATCGTAGAAAAAATATTTCTTAAAAGTAGAACTTCCACGGTTCTTCGAGATAAGAATTACTTTTGGAATTTAAGAAAATAGTAATGAAATTTACTCTTTCGAAAGCTATGTTAGAGTTTAGCTGTTATCGCAAGTTTTCCTCAAATTAAATGTTATAAATTTACAAGCTATATCTGAAATATTTGTATATATGAAAAATATTAAAATCTTAATGTTTAATAACCTTATACATATTTATATAATAATAATATAATATAGAATGGAGAACCTCTGACTATTAGAATAAGATTATGACGCCAAAAGTATGTCGGTTTTTTTTCTGAGTGCATGGTTTACTTACCATAGGCCGACTGCAACTGTAACGTGAAACTGAAGCTGTGAAAAGTCTTGAGCAAATTGTGTGTGTGTTTTCAAAGATACATTTTGTACGAAAACTAAATTACTCTATGCTAATATTTACTTTACATCTATGCGAATGTATGTATTTCTGTATATTTCTTAATAAACACATCCAAACAGACAAAGCCTTCAGTCTTCTGCTTATCTTTTGGGCAACAATTGAAATCAACACAAAACAAAAACTCACAAAGCAATTGCCAAGGCAGTACACGTTCTTTACTTTGGGCCAACTTATGCATATGGCTTGAAGTGAGTTGTACATATGTATGTTGTGCTATAGTCTATTTACATATGCTTATAATAAAGCGTTATCAAAACAAAAAACCCTTTTGTATGTGCAGCAGGATCGACCAATTAAAAATAATCGAATTAACCTTTTTGCAGAAATTGGTTTTTATCACAAGGCATCGACAAAAAAAAGATTAAAAAATCTTTCTGAAAAAATGTTTGCGATGCGAAATTGAGAGAAAGAGAGCAGGTGTCCATAACTATACAATGTGGTCCAAAAGCATGTTCTCACTATATTATACTCATATATTCAAGAGAAATTCGCCACTATAACTAGAAGCTCTGTTTTAATCGGATTCATATACATACATATATTTAACACTGTATATTTAACACTGTATATTTAACAGCTTCGTTCAGGGTATCTCCTAGTCGAGCTATCTCGACTCTAGCTTTCTTACTAGTTATAATGAAGTAAGCAAGAAAATGTAACAGGCAGAAGGAATCATTTCCGAGCCCATCATAAAGTATATATCTGTATGTTCTTGAATAGTCTCAGCAACCGAGTCAATCCGTCGTCGTTTGTATGACCCAAAGGAACTTAGAGACTATAAAATCTAGAGACTTAAAATTTGGAATATTAGTTCTCGTATATCAAGTTTATCAATATTAATTGAAGAATAACTTCGTTCGTTTCGTGAATTTCGGTATATGTCGATTTTCAATAGTATTTAAATTCACAGTTTTATCATCCTTTCACATATTATTAATCAACTTTAAAATTTGAAGGGTATATTTCTATTACCATCCTTCAAAATGTTGGGGAAGAATCCGACCAGGCTCACAGCTGCCCACAAAAACGGAAAAAGCCCATATCTCCAGCAACTTAAGAGATAAAGTTACCAAACTTGGAATGTAGATTAGTAGAAGCCATCTACAAGGAGTGGTAAGAAGAAATGTCTTGGTTATGCCAACTTATTTTTATCATTTTTGTATTTTTTTTCTTATTATTCATTATCCGAAAGGTCTACTAAATGTTGCAATATGTCTGCAAGGGTATTTGCCATGCGGCACAGACGAATCCTTGTTTTCTAATCGTTTTAGTTTGAACTAATTGCTAAAACGTTTAAGCATCCCTTGACGATGGCTACTTATAATCATCATAAGTAGCACGGGCCACAAATTTGAACAAAAGCCACAAACTGATATTGTAGCAGCCCCAACACGTCTTCCCCCGAGTTCGACTCCGTCTCTGATCCGGTGAAAACTGGGTGACAGATTATAAAGAATAGAATAGAATGTTTTAAAACAATTAATTATACATATTTGGAGTCAGCAGAGCAAGCACCAAAAAGCAGACATTTAAATAACTCAACAAACAAACGCCACACACGCCACACAAAGCCACACACACACACACACACACACGCACACTCACACACACACACACAACATGCATACACAATCCTATGAAAAGCTAACAAAAACAAACACTAAAAATGGATTTCCATTTAAGGCGGCATGTTGAGCACATTGTTTTTATTAAGTGTCGCATGATATACTTATGCGTATTTGTGAGTGTGCGGGAGGGACCGGGGACATGGGTGCCTTACTGTGTCTGTGGATGTGTGTGCGTGTGTGTGTGTGTTTGCCAGCTCCATACCCATAAACACTTCAAATGGCAACATGGCGTGCAACTAATCCACTGCCCAAAAAATATGTTACAAGTGGGCATCATCAGCAATAGGATTAGGGGTCAGGGGTCAGGGGTCAATGGTTCAGCAGTCTAAACGACCATCAACTGGCACCGTGGTTCACATTAGAGTGATTCATAATCAAAGCATATTTAATTTCAGTGTAATCAATAATAATAATTACTTTTTTTTGCTGGGCTTCCCCAATTCTTGCAAATTCTAAACTTGAATACGTAATAAGCCCAGAATATTTTACATGCTTTATTTTTATGTTTTCAATTTTCATTTAAATTTTCCACTTATTTTATTATGTATTTATCTTCTTTACATTTATTTTCTTTCATTCTACATAATTTGTTAATTTTTTTAATGGTTTACTATTTTATTGCATATTTTATATATATATAAGAATATAATATCGCACAAAACCTCAAAATTATCTTTAACCTATGCGACTCAAGTATTCATAGTAAGCAGATAAGTCGCCTTAAAGAGTTAAAGAATGGGATTTCAATATTTATATTTCCCACTGTTCATTGGCGCAGCGGGGCAAACAAACATATCATCATAAAAACAGCCATCGCATGGCATGTGACGAAGGCAAGAGGGAGACTGCACACTGAGAACAAACCTGTTTTAATTATATTGGCAACAATTAATATTAATAAAATAACTTTGGAGGTACCACGGTCAATACAAATTGTGGGTGGCTTAAAGTTACAACTTGTGAACACTATTCTTCAGCCCCTTGTCTTGGCAAACAGTCATATAACTTGTCACAGTTTCGCTCAGTGCACGAAATAATGCTAGGCGAAGGCAAAAACCAGACGAGTGAGTGAGAAAGTGTGAAACTGAACGAAAGGGGGGAAATGTGAGAGACGAGGTCATATAATGCGCGCTAAATACATAGTTAGAAAATAGTTGTAAACCCTTTCATCAAGAGCAACTGCTGCCCGGTCCCGGACAAGCACACTGCTTCCCCCCCCCCCATCCTTCTCCTCACTCGCTTACCCAAGCAGAGAAAAACTTATGGGAACTCGACTCGTCGTGGCCTTACAGGATCAGCAACTGTGGAATGGTGTGGGGTGGGGTGGGGTGGCGGTGTTGTGTGGGTTGGCAGTTGCTGTCATTTTGGTTTTTGTTTTATTCTGTGATATTCGTATGACCATTTTTGGCATATTTTTAGAAGCATTTTGTCAGTGACTAAAACTGTCATTCCAGATCCATTTCGTTAGCAACAAAACCAACGCCGGGTTAGGCAGGGCGACTGGGCGGGATTAAGGGTGGTGCTGAGGGGCGGGGACGTTGGGTTCATCTGGCTGCTCAGGCTCTGCTCTAGCGCTGATAAATAAAAGGCAACTTGAGTCGTCCACATAGACAGACAGACTGCATTCACAACTCACACACAGACACACAGCTTCCTCTAAATTGTTCTGTGTGTGTGCGTGTGTGTGTGTGTGTGTATTTGAATGGCTGTCGAAATGAATGTTGCAACTAAATGAATAAATGGAAATTAGTAAAAAAAAAAAAGGCTTTTAATGCTCATCAAGAGAAAATATGCATAGATGTTTTGTATATATATGGATGTACATACATATATGTGCAGAAGTGTTCTCTATCAAATTCAGAGATTTATATACATTTCATTTTATAGGACTTCATGTTATCCGTTTTGTGCGCTCTAGTCAATCGACAAATCAACACTTACTTCTGCTTATCATAAGATTTAAGATTTAATTCATAAACATTGGATTCATAAACTTGAAGCCTTCATTGTTTTGGCTGCATTGCAAGAGACTCTCTTTGTTAAGTCTTACATATTTTCAAGAACCAGTGCTTTTTGATTATTATTTGACTTCTATGTGGGAACCGTATTTAAACGAAACTTGAACACGAAACTCATGTTACCGTGTATAAATTTAATTAAAATTATAATACAAAATTGAATATTCTGAAATTTGTCAAAACGTTAATTTAAAATTATTAAAATTAGAGATAAATAAATTATTTCTATGACGATCGAAGGTGATGCTATTTTTTCTACCATGTCATGTTAATTACATAACTTATGGTACTATTAGTTTTTTCGCAACTGTATATACAGCTAAGGCTTGTGCTCATTTTAAGTTACAGTCAAAATGCACAACAGTTATTTAAAGCTATCGCTTCTATTGCTTTCAACACTTTCCTTCGATCCATCTGGCAGCGGTCTACCTCTCTCTCTCTCTCTCTTTCTCGCATTGAATTGAACGCATACATGCACAAATATTCTCATATAATTCGGTGCAAGTGCGGAGGGGGGGGTGGCCGAGCGGAGTGGAGTGACGCATCGAAGCGAACGCATATCTATCATTAATATCGCTGCAGTCAGCTGCTGTGTTGTGCTATGAAAAGGCTGCTGCAAAAAATATACTACAACACACCAGCAAACACACACACAGTCAAATGCATACGTATGAGCCATGAATGCCGATATAAGCACACACACTTACACACACATGCATATTGCTGGTATTGTGTTTACCCCTTCCCTTCGCTTACCTCTAGCGGCAACAGCAGCTCAACTGACTGCTGAACTACTGCTAACTGCAATTAATCATTTTTCTATCATTTTCAGATTTTTTAAACATACAGACAGCCGGTGCCACTCTGTGTGTGTCCGTGTGTGTGGTCCATAAGTATATACATACATACATATGCACGCGTGCATGTGTGCATGTGACTGGTAAGTTATGATTTTTTCACAATTGGTACTTTTTATTTTTGGTTCTTTTTACTCTCGCATTCAAAAATGATTCTCTCTGTGTGAATTTAACAAGCAATGCGACTTTCAAATATGCAAACGCAATCGACCACAGCTCTAAATGATTGCCAATAAAGTTGAACACAAATGCTGCCGGCAGTAAAATGCGAGAGATGAACTTTCACTCATTTCAAACAATGATTTCCAGATATCAACTTATCGATTTATCGATTACATTGCGCTGCGCAAAAGTGATGATATAATATTCAATTACGTATAACACATTTTCATAAATTTCTCACTCTCGAAAGTCAACTCTTCCATGACGACTTCTTATGATTAAGTGCACTATGTCGGAAGAGATTTCTGACTTAGAAAAAATTCATTTTTTGTTTTCATTTCTTTTGCAAAAAAAAAATGCTTAATATTATTAACTTTGTTCCGTAAAGTGAAGTTCTTAAAACTAGTTAAAATATTGGTTTTGATCGAAACATTCGCTAATCTCCGCCTGCATTTTTCCAAGAATGGCCATTTGATGGTCCAAGGTTTTCCCGTTATTTGCTTGGAAGTGGCTCCTCTATAACTGGGGACACTCCATCAAGGAGTCAAGACAAATGATCATTGTAGTGTTTAAAAATTCAAAGCTGTTTGCGTTAATGAATCATAATCACTTTTCTTCTACAATAGAATAGTGGAAAAATAAGAACGAAAACCAATTAAACTCAATAAAATACATTGAGAAAAGATGCATTTTTTCCTATGTCCAAACTCTTTCTTGACAAACTGTACATGCGTATTTACATTTAGACATTAAATTACATCTTTTCTAACCAAAACGATTTCTAATGGCCTCCACTTCGATTAGGTCAATTGCTATAACTACAAATGTATTTACGTTTGCATGTGTGTGTGTGTATCTCGATGCGATGTGGTCATAGCCAAGAAAAAAACTCTCATTTTACATACGGACGCGCATATGTATATGTAGATGCACACACGCACACACATATCTGGTTAGAAAGCCAAAAGCGAAAACTTTTTGATGGTCATTGATGGTGATACGTCCGGCGTTGAACTCTGACGTAAACGGAAAGGCTGTTGAATGGGGATGTGGGATTGGGGTTGGGGATTGGGGGATAGTCCGCACCCACTACCGGCCAGCAAAACTGCTAACAAGCTGGCAGCGAGCAACGTTGACTGCACTCCCCTCTTCCACCCCACAGGAGACATTTGGTCGGCTCGGTTGGGTTTAAGTGTTTTATGAACTTGTTTCAATGAAGTCACACAAAGTGCGTGCGTGTGCGTGCCTACATATGTATGTGTGTGTGTGTGTGTGTGACTAGATATGTATGTACATATGTACGTGCTGCACTTGCAGGTGACATGTGGCAACAGAAGCCATGTCTACTCTTAACCTAACCGGCCGTGCTCTGATTCGACCCTGTCTTGGGCATTGAAGCTTTTAATTTGATTTTCGTTCAAGTGCGGTTTTCGTACTAGCTCCATATGTATGTATGTACATTCGTATGTATGTATGTGTGAATGCATACGTAAGTTGTGAACTCAATTTTGGCTTTGTTGCTTGCATTGAACTTGAGCTGATGCTGCTGCTGCTGCTTCCTCTACATCGTTCGGCCAGTCGAACTCTGCGCTCTAATGAGCAAACCAGCATAAAAACAAAGAAGCTGAAGAATATAACTGTGCACTCGACTTGATTATGCTCTGTACGCAGCTCCAGCACATCTAACATATCTAATTCAGTAAGACTTGAGCGCTCTTCAAGCGAATATACCGTAGGAAACCGACATTCTATATGCCATGGAGAAAGATCGATTATCTTAGGCAACCGGAAGATTGCACTTCCTTGCCGTTTGCTCTTATGAAAGCTATATGATGTAGTTGTACGATATTGACGATATTGACATCAATCATCATTCATCATCACTCATCATTCGTTTGATCTAAAACTGCGGAAGATTTGGTCATTTCCGATTTTTATGGGGCGGCGGTCGAGTTGCCAAGTATGCGGACGCGGACATAATATGTATTCAAGTTTAAAGTTTCTAGCTTTAAGGGTGTCGAAACAGATGCGTTCATACGGACAGACATTGCACAAAGCCAATATACTCTTTTGATACCTTCGGTAAACACAAGCAAAAAAGTATAAATAATATAAACTGCAAAACTTCAAACAATCTTTTCCAAACAATAGGACTTCAATGTGATGAGGGGAAGGTATCCTCTAACTTTCTTGCAATCCGACTAACCTATGTTATAGTTGTGAAATCAACGCAGACCTGAAGACGGCTACGAGCAAGAAATCGGACAACTATTGAACAACAAAAATAAACAAAAAACACAAAACTGATAACTTAATATGTTGCCACTGCCCAACATACATTTTTTTTATAATAAAACACGCAATTCTATATCCCACATTTTTATCACAGATTCGTTCATATCACCTGCTAATAAAAAGCGTCGATGACACCACATCATCCTTAATGACAGAGAAATCATAACATTTGTAGACGCAATGTACGCTCGCTGAGGTTTCCAGTATTCAAATTTTCATGTTATTCATGTTATTATATTCAGGATATGGTCTTGATACGAACAAAAAAAGGAACGTGAGAGCACTCAGTGACAGAGATGTCTATAAGCGCACAATTATTAACGAACTTGAGACTTTATTTGAGAACAGGGATGTCATACTAAGTAAGGGAAAAGCAAGTTTTTACAAAGAATACAAATTATTTTTGGAAAATATTATGCTTTAAATCTAATCGCATCATCTTGTTCTTCTTGCCATTGAATATTTGGTTTTTCCTATCTGAATTGGGCCTTGTGGACGAATAGTTTGAAACAAATTAATATCAAGAACATTGACTCCAGGAATGGCCTCATTGTTGGTCTGCTGGCAAATTGCAAACTATTTTATTATGCCACTATTTTAGGACACTTAAGGCAGACTGCCTGGTAGTTATCAAACCAGGTCGGTTAAATGCTCCTTCTGCCTCTTACATATATTTGCATACCAAACGAGGGTATGATACTCATTAAGGATTTGGGAATCTGGAGCACTAAGCAGACAATGCTGGGCGAAATATGTAGCCAATCAATCAGATTTTCCATGCAGTCGATTTGACACCTTTTTATGTCGTCTACTTAGTGATTTTACTCTGACTTCCCTCACGGGTGCATTGTAACGACCGACAGATGGCGAGTTTTATTTTATTCCCAACGACACCTGGCGTTAAAACCTCAGTAATATAACATATGATTTATTGTCTCACAGCTGCATTGTAGCGACCGACAGAAGGCGAGTTTTATTTTATTCCCAACGACACCTGGCGTTAAATCCTCAGTAATATAACATATGATTTATTGTCTCACAGCTGCATTGTAGCGACCGACAGATGGCGAGTTTTATTTTATTCCCAACGACACCTGGCGTTAAAACATCAGTAATATAACATATGATTTATTGTCTCACAGCTGCATTGTAGCGACCGACAGATGGCGAGTTTTATTTTATTCCCAACGACACCTGGCGTTAAAACCTCAGTAATATAACATATGATTTATTGTCTCACAGCTGCATTGTAGCGACCGACAGATGGCGAGTTTTATTTTATTCCCAACGACACCTGGCGTTAAAACCTCAGTAATATAACATATGATTTATTGTCTCACAGCTGCATTGTAGCGACCGACAGATGGCGAGTTTTATTTTATTCCCAACGACACTTGGCGTTAAAACCTCAGTAATATAACATATGATTTATTGTCTCACAGCTGCATTGTAGCGACCGACAGATGGCGAGTTTTATTTTATTCCCAACGACACCTGGCGTTAAAACCTCAGTAATATAACATATGATTAATTGTCTCACAGCTGCATTGTAGCGACCGACAGATGGCGAGTTTTATTTTATTCCCAACGACACCTGGCGTTAAAACCTCAGTAATATAACATATGATTTATTGTCTCACAGCTGCATTGTAGCGACCGACAGATGGCGAGTTTTATTTTATTCCCAACGACACCTGGCGTTAAAACCTCAGTAATATAACATATGATTTATTGTCTCACAGCTGCATTGTAGCGACCGACAGATGGCGAGTTTTATTTTATTCCCAACGACACCTGGCGTTAAAACCTCAGTAATATAACATATGATTTATTGTCTCACAGCTGCATTGTAGCGACCGACAGATGGCGAGTTTTATTTTATTCCCAACGACACCTGGCGTTAAAACCTCAGTAATATAACATATGATTTATTGTCTCACAGCTGCATTGTAGCGACCGACAGATGGCGAGTTTTATTTTATTCCCAACGACACCTGGCGTTAAAACCTCAGTAATATAACATATGATTTATTGTCTCACAGCTGCATTGTAGCGACCGACAGATGGCGAGTTTTATTTTATTCCCAACGACACCTGGCGTTAAAACCTCAGTAATATAACATATGATTTATTGTCTCACAGCTGCATTGTAGCGACCGACAGATGGCGAGTTTTATTTTATTCCCAACGACACCTGGCGTTAAAACCTCAGTAATATAACATATGATTTATTGTCTCACAGCTGCATTGTAGCGACCGACAGATGGCGAGTTTTATTTTATTCCCAACGACACCTGGCGTTAAAACCTCAGTAATATAACATATGATTTATTGTCTCACAGCTGCATTGTAGCGACCGACAGATGGCGAGTTTTATTTTATTCCCAACGACACCTGGCGTTAAAACCTCAGTAATATTACATATGATTTATTGTCTCACAGCTGCATTGTAGCGACCGACAGATGGCGAGTTTTATTTTATTCCCAACGACACCTGGCGTTAAAACCTCAGTAATATAACATATGATTTATTGTCTCACAGCTGCATTGTAGCGACCGACAGATGGCGAGTTTTATTTTATTCCCAACGACACCTGGCGTTAAAACCTCAGTAATATAACATATGATTTATTGTCTCACAGCTGCATTGTAGCGACCGACAGATGGCGAGTTTTATTTTATTCCCAACGACACCTGGCGTTAAAACCTCAGTAATATAACATATGATTTATTGTCTCACAGCTGCATTGTAGCGACCGACAGATGGCGAGTTTTATTTTATTCCCAACGACACCTGGCGTTAAAACCTCAGTAATATAACATATGATTTATTGTCTCACAGCTGCATTGTAGCGACCGACAGATGGCGAGTTTTATTTTATTCCCAACGACACCTGGCGTTAAAACCTCAGTAATATAACATGTGATTTATTGTCTGACAGCTGCATTGTAGCGGCCGACAGATGGCGAGACTTATTTTATTCTCAATGATAGGTGGCGTTAAAACCTCAGTAATATAACATATGATTTATTGTCTCACAGCTGCATTGTAGCGACCGACAGATGGCGAGTTTTATTTTATTCGCAACGACACCTGGCGTTAAAACCTCAGTAATATAACATGTGATTTATTGTCTGACAGCTGCATTGTAGCGACCGACAGATGGCGAGTTTTATTTTATTCCCAACGACACCTGGCGTTAAAACCTCAGTAATATAACATATGATTTATTGTCTCACAGCTGCATTGTAGCGACCGACAGATGGCGAGTTTTATTTTATTCCCAACGACACCTGGCGTTAAAACCTCAGTAATATAACATATGATTTATTGTCTCACAGCTGCATTGTAGCGACCGACAGATGGCGAGTTTTATTTTATTCGCAACGACACCTGGCGTTAAAACCTCAGTAATATAACATATGATTTATTGTCTCACAGCTGCATTGTAGCGACCGACAGATGGCGAGTTTTATTTTATTCCCAACGACAGCTGGCGCTAATACCTCAGTAATATAACATATGATTTATTGTCTCACAGCTGCATTGTAGCGACCGACAGATGGCGAGTTTTATTTTATTCCCAACGACACCTGGCGTTAAAACCTCAGTAATATAACATATGATTTATTGTCTCACAGCTGCATTGTAGCGACCGACAGATGGCGAGTTTTATTTTATTCCCAACGACACCTGGCGTTAAAACCTCAGTAATATAACATATGATTTATTGTCTCACAGCTGCATTGTAGCGACCGACAGATGGCGAGTTTTATTTTATTCGCAACGACACCTGGCGTTAAAACCTCAGTAATATAACATATGATTTATTGTCTCACAGCTGCATTGTAGCGACCGACAGATGGCGAGTTTTATTTTATTCCCAACGACACCTGGCGTTAAAACCTCAGTAATATAACATATGAATTATTGTCTCACAGCTGCATTGTAGCGACCGACAGATGGCGAGTTTTATTTTATTCCCAACGACACCTTGCGTTAAAACCTCAGTAATATAACATATGATTTATTGTCTCACAGCTGCATTGTAGCGACCGACAGATGGCGAGTTTTATTTTATTCCCAACGACAGCTGGCGCTAATACCTCAGTAATATAACATATGATTTATTGTCTCACAGCTGCATTGTAGCGACCGACAGATGGCGAGTTTTATTTTATTCCCAACGACACCTGGCGTTAAAACCTCAGTAATATAACATATGATTTATTGTCTCACAGCTGCATTGTAGCGACCGACAGATGGCGAGTTTTATTTTATTCCCAACGACACCTGGCGTTAAAACCTCAGTAATATAACATATGATTTATTGTCTCACAGCTGCATTGTAGCGACCGACAGATGGCGAGTTTTATTTTATTCGCAACGACACCTGGCGTTAAAACCTCAGTAATATAACATATGATTTATTGTCTCACAGCTGCATTGTAGCGACCGACAGATGGCGAGTTTTATTTTATTCCCAACGACACCTGGCGTTAAAACCTCAGTAATATAACATATGATTTATTGTCTCACAGCTGCATTGTAGCGACCGACAGATGGCGAGTTTTATTTTATTCCCAACGACACCTGGCGTTAATACCTCAGTAATATAACATGTGATTTACTGTCTCACAGCTGCATTGTAGCGACCGACAGATGGCGAGACTTATTTTATTCTCAAAGATAGGTGGCGCTAATCCCGCACACAATGCTTAGTGGTTATATGGAACGTGACTTCTTGGACTGTTGGTTTCAATTAAGAAATAATGTATGCCTTATAGGGTTAAAGCACAACCAATCTTTTTTACCTCTTTCCTCAAGTCTAGTAGTCTTATCGCCCCGATCAGAAGTGAAGGCGTTTATTTTATATTTATTTACGTTAGTCACTTCAGGTAGCGATACTTCCTAGTAAGCACTGGCGCTTATCTTTAGACAAGAGTACGATTAGTTGCCTTTTATCACTAAGCAGACAATTTGTCTGCTTACTGCCGCGTTGCTGTTTGAAAAGAAACACACAAATCAATCGATTCCCAAATATTCCGCTCTGTGGGTTGGTGCTTGCCAGCTCCACTCATCTGGAATCCCGTACCTCAATTATATTGATGGGTGCATCAGGATCAACAAGGAGATTCGCTGACACCTCCCAGAGCCAAACATTATAACTTTTGTTTTGTAGATGTTAAATTTCCTTTTGCTTGCCTATTGTACGTACATCACCATTGAGGCACCCATAGGAAGCTTGGAAGGCCTATTATTTACCAAATGGAAACGCAGTCCGAAACCTGATCTCCCCGCCCAGCCCAAGCAAACATCAATTCAGGGAGTTCCAGTGGTGATGGCTGACCTGGAAGCAGCTTCGAATACTCCTCCAATATACACATAATTTATCGAATAGACTGTTTTGATTTATGTTATTTAGTTACAAATTCAAGTAGTTTTATATAGAATCCATAGAATCTATTATTATTATTTTTGCCAAAGTTCAAGCTATTATTCAAGTTCAAGTTATATGCAACAATCTTGTTATCTTTAATCAATTGTTGACTAAGGTAAGTTTCTTATCAATAAAAGTTAAGTTAAGAAATTAATTAACAATTATGAATTAGATTAATATGTGATAATCACAAGGGTTTCTGTATTTAAAAGTGTTTATAAGAAATGAATTTTCCAAGAAATCATTTCTGGTATATTTTTAGATACTTTTGTTTTTATTTTTTCCCTTAATCTTATTTTACATACATATTGTTTAGATTCTAATTTAAATACTGTCATATGAATAAAATACATATTAAATATTTGTCTACTCAAAAAAAAACTTGATTAAGTTACTTAAAATGTATAACTATAATGAATCAGGAATTGCTTTTTGGCTCTAGCTGAGATACAATCTCAATATTCTTTGAATGCAGCTCAGTCGCTGTGGATTTCGGCGCAACAGGGGCCGGTGTCCTCGGAGCTGGCAGTAATAGCATCTCCAGGCCAGCGAAAGGCGCCTCGACCAGAATATACATTAGGTAGGCCAATAAAAGCGTAAAGCCGAAGTCATGCCAAAAGCGCAACATCTGAGAGGTGTCCATGTAAACAAAGTATATATATATATATATGTATATATATAGAGATATGCAAGATGTGTTGACAAACGATGCATGCTTACCACTTGATAATCGCTGAAATATGTGTTGGTTCGGCCAATGGCGGTGTTGAGGGTCTCGATAAAAATGTGCCAGATATAGGCACAGTATGAGAGCTTCGACAGTGGTTGCCACAGCGGCGAGGAGAGGAAACTATTGGCCATTCCACCATATCCATATTTGCAGGCAAACACTACCCAAACCAGAGCCAGTGGCCAGGCAATCCGGGTGAGCGTCACGTAGAATGCGTCATTCACCGTGGCCAAATCATTGCCATTTGCCGCATAGGGATAAAGAGCGAACAAGCAGGTGAAGATCAGGCCCAAGCTAATTAGCCAGCCCAGCCAGACGGTGCAGCGATTCAGCTTGAAGGACTCGCCGCGATTCACATGCAGATAGTAGCCAAAGATTAAGCCAACAATCCAGGGCGAAGCACGTGTGTGAGTCGCATAATAGACCTTATCCTTGCCTTCATTACTTCTGTAATTTATATTTGGATAATATATTAAAATTAAAATTGAGTAGATGTTGTCCAATTCCAGGCTAGGTTTAATACTCACAAGGTATACCCCTTGATCACCATCATGCTAAATAGGCAGGAGGCCAACAACAGCATTAGCACCACAATACCGGCAACGGCCTTCTTGCCCCACTTGTAGAGCGCAATCAGCAGCAGAGGCGACAAGACGTACAGCTGCGTGTCCACACCGAGATACCAGCTATGTGGCACACACTGAGAGACAAATGAGTTTAATGTTGTTAGACTTTAAAAAATATCTCAATTGGGTACCCCTACCGGATGTTTGGCATAGTTCTGCACGTAGAGCAAAGTCCAGAACCAATTCTTTTCGCAGGGAGCAGTGGCTTTGCTGGCGAGGGTCTTATGGAGTGGTCCGCTGCCCAGAATCGGCAGAATACTCATATATGCCAGCACGGCGAGCGCCAAGACAGGTGTGAGGCGCAAATAGCGATGCAGATACATCAGCGGCACATTCAGCTTGCCCCTGCTTCTGCAAATGAAAAGTGAAACAAAAGAATATAATATGCATTTTCAGTAGTGAAGTTATAGCTATGGTAATAGTTACCTCTCCATGGCGCGCAGTGCAATCATGACCACAAGCAGACCGCTAAGAAAGAAGAAGGTGTCCACGGAGAATTGAGCGTGCATTATCAACATGCTGTACGGTGATCTTGACCACTATATATGAAATTAGTTTGGTTCTTAGGTTTCTGAGTCACTTAGCCACACACTTACCGTCACGACATCGATCATATTGATATTGGGTGATTGGAGTTGGAATACATAATCATGGCCGTATATCACCCATATTAGCGATAAGCAACGGATGCCGTGCAAACACTCGATTACATTTGGATTCGATTTACCGTCTACAATGCGGAAGAGCGAACGCGAATTGACACGTGCCGAGAAGATCTTCACTAGTGATGGCAGTTGCTCTGAAATTGGATTGGGAATTAGTTATTACACTCAATACTTCAGATTATTCCATAAAAGTATATTTTGGTCGAAACTGAAGTACGTTATTCGATTACTTGGCGATTTGTTATCAGCATCCGATTACGGCACAAATTGAGTCGGATTTGGTGGCATTACAAGGCTGATAGTTATCAGATCGTAAATCATACTCACTCTGATCGTCGCACACAAAGTAATCGATGAGTGTGCACAGGAGCACTGCAGCGCCAAGAACACCAATGATGACACTGCAAGTCAGACAATGGAGTCAGATGAGAGCTACAACTTTGGGCAGTGCATTCAGTCTATGTCCTTACTTACATTGTGAATATGGCCAGACCATCCATTGGTTCGCGCTCCGCCGTCTGACAGTTGCCGTCATTGATCAGCTGTGTCTCCGGGTTCAACTCAATGTTTAGCAGCTGCTTGAAGAGCTTGCGCAGCACCACTTCCATCTGCTTGCCCGTGCAGGAGGCGGGAAAGCATACGGCGGTCTTTGCACTAAGCACACCAAGAGCACCAGCATTGACGGAGAAAAGATTAGCCATGCAGTATTTGCCACGCAGGTGGAGACTTGTGGATTCCATGTGGTGATCGACCCTCAGGCACTCGTCAAAGTTGCCTAAATCCTTCAGATTGCCAAAGAGCATGCCAGCTGGCAATCGGCCCCACGCGTCAATCACTGAACGAAACAGAGACCAGAGATATAATTGGACAATTAGACAGGCACTGGAACCATCTGACCAACCTCAATACTTACACCTCAGCGCCCAAATACTGCCCGACTGAACGCCCTGGCTGAGATGCGCCATTTCTGTCATGCATTGCAGATCCTCTTGACTTGGCAGCCTAGTGCCAGGCACTGTCAGATCCAACGCTGTTAAATTTTTATAGTAGTCTATGAACTCCACCGCCAGATGGCGCATTTGCATCACACGCTGAGCTTGTTCTGTGTATATATCGGCACTAGCTATCCCCAATCCGCACAGGAATAGCATAAGCGTCCGTCCATCCAAATCCATTTTATATATTTTATATTTATTATACTAGGCAGTATTATGAAGCGAGTGCGGCACGTTTGAGTTCTAAGTGGATTCCGATCCACGGCGCTCTATTTTATACCTTTCATTACATCGATGATAAGCAGTGCTTGACTAATTTCGAAATCTATTGCGACTTTAATCAATAAATGGGCCATTGATTGCAGACTTCTGGGACAGACGGTCGGCTTGGGTCTGATCGGAATCGCTCTCTGATCAATGACTCATGTCAAAAGTAAGCTCTCTCTTTCTCTCTCTCTCTCTTTCTATCTTTCTCTCTCTTTATCTTATTCATATCCTTAACTGGTTGGTATTTGTTATACACTCAGTGGACTTCATATCGTTGTGGATGTACTCGTGTGAAAGGATTGATATAATTGTACTTTGCTACGAGAAGGTACAAGTTAAAATTCGGTGGCACCGTAGATATATCAATCAGCCGAAGCGCAATATTTCTAAAAGTCTAAATCGATAAAATTGCATATCTGCCACAACTCTTAAGAGAGACTCAAAATTGAAAGCTTGTTGGTAATTCCTTCAAAAATCGGCATATATACTTTCTGCCCACACCCACATCCGTTGCCCCCCAGAACTGTGAACCCAAAAATATGAAATGAACGAATCTTCTACAATTTGTAAGCTAGAATCTTCAATTATTGAAAAGTGTGAAAGAACAAATTTGATTGTAAATGTAGATCGATAAAGTGTATATATCATATATCTCAAACAAGCCAAATTTACCACTACTATTACTACCTCTTTCAAAGATTCAGAGGAAAAATTAGTTATTTTTAACTGGTATAAAGTTGCTACCTGAAAATCAGAAAAACTTAGATATTTAGAAAAGAAGTTTTCTGTAAATGGTGTCATATGATTATATGGAAAGCCGAAAAACTATAAAGACCCAAACAAAGTTGTCCAATGAGTCTTTAACTTTGTTCGAAATGTTTAAGCAATTTGGGTTACATTCAAATATTATGAGACAGTTTAATCTTTGACACTCAATACAAACTGTGTACGCTATTGTAAAAACAATATGGTATTTTCTCATTAATTCATAGTTATCTAATCGGCAGCAATTTTTGATGGAAATTTTTCGACAAGATTTAAGGGAAATAACAATTCCAGTTAAGTAATACACGATGATTCATTTAATGATAATCGCAAGAAATGGCAACAATATGTTGTTTGCAGCTGGCAAATATTATAAGATATTACACTAAACGATCGCCTAGTGTCGTAATCTTATCAAGCTGTCTGTTCTAAGAAGGCTATTGAGTAACGGTCGAATTTTAAGAGTCGATCTAATCCGCTTATGATTTAAATTAATATATACAATTTTTTTCCCAAAGTAATTCCAGAGTTAACAAACTATAAACGGGTGCTTTGAGGATTATTTGTTAGCCGAGTAAGCTTCATAAGCAATTATGTATATATATATTGTATTGATTATTCTGAAATGGCATGTGTTCAATTCATTTTTACCGACTCTTGTTATATCAAAATAAACATTTGAATTTTGGCGCAACAAGCAACATGTGATTAGTTTTTATTAATCGATAATCGATATTGGGATTCATCCACTTTTCAGTATTTAAATGTACCGCATGAACTTTTGGGCACACCTGCTTCGAGTTACCGTTTGACATGTTCTAAGCAGCATAACATTTTGCAAAACGCCAAAATTGTACAAGGCTTAAATTCAGATTATTGATAAGAGCTTAAATAATCACCAAATTAAATGAATTAGAATATATTTTTAATATCGGTTCATGCAACTCTGCGCTTTGCCATTCTCATGAGCACGTACTGTGCAACCCTGTGTGTACAGAGCTAAGAAGAAGAATATGTGAGGTGACAGCTGTCATCTCGCTTTTCCTTTCTTTCCGGTCTCTGCTCCATAGAAGACGCAAAGTACGTGAAATTTAACAAAAATAATCTGCAAAATAATTGCGAATCCGAACAAGTGTTAAGCCAAATTAAATTGCACTGCTAGCGCCGACAATCGCTTCAGCTGCCAATGATTGTGTTGTTTACATTTTCATATACGCTCACGAATTATTCGCTTTTAAGTCAGCGTCTTGTCAGTCAACAACAAGACCTAGAACCACAACAACAACAGCAACACAAGTTCTAATTTGTTTTATATTTTTTTTATTTGTGCAGTATGTTCATGCCAAAGGCCCATCGTGTCGCCATTTATGAGTACCTCTTCAAGGAGGGTGTCATTGTGGCCAAAAAGGACTTCCATGCACAAAAGCATCCCGAACTGGAGTCGATCCCCAATCTGCATGTCATCAAGGCACTGCAGTCGCTGCACTCTCGCGGTCTTGTCAAGGAGCAGTTCGCCTGGCGCCACTACTACTGGTATTTGACCAACGAGGGCATCGAGGAGCTGCGCAGCTATCTCCATCTGCCACCCGAGATTGTCCCCTCGACACTAAAGCGTCCCACACGCTCCGAGCCACTGCGTCCACGCCCAGCGACCGGCGGTGCACGCGGCGCAGCCGATGCCTCCAAGACCGGCGAGGATCGCTCGGCATACAGACGCGCTCCCGGCGGCAGCGGTGTCGACAAGAAGGGTGATGTCGGGCCCGGCGCCGGCGAGGTGGAATTCCGTGGCGGTTTTGGACGTGGCTCGCGCAACTAAGCGCTACCCACTCAAATCCATGCGGCTTTTTTTTTTTGCATTACATCTTAAACGAGTTAAATTCTTGAAAAACGTTCCCAAAACAACAAAAACAACATCATCAACAACTGGAAAAGAAACAAGAAAATTGTGTGCATGTTTTGTATAATAATAAAGCAGAACCAAGACGATCCATTATATATATTATATAAAGCAGGCGCAATGTGAAACACAAATCTTGGTGTTTTTTTTATGTTAGTGCGTAAGAGTTTGCGCGGGCTTTTTGGCTTGGCCGAAACCCGATTGCCTTTTTGCCAGATTGACACATTAATGGTTGCAGCCAAATCATAATTATAAATGTATATATGATTGCAGCCAGATCAAATCGTTATTATAATTATATAAATATATATATGTATGTATGTAAATATGTATATATATAAATATGTATGTATGTAAATATGTATATACATACAGCCATATAGCCCCGCTGCGAATCCAGCGAAGCAGCAACCACAAAATGTGTCAAAGCATTAGCAGAAAAGATTTCAAGTTTACATATGCCACATCTTATAGCCAAATGACAGTTGAAAAACACTAGACGAGAAAAATATATAAGAATTGCAGTGTTTTTTGTAATATAAAATTAGGAGTCGCATTTTGAAGCGAGGCACCAGTTGGAATTGAAGAATCTTTTTGCCTTAAACTAAACATAAAAATCAATTTCAGCTTCATTAGTAGCTGCTTAAGGGTAACCAACTGGGATTCAGTATTTAATTCGACAGAAGCATCGATTTGGTATATTCCATATTTGATTCGACTTCTCCATGAAAGATTCGCTAATCGTAGCACAAAGCTTAAAATTCACAGCAAACTCAATTGCACAAATATTGTTCATTGAGTGCGAAACGCGAATTGTTGGCTATAACTTACCTTCATTTATTTATCAGTCAGCGACAAACAATTCAATTGAAAATATGAAGAATTTCAGCTAAAACATCATTGGAGCTGGACTATTCAACATGGACAACCGAGAACTAGCTCTGACGGACTTAAAGACAATGCACCAATAATAATTGAAATAAAAATCAAGGATGATTTACAATCTGTTGTTTTTTTCTTCATTTTGTTCTAAGCGGTACACAATATATATATAGATAAATATATATTCTACATCTATAAAAGCAAATCAATAGAGTTTCTGGCTGGGTTTTATCGGCGCTTTATGGATATTTTGCCCTTGGCCAAATGCGACATGTTTATCTTGAATTTGGTCTCATTGGAGCGCTTCACCCAGATCTGCAAAAGATGAGAAAATATTCAATTGGAATTCAACTGGTGATGTGGGTAATGAGTGGAGGTGGCCTTAATACGTACGATTTCATTGCCGATTGCTGTAATTGTGGCGGCAAACTTGTTCATGTCCTTGCCTTCGACATAGACCTGCTGGCCGCGACAGAACCAGCGGCGCTCGTAGAGCAGCTTATTGTCCTCGATGCGCGTCTCCACGTAGCTGTTCGCCTCGACGAGTAGATTGTGCGCCTGTTGTTGCTGCTGCTGCTGTTGTTGCTGCTGCTGCTGGGAGTTTGTGTAGGAGCCCATGCCGTTCTGTTGCAGCGGCAACGGTTTGCCGCGCTGTATCATCTTGAGATCGGACTCGATTTCCTTGTCATCCAGCTGGTAGACGAGCAGCTGGCCGGTGGCGGGCTTGCGACGCTTTTCAATTACCGGCAGCGGCTCATTGGGTCGCCGTCGCAGCTTGCGCGTGACCGTCGTCTTGATCTCCATGGAATCGTTGGTCAGCTCCAAGCTGTAGCGTTCGTTTTCGATCTGTCGCTTGCGATCCTCAAAGTCGGCCAACAGATTATCCTTGAGGTCCATCATCTTTTCGTCATACTCCTTCTGCGCGGCCTTCTTCTCTAGAATGTAGTCGCGGTCGACACAGTCGCGCATGTAGTCCTTGTAGATCTCGTTGATGCGCCGTCGCTCCTTTTGCTGGTTGTCTTGCTTGCGAAAACGCTTCATATACTCCGGATGTATTAGCTGATTCAGCTCCTCCAGCTGCTTCTGCAGATTGATCAACTTGTGCTGGTACATTCTACAAAGATGCAAAGATGTGGCAAGTGTGGCGAGCTATTATATCATATTTTCACTTACTGCTCTTTCAGCTCGCTGTTGGTGCCACTGTTGCTGCCAATGCTGCTGTTGTTGTTGTTGTTGCTGCTGTTATTGTTGTTATTGTTGTTGTTGCTGTTGTTGGACGATGTGCCGTTAGTGCCGCCATAACGAGTCGGGCTGCGAAACTCAGTTTCGCTGGCGTCCTCAGTATCTGCAATTACCAAGCATTCCATTCAAATTGAAATTGAAAGCATTTACGTCTTTTTTGGCGGCTTTGAGCCCCAAAACAAATCCAACTCTTTTTTCTTACCTTCCTCGCTGCGTTCATCGCCAATCGACTCGTCGTCGTAGTTGTCACCCGAGTACAGTGTGCAGTAGGCGTTCATTCTTCTTGTTGTGTCTGGGCACAGCGTGGCGCGCACTTTTGCTTATGGCAATTGAGATGATATATTTATGTTTTGTCAGTTTAAGACTGCTGCAGTTGTTTATATTTGTTTCTCTAGGAATACACACACACATAGACGTAAGCCAACTGTAAGTGTTGTACAACGCAGGTCGTTAGCTGATCTGGTAGCGCCATAGTTTTATCGATAGTCCTGACTGTGTGTGACCAGCCATACAAACTTGACAAAATGCAACTCAGCGTAGCCATCTTGAAGCATCATTTAATTATTATGGCGCTCAAATTGAATAAATACGTTATATTTCAATCAAAATATATTTTCGAGGGAACCACTCGAATATTGGAATAACGTCCTAACGTCCTACTTTGCCATACATAGACAATCAATAAATAAATTTTTAGATCAGCATTAATTATTTTCTAATTGATAAATTATAATGAAAATAAATCGAGAACCTTCCACATTATAAATCGCAGGTATTTATGCCGCACATTGTTTATGAATCATGTATTATGAATGCATACACTAATCGGAGCAAAGTGGTTAAGTTAAGACTCCACCCACGCTTGACAGAGCCCACAACTTTATACACATACCGATGTATGTACATATATGAACATCAGATGTAGTGCTTAGCTGTATATTCCATAAGTTTTTAATTTGTATAAACATGTTTGAAGCTATGACAACACAAATATTCAAACAATATATACAGGAATAGACATTACACATTATGGTATTATGGTTGAAACACTTTTTATTTTGCTTGCCAAACGTTGCTGCTGCCTCGAGTGCTGACACATATGCACGTATATATATATATATATATATATTATATGTTCTAGCGTTGTCGTCAAGCAGTGACGCCCACGCGATAGATCTATTTGCCTTAGTTGAAAAATTGGCGTATATACATCAACTAAGAATTCCATGCTAAATCATCTCAAGCGAATTTTGATTGATTTGCAGTTGTCCGGCATTAAAGCGGGGCGAGGTAATGTGGAACATGTATATATGACTATACACACATACATATATAAGTACAGGGCACTTTCGCAAATTAGAACCCATCTTTTATTCTGAATTTCGCTATTGATTTTTGTTTGTGAAAGTTTCCAATTTCTGTATAGGAAATTTTCGGAAAGTATTTAAAAACCTGGCATGATCCGTGCAATCTTCGAGTAATCACTGTATCTCTATATATATGTATGTGTATGTATGTATACACATGTGTATGTATGGTATGCGTATGTGTGTATGCATGGATAAGTGTAGCTGTGTGATGCTAGAGGCAGATGAACATTCTCGACGCTGCTATGGGAAATTTGTTTTTCTTAATTTGATCGTTAGTCAGTCTTGCTTCGCATCTTGCAAATGCACAAATATTTTGACTTATTCGCATTATGTACGTATGTACAGTTGCGGGCAAAATAATAGTAGCGCTAATTCTCAAAGCATTTAATTTAAATATGATCCATTTTATTGTGATAAAATCGAGATCTCTTCAAATCCTTCAATATGAAGAACATTTCAATTCTTCTAAACAAAGAATGATTGCTATTCCAATAGGGAATGTTTCAAAATACACTTATTTTCTAAATGTTAAACGTAGTAAAATATAACCAGCCATCATACCTAATTTTGGAAATATAATATAGCCGCAGTGAAAGCTGAGCAAAATTCACTATTATTTTACTACAAAAAAAGTAATAAATTTAAATAATAATTGAATAAAAATAAATATAACATAACTTGTTTAATAATAAATGAAGGGACAATAATTTTCATTTGTTAATTAATTTTGTAGCTATGTACATTTTTATTGTTTACTTATCTTCAGTATTGAGTGTTTGTGTTTAGATATAATTTTTATAATTTTGTTTAACTAAGTATTTTTTTTCAGCATTTTCCAAAACATATGTGTGCAC
Organism: Drosophila kokeensis; assembly: GCA_035042145.1. NCBI lineage: Eukaryota > Metazoa > Arthropoda > Insecta > Diptera > Drosophilidae > Drosophila > Drosophila kokeensis. Next base: position 1,126,595 of record JAWNLT010000374.1, read on the forward strand.
TACTGTTATTTTTGCCGCAGCTGTATGTGTTTGCATATGGACTAATGTAAATGCTAGTATTTTGGCGTGCGTTTCTGTCGTGTGGTCTTAGCTGAGATCGAGATCAAGATCTTTGCCGCCTTCAAGGTCGACAATTTCAATGAAAATGAGTTTATTGTTTGGACAGTGGCATTAACGGCCGTCGCTGTTAGCAGCATCCATCCACGTGGGCGCTGCCGAAAACACCTCAGCAGAGGATGATGATTGTTATTTTATTTTTGAAATTCATGATTGAATTTATTGTATTACCCATATTTCGTTTCGGTGTTTTTTTTTTTGTCGTGATCGCTGCGATTCGTTGTCAGTGCATACATTTTTAAATTAATTGAAAATATTCATAATTAACAGCGCACTCAAATGATTTGCAAGGGCTGATGACTTCTGCGGTTTGCCGCCGAACCGTAAAAGGACAGGCTCGATATAGTCATAAATGTCGATATGCGATGCCCAATGTCATTGATTACTCATCTCGCTTTGCATTTGTTTACAAACAAATCGAAACGATATGGAAATGTGTCGCTAACTTTGCCACCACCCACATGTTTTTTAGCCAAACACTCATATGTGTGTGTGTGTGTTTGTGTGCATGTCTGAATACGCACTTACACATGTGCATATTATTAGAACGCAAAACCGATATGTGTCTGAAGTTACAAAGTGGCTTCAAATCTGTTGTTCATTGCCCTAAAACGGCTGTGATCATTAAGTTTTAAACCGGTTGACATTGCCATTACTGGTTACTGGTTATTGGTTACACTTCCACCCCCACAATGTTGGCAATGTGGAACAGAGATAGCAACACCATTAACTGTTTGTTTATTTTTAGATGGTTAATGTTAGTCGACTTGCTGGAAATGCTTATATGCATATTCATAATAATGTGCATGTAATTTCAAAACTGTCAAGTAAAGTTAAAAATGAAGATGGTCGACAATGAATACCCTTTGGGAAGCACGTGTAGTTGAAAGCGTGTCGATATGTCTGACGTGCAAAACTAAAACTGAGCATTCGTAGGGCAAGCAGGCAGGCACACTCTTCCCTCACACTCAACCACTCCCAATTACCATCCCATTCACACTCGCATTCCATTCGTAGTCCATTCACTTGTTCCTTGCCGGCGAGAGAGCTACGGCGAGAAAGAGAGTGTAAGTGGGTTGTGTTGACGATGTGTAGATGTGTGGGTGCTTTACTTAGTGGTTCGCATTCGCATTCTCTCTCGCATTCGCTCTCGCGCTCTCTCTTCTGTGCTGCGGTGTTCTCTTTTGTGGTTGCGGTCGCGGCGTTGGCGCTGCGCTATAAAAGCGTTCACATACCGAAAATGCAAAACAGTCAAACAGAAAACTTTGAGACGCGGTGAATTGTGCGATCCGAGTTGCTCGACACATACACAAACAAATAAATACATATAGGAAGAAAACATTTGTGATTTTTTTTGGTTCTGATTAGAAAGTGAATATATACATACACAAGTTGGTCAAGTCCAATTGGTAGAAGCACAAAGAAAACTACAGCGGTACGCGTGAAAACAACCCGAAGCAGAAGCAAGAAGAAGAAGCAGCTGCAAACTCAAGAAGTTTTGTAGTTCTATTTAACCACAACACACACACACACAAAAAAAAAACAAAAATGGCCGAGGCTAATAAGAGAAATATTCCCATCAAATTGGGAGACTTCAGCGTTATCGATACGGAATTCAGCAGCATACGGGAACGCTTCGACTCCGAGATGCGCAAAATGGAGGAGGAGATGGCCAAGTTTCGTCACGAGCTGATGAACCGCGAGGCGAACTTCTTCGAGTCAACCAGGTAAGCAATCCAACATGATAAATTTAAATCGGAATGTGCTAACAAGTCTCTTTTCTTGACTTGCTTGTGTGTGTGTGTGTGTGTGTGTGTGTGTGTGTGCGGTGTGTGTGTGTTTGCGTCTTGTCTAATATTGTTTTGACCAGGCTCTTACCACCAGTCTAAAGCGTTGAATTGTTTTTCCAGATAAGGGTCAATTCCGTAATGGAATCCAATGGTCTTTATTTGCTTTTATATACATAGTTATATTTAGATTGCGATAAATCTGTAATAGATTAAACAATAAAAGTCAGCATTCATTGTAAATAACTAATTAATTAATTAATTAATTAACTAAAATGCAGACTATTTCGGAATATTCCAGAATATACAATCGAAACTCATATCTCTAGCTATTACTCCAAGTAATTGAGAAATAATGAATAAATATATATAGAGAGAGAGAGTATCGATTATGAAAACGGTACTTGAATATGTTTATGTTTTCTAAAAAAGTATCCTGAGCGTCTATAGACTGTGAAAACGATACTCAGCATAAGACCAAGTTACATACTCTTTAGGATACCCCAAACATTTTCATCTAAAAATAGCCATGCTATGGCACGGTAACATCATCATCAGCATCATTATCGTCGTCGGCGCCGACAGAATGGCTGGATTACGAACTGGGGCTAAGGCCATAACGGCACTGAACGCCCCAGATACTCGCACACATGTGATATATATATATATATTTGTATATGTAATTGAACATATGTATATGTGGGGGAATGAGTCACTTTGGTTTTTTTTATTCTAACCCCCCTCTATGCGGCGCTTAATGTTTATTGGTTCCCTGGCCGAACCGCGTACCTCGCCCTCCGCACCATATGCGCATATTTAAAAACTGCAAAATATTTTCATGTCAATTTATTTATGTTATTTTTTTTTCATTTCTCATTTTTACACTTGATCATTTTTGGCTAGCAAACTAGTCGCAGATTTCTCAAATACACATACACATGCAGATATATATACATTTGTTGGTTTCTGCCATGCAACCCTGCTTTTAACGGTATCCCGTGCTTGCATTCAAGAATATGTAGAAGAACAAAAAAAATACGTATTTCTGCACACAATATGATGTGGCGTAACGGAATTATACCGTACAGCTGCACGCACACACACACACACACGCAGACAGACTATTATGCAGACATGTGAATATATAATTAAAATATTTACTAAATAAACAGACAATGTGAAGGCGTCGGTTAAAGATTGAAGCAAAACAAAAATACATGCATACAAATGTGCTAAAAGAGCACAAAAAGATGTACAGGCTATGTACAAACAAATGTACATTTATACATACTTATGTACTTCTACACATCTAAAGAGAGCAAAATGACGTCGACGTTGCGTTGACGTTGCCGTCGCGGTTGCGCCTCGCTGGCCTTTCAATCTATCAGTCTTGCTTGTAGCTGCGAGGCGACGATGCGTGGGCGCCACTTGAGGCGAATTCGAAAAGTCTATCGCCTTAGCTTAGCTTCGACTCTGGTCTAGAACAGCTAATGATGACATAATCATAGTGATTCCTTGGCTTCACTGCATATGCATGCTCAATAATAAAGCCAACGCTAACGTTGGCATTACCATTAGCGTTAACGGTAACGTTAGCGTTAACTCAAGAAAACTTTGTAAGCAAGGTTTCGGATTGCGTGCGGTTGGCTCAGAACAAAACTTTCACACAAAAAGCTGCGTAAAAAGTTTTGTCCAACTGAAAATGAACCGAAATTGCTTTTGTTTTTATGTTCGAGGCCTATCAATGTTTCACATTGGGTGACCCTGCAACCGAATTCGCTATTGGGTGCAGGGTGGTGTGGTGAACAATTTAGGGTAGGTAGGATAGGGGAGGGAAAATTAAGCCATGACTCATTTGGTATCGAATATTAGTCGGCGTTTGCATATTAGCTATAAAGGCAGACAAACCCTCAAAGGGCCCACAGCGGGACATCTGCCGCTGGCTATGTAGTGAATGAGTAAAATCAATTGTTTGTTGTTGGGCGTTTAAAAATAAATGATCACGTCATTGGCATCTGGGTTCGACATACACATATACAATAGGCAACTAATTGATTTTTCTAAAATACTATATACTCTTCGAAATTGTATTATTCCTTTATATGTGCACTGTACATTGTATGTATAAATACATTTAAAATGATCAAGTGCTATTTAGATTATTCAAATTCCAGATATAAAACGTATTCTTTGTATGTACATAAATGCGATCGATCGATTGATCGGCTTTAATTAATACAATGGTTGGGTCGCAAAATAAAAATACTTTGGGTCGAGATCTATAATTATAGTTTTCAATTTATTATATATTATTTCCATAATGCGTATTTGAATCAGAAGATATGGAACTATCTTTAAAAGTATGAATAATAAACCAGTTGATCTAATTCCCGAGGCCCAGTGTCTTTGAATAAATTGGCATTGTTCTCGATGCTCGATGATTTGGCTTTGTGCACAATTCCAGGGTAATTTAAAGCGACCCGATCCAATTTGCAGCTCAATGGGCGATCTGCCAATTGTGGACAACATTTATTAGTTGCATGTATTCTACTCGGGTATTGTGCTCGACAAAGAGAGAGAGGGAGATAGAATAAGAAATAGAGATAGAGAGAGAGGTTGGGTTCTGGGTTGAGTTGGGGATCAGCGGTATTGTTTATGCAAATACCTCGTTCGTACATACTACAAACATTCAAAACTTGTCCCGACCGCAACTATATACATACCATACCTATGTATGTACATATGTATCTTTCTACTTGCACCCGGCACTTTGACTTGAAATTGAAGTGTTGACCGTTTATGGATAGAGATTAAACATCGAATTTGTGGGTAATCAACGTGGCATAATAATTTCATAATTTCGTTATTTTGATTTATTCTGATATGATGAAAAACCATAAGTAAACAATAGCAGTAATTGAATATAAATGTAAAATAACCATAACCATATTTCGCTACAGATGTATGTATGCATTTGTATGCATATTGGAATATTTCTGATAATTTATGTGCTGCCAATTTTGCTTAGCCGTGATGCAACTGATGATGCTGTCGATAATAAGTAATCGCCAGATGATATCATGCTAATTTTTAGCACAAGCATTTCGTAAGCTGTTTGCGGCCTGTGCGAGATTCGATGACACTTGTAATCGCTGTTGATCGATGATCGATGATCAGCTTCAGTGCCGTGCTGTCTGCCTACCGATTAGCTTTTGTTTAGTTGCAACTAAACTGAACGACACTTGATATGCGTTGTTGTTTTTGTTTTGCTTGTTTCACTTCGTGTATTTTGTTGTATTGTTTTTTCTTTTTCTTTCCTGCAGAGCTTTTCCATAACAATAACGAATAACGCAAAATAATGCATGACATCATCAGAAGCGGCGGCAACGGAGCGAGAGAGATTCGAACTTGAGCGTATGCCGTCGTCAAATCTATATACAGATATATATATGTGTGTGTGCTGAAGAGAGTCGATATATATATATGTGTGTGTGTATGTGTCTGTCTGTTTGCTTCTGTGTTGTGTTTTTTGGCTAGCCATAAGCAATTTAGCGCCAACACGATACTGCTGTGTTCCGGCAGGTGCTTTGACTTCCTATACTCTATGATTACTACTGTAGCTCCCCTATGGCCAATGAGCCACAGTTAGAATTAACGGTTTCCACTATTAGTCACACACAAGCGTACGTAGGTAGGGCAGCCATGTGTTTGTGTGCATGTGCATGTGTGGGTTGCATTTAATAGTAGTTTAGTTGCTGCACGGTTGTCGGCAGCAAGGTCGGCTTCGGGCACGTTTACAGTTGCCAGTCGATGGCACGCTTATCAGCTTGTCAGATTGTAGGTGTATGTGTGGTTATGCGTATGAGTGTATTTGTGTGGAGCAGCGTGCGTGGTCAGAGATCTTAGACGGCAAGTACGGTTTATTGGTCTGCGTTACTCAATTTCATTTTCGGTTTTCTGTTTCTGTGCAAGCTTTTATGAGTGCGTGTGTGTCGGTGTGTATGTGTGTGTGTCTCGGTGTGTGTGTTTATATATGTGTATAATAGCTTTTAGCACCTTAACTATTTAAGTTGATAAACAAATTAAAAATAATCAGATGAACTGTTAACCAAATGCTTTATCTTATAAATATGTATATACATATATTTATATATATACAATATCTTTCTTTCTTCCCCTACAATAATTACATGCTGCTTTGGAAATAAAAACAACTGCAATTAAAATACATACATAAACATCTCTTTAACTGATTTATAATATTTTCCTCTTGAAAAGCTCTACTAAAAAAACTACAACTACAACCAGGTACTCTGTCAAATATGATATAAAATTTCACTCTTCTTTTATTTCTTAAAAATATGTTTTATGTAAAATTTTCAGTTGGTTTATTTATTTAGTTGTTGTTGCTAATAATGCTACTTTCTAAAATACTGACTGATTTGTTCATAATAACCACACATCCATTTGTATGTATGTAAGTTTTGGTAAATACTTATATATTTTTTAAGTTTTTGTAGAAGTACACACATACACAATAAATAAATAAATACACTCTGTATTTGCACTGTATTTTGACTGACAGAATCGTGTGTTGTCACTTAACCAAAAGTTTAACAAATTCTTTTTAAAAAACACACACAAATACATACATGCACTGAAAATGTAGATACACAAAATCATATGCGGAATATTTGGCAGGTGTTTTAATATTATCTAATGCTCAGAGTTAAAACAGCTTTGAGAGTTCAATCCACTTGAAAGTTGCCAGATTTTGTTTCAATACACTAAAAAACTTCCAGTGTGAATATGGGATAATTTCCGAGGCATATACATATGTGTTTTTCTAGTTATAGAAAATGACTCAAACAGATATTTGGTAATGCCTGTCTAGTTGGCCAGGTTGGCGCCTGAAAATCTTGGCACCTATGCCAAATGCTTGTGCTCATTGTGTCTGAGCAGAACAGCAAGAGAAATAACTTAAATCAGCGAAAACATTAGATTTAAGTTATTTACGAGTTGCCGAAGATTAAATACCCTTGCGCACATCATAGAAAATGAACACGATAATCCTTCTCCTAAGAAGGAGGCTCTTTCTAGCAACTGAAACAACAAATGATTAGAATATATATACGCAAATAAAATGATTTCTATAGACTAAAATTGCATTAAGGTCAAATGCTATCTGAAAGAAACTCATTTGCATACACATATACATATATGTATATATACAGTGAGTGATAGCTCAAGTGGACCAGGGTAAAAGAAAATAAGTAATTGCCTGCAACTTATTTGGACCAGATACATTGTGGACACCAAAGTGCAGGTGGGGAAACCTAAGTTTATTAGGGTCATACATTCATATTGATAATTAATACATGTACCTACCGACGGTTTTTGGAATTTTTGAAAAATAATGAATAGCTAAGCTTCTGGCAGGCAATTACGTTTTTTCTTTGACCCTGGTCCACTTGAGCTGTCACTCACTGTATATGCAAGCATACAAATGTATATAGATTCCACACTCTAAAAGGATCTTTGAAATGCAAATGAAATATGCTTATGCTATACATATGTACACCTACATTCCTACATATGTGTATATATACCCTATGTGCTCCCCCCAATTCGCTGTATTTTTTTTGTTGAGCTGCACAGCTGCCAGCTGTCATTATAAATTATAAATAAACGCTGCTCCAGGGCGGAAATCCCTGATCGTATTTAGAAATAAGTACGTGGTAAGGTTAGGACACGTTGCTGCAACTGCAACTGTACTGCAACAAGCAGAGCTCAGCCTTAGCTACGATACTTCGATTTGCCATCAGTTGCATTTGAAGCGCGTTTGACAGCGGGTTTTGCATTCACCAATTTCCCAATATCAATTTGTATTCCGATTTGAATTTGGTCCACGTAATGGAGGCATTTACACGCATCTTTCATAAAACGTTTCGCACGAGCAACACAACAACAACAACAACAACAACATCAACAAGAACAACAAATACTTCGACAAGGTGTACAATTTATGATTTTGTAGATATAAATACTGTACACAATTGTAATTAATGATGTGCCCCTAACTAATATGATGTATTCATATTTGCATTATTTCTTTCGCAGCTCAACGACAAACTCGGCACTGCCATCGCGAGTACCCAAGCAACAAAATTACGTGTCCGATATTAGCTCGCCCTTGATACAGGTACGTACGTCTCTCTAAACATATTGTGCTGAAAGAGAGCCAAGCTAACTAATTGTTTATTCCTCACTTCTTGCATTGCTGCATCTGCAGGATGAGGGTGATAGCAAAGTGCTGAAGCTGCGCTTCGATGTCAGTCAATATGCGCCCGAGGAGATTGTTGTGAAAACTGTCGATCAGAAGCTGCTGGTAAATATTTATAAGTTTATGGACATATATTGATGTGTATATCTAATATATTTAACCATCTTTTCAGGTGCATGCCAAGCACGAGGAGAAGTCTGACACAAAGAGCGTGTACAGGGAATACAATCGTGAATTTCTGCTGCCGAAGGGCGTCAATCCCGAGTCGATACGCTCGTCCCTCAGCAAGGATGGTGTCCTAACCGTGGACGCGCCATTGCCCGCCCTTACTGCTGGCGAAACTCTGATTCCCATTGCGCACAAGTGAGGTGGAACAACAACTGGTTGCGGTAGCATCTTTCATCCCCCATGTTGAGGCCAGCTATCCAAATATCCCGAGCGCCGTCAGCGTATTTCTAGCACCTACTAAAATCGCAACAGATGATTAATCCCTCAGAACTTTTGGGGACACCACAGATCAGAATTCAACAATTGGCCGCCTATATGATTATAGAATTTTTTGTTTTTGCATTAAAAGCTAAATATTATAATACTGACTTACTTCTCATACTTAACTGTAATAACTTAAGTGTAATGCAAATTATTATTAAATTTGATTAATTTAATTGATATTTATAATTCTCGCAATTAAATGTTATTATTTTCTTGTCGTAGTCGCCAAACGCATTTGTTTTTATACCCGCCTCCATAGAGGATAATATAATAAAGTAACTCATTAAAGATGGGATCGGATAACACTAAAATCACATATATACTTGCATATATGTACTATATATTGTTGCTTATTGCTAGCCGCTGTTGTATCTGAGACGTGTCAATCATTCCATTTTCTCCGGCAAGGTTTTACAATATCTACATATGTATGGAAGGTCTGTAGTGCTTTTTGGATCTTTCATTGAGTTCTGAGAGATCTAAGATATATGATATAATATAATATGGCTCTCCAACTACTCTGCAGTAGATGTTCATATATAGTTCGATGTTGAGTTTCCGAGATAGCATGCTTAGAGGTGAGTAGAGGAGCATGCTGGCCCGCTCTAAATTGTGTGTCTCTGTATCAAATACATACATATAACACATGCTGGCTGTGATGTATGAACGTACATGCATACGTATGCTTAGGCGTGTACGTCATGATGTTTCTTAGTCTTTCAATTAATATAGGTTCTGTTTATATTTCATCTTAATAACATTTATTAATGTAGCCAAACTTAAAAATGCAACAGGAGCCAAAGTCCGAGCCCGCGCATATGCGCAGGGATGTGGACACGATGTCCACAGCGCTCCTGATAGAGGATCCCCGCTACCGCATTCGTCCCATGCAACAGGTCATTTCCGCACTGATTGGTGGCCTAATCACAACCTTTGTAGGTGAGTACTTTGAAATGAGAGGAGCAGGCAGGTGTTCCATTCATATTGATTGAAGCAAATTGTTTGGATATCCAGTCACGCCCCTGGAAGTGGTGAAGACACGCGTCCAGACACAATCGAAGAACCACATGCGAAGGCCCCCAGTTGTATCCAAGCTATGCTATGTCTTCCATAACGGTCTGATGACGCACATCTGCAAGCCAAATGCCAGCGATTGCTTGATCAAAAATGCCGCCGATGCAACCAATTTGCGTCCACTGCGCGGCACCATGGTGAGTACAAGGTGCAAGATCCTCGATCTTCTAGTTGACAGCAGAACGTATTTGGAAACAGAGTGAGAGCATAAAGAGCAGCCAGCAGCAACTTACTTACAGATCTAGTTTCCTGCAGGATGAATTTCTAAAAATCATTTGCTACAAGGGTGTTTCCGGCCTCTGGTCCGGATTAAGTCCGACGCTCGTTTCGGCGCTGCCGTCAACAATCATATATTTCGTGACCTATGAGTATCTGAAACATTCGTTCGCCAATCTCTATAATATATGGCAGACGGATTCACGCTTGGCCGAAGACGGCGATATCAAGAAGCAGGTGAAGACAGCGTCGGAGATGAGACTGACGCTACCATACGTGGTGCCAATGGCATCGGGGATGTGTGCACGTACGGTCGTTGTGACGGCCATAACGCCACTGGAAATGGTGCGCATCAAGATGCAGTCGGGCCTCGTAACATACACGGAGCTGTGGATTGTGCTGCGTACGCTAATCAGGACGCAGGGAGTTTTAGGATTGTGGCGTGGCTGGCCGCCGACTGTGATGCGGGATGCACCCTTCTCGGGCACCTACTGGGCCGCCTACGAGTACATTAAGCGTGCCTGCAATGTATCAGAGCCATCGCTTTGGTTCAGCTTTGTCACGGGCGCAGCATCTGGTGCGGTGGGTGTTAATATCATCATCTCTGTCGTCGAACATAATCATATGCTCCTTATCTGTCAAATGAATTGTACACATTTTAGTTGGCCACATTGGTGACAATGCCGTTCGATTTGATTACCACGCACACTCAAATTGAGCTGGGACAGGATATCCTATACACGGACTCGTCGGGCGGTGCAGCTGGCAAATTTGGCACCGCAAACAAGGCCGCCAGTGCAACGGCATCCGTCAAACAGTCGGTGTTATCGCGCCTCCGTACATTATATCGACAGCAGGGCATACGGAGCCTCTACGTCGGCATTGGTCCACGGCTGCTGCGTGTCATGCCCGCCTGTGCCATTATGATATCGGCATTTGAGTATAGCAAAGCGTACTTCTTTAGGTACAATCTTGATCTCCAGGAGGCCGGTATGTAATCGTTGCAAATATCAAATGCTGCTTTGAGCATTTTACAGCACTAATTTAGCGCTGCATTTGATTGCAAACGGCGACAGTTGTTGCACCCACCTATCGAATTGCTTAAAAGTATCGATGCCATGCATGACTGCTTTGCTACAAATACAGCTGAAATATATGGCAAACAGCTGTTGCAACTGCAGGCCGGCTCGTAAGTCAGCTGGTCAATTATCGATAAGTTTGACCGCACTTCACAACACGCACCCACACTGTCAACCGTTGATAAATGTTATAGGGAAAACTATATTTTTTATTTATCTGGAGCTTATAACGTGCGCATTTGTACGTCCATAATTTAAAGACAGTAACAACCAAATAGCGCGTACAATAATTAACAATAAAATTTAGGTTACCGTCGTGCCTCTTAACGCGCCAAGCCAAGTGAAGCATGCCGGAGTCAAACACAAAACCCAATCCAGCAATAACAAAGGGCAACTATGGGTCAGCTGCTTTCCGCACAGAACCGAAGTTCACGATGACAGACCCCAGATTTCGAATCCGACCAATGCAGCAAGTTGTGTCTGCCTGTACCGGTGCTATGATCACCGCCTGCTTCAGTAAGTGACAAAACAGAGCGTTGCTTTATATATACCCTCTACTAAACACACGTGTACAGTAGTCGCTCCGAATGCTGGAAGTTTTTGTTTTTTTTTTTTAATTTCAATTATCCTTAAATTTGATTAATAGTTCTTCTAAAATTCCTAGTGTTTCGAATCTAAAATCTGTTGAACATTTCATCACATTGTACTATAAAATTTTCAATATTGTCTATATCATTATTATTATATAACTAAATGGGCTCAATTTCCAATTACTTGCGAACTGTTATAGCGAATAGCCGCTGTATATCACAAGTATATACATGATAATAATTATTTCACCATATTATGTGCTGATTACAGTGACGCCATTGGATGTTATTAAGACCCGTTTACAGGCGCAACAGTCGGCGTTGCTGTCCAATAAGTGCTTTCTCTATTGCAATGGCCTCATGGATCACATATGTCCATGTGGCCCGACAACGCCCACGCCTACTTCAGCTTCCAGTCATGCATTTACCAAGCTAGCGCCGGCATCCTCCACCCATTTTACGGGCACAATTGTGAGTATATCTCGTGGATAATATACCAAGATTTATATTTTGAATGTCAGTTTCACTCTTTCCTGTGCAGGATGCATTCATTAAGATTAGCCGCGCTGAGGGCATTGGCTCACTGTGGTCCGGTCTGAGTCCGACGCTCATCTCTGCCTTGCCCTCGACCATTATATACTTCGTGGCATACGAACAGTTTAAGGCACGATTCGTCGATCTGCACTACAAATATATGGCGCCCGGTCAAATATCACCCTACAAAAGGGACATTCCAATGCTGGTGCCGATGCTTGCTGGCGTCACTGCCCGCATCCTGGCCGTTACCTTTGTTAGTCCCATTGAAATGATCCGCACCAAAATGCAATCGCAAAGGATGACCAACGCCGAGATGCTTGGCTCCATCCGGCAAGTGATGCAGTCGCAGGGCGTCTTGGGCCTCTGGCGCGGTCTGCCGCCAACAATACTGCGCGATGTACCCTTCTCTGGCATCTATTGGACCTGCTATGAGTACCTGAAAAGCAGCTTCCATGTCGTCGAGCCCACGTTTGCCTTTAGCTTTGTGGCGGGCGCTATTTCAGGCTCTGTAAGTTCCTACAAATAATTATTATACTCTTGCCGCGCGGTACGGAATGTACAATTTTGCATTTTTAGAATAGTTGTTTGTGTAAATGTAATCTTTGCCTTAGATGTTCTTGTTTCTTGCCGCACTTAGTCTTAATCTCATTCATCTTTATATTCCTTCAGGTTGCTGCAAGCATTACGACACCATTTGATGTCATTAAGACGCATGAGCAAATCGAGTTCGGTGAGAAATTCATATTTGCAGGTAGGCCTCTTGCTACAACTAATATACCGCTCGTTGGCAACTCCACTGATGCTTCGGTTTGCCTTACGCTAGATAATCCACCAAAGAGTGTGCCGACCAAATCAGTTTTGGATCGCTTGGCAAGCATTTATCGCTTAAATGGACTCCGTGGCATATTCTCAGGACTGGGACCGCGTCTGTTTAAGGTGGCGCCAGCCTGTGCGATCATGATTTCGACTTTCGAATACAGCAAAGCGTTTTTTTACCACTACAACGTGGACCAACACAATCAGGAGTTGCTGGCCAGCAACAATGCGACCAGGTCAAATGTGGTTGCAGTCTACACGACGAGTGGAAAGGATTAGGGCCAACTGGAAATGGCTCTAGTCAGTTGCTACGGGCCTGTAAATATGTAAATTATGACTAAACTTTAATGCAAAATTGCTGGTCTGGTGCACATTAGGCAGTTTGAGTTTTACAAAACGTAAAATTGATGAGTGAAATAAAATTGTTGTAATTTGAAATGCTTCAACATTGGAATACTTTTGCGCCGTTTCGATAGCTTTAAGAGCAACTCTTTGGTTAACTTCGATAGGCGAGCATATGTTTGCTCCCATTATCGATAACGCTGGAACACGTGTCGCCCTCTTGTTTGTTTGTGGTTTTACATTGCGTTATAAATAACTACATAAAATGGATAAGCCGCAAATAATTAAAATTGACGGAGATATACCAGAAACATCATTCGATGTTGCAGCAGAGTTAAAAAGAGATGAACAGAAAACTCCTAAACAATCTACACAAAACAAATCCAAAGCCGAAAAGGTGCTTAAGCCCGAGGTAAGTATTCCTCGCGGCCAACCAAAATCCAATCGGCCATGGAAGACGCCCAAACAAAAGTGAGTCGAATACCTACCTATACTTGGATGGTCATGTTCAGAAAAATTTAAAAAAAAACACCCACAACTTATTTCCAGATTCAGTAAAATACAGAAGACCATAAACCGGCTGACGTTTAGAAAGAAAATGGATCTGCGGAACGAAATGCGTTACATTAAGGAGCAGTCCAAGGGGATCAAGGAGCAGCGCAAAGAAGCTGCCGTCCAGCGTCACCAGCGTAGCGTGGAGAACGCCGAACGTCGCCTGGCCAATGAGCGTCGCTCCGAAGTTGTGCAAGTGATCAAGAATCCGGCCAAGCTGAAGCGCATGAAAAAGAAGCAGATGCGAATGATCGAGAAACGTGATTTAAGCCAAGTTAAAGTTGTATAAGTTGGCTATTTACTCTAGTTTACACTTACGTTTTTTCCCCCTTTTAAATATAACCAGTTTTGTAATACGATTCATCAGCACTGTTTTATATGGTAGGGACTAATGTGAAAAAATGCAAGATGTAACAGTATTCCTTTTGTTTAATGTAGTTAATGTAAAGTATGTACGTATAAACATTTATAGTTAAGTATTAGCCTAGTTTAACAAATTAACATAGTGTTCCAAGTTGACAGCATAACCCTCCACTTGCCAGCCGCCGCTGTCAAGTCGAAATTTTGCCAAAATCTGTTTGCGTTGTTCGTTCAAAGTGTGACTCTGCCCGGCTTTTGGTGTGGTGGAAGTGGCATTCTGCATTTTGGCTTTAATGCGAGCACGCAACTTTAGGTCCAAGTGATGTGCCAGCGTTTGCAATTGCGGCTGTTTGGTCTTTGCCTCTTGTAGATCGGTATGCGGTGTTGGACAGTGGAGCAAATGTTTGATGAAGTCGTAAATCGAATGAGAAGCTGCGTTATAGTCGGAATCCGTTAATGTTAAGCTATTGTATGCCCAGGCGTCACTGCTGGGCTCCTCGAGTCGGTTATGCATTTGACGGATAACAGCTTCGGGCACAATGACGTCTGATCCGCGCTTCCTATTGGCCAGCAGGCAAGCAGCAAAGGGGGTCGCTACATGGATTTGAGCAAAAATGCAGTTTTGAGCGCGGCACTGCTGATATAGCTTATAGCGCATACTGCGATAATAATGATTATCATCGCAAACAATCAAATAATTGTCGCTCTCAATTGCGGACATTGCTCGTCGTACTTTTGCCGGGAGACCAAGAAGCAGTGGATCATTATGCCTGGTTCGAATTGTTTCGATGACTTGGGTTAACAATTGGGAGATGTTGTCGCGTTCCCTTTTATGTTCATTGTCATTGTGGAAGTAGTCATCGTAGCACACGTGGAAAACGTTCCAGCTGCCCAAATCTGCCTGGTGCTGCAGTATCCAGTTGCTGAGACATGTTTTGCCGGCGCCAGGCAGACCTATTAGCACAAGCAGACAAATGCGCGACATCTATAGCTATCAATGTTTGTATGTGTGTGTGAGGGTGTGTGTTTGTTTAACTATCTAGTATTGAAAATAGGAGCAGTGGCATGACATTCCAATCCTGCTGCTACATGACCAAATTGCCCGGCGTATTGTTGCTGCTGTTGGCGGGCATTAGCACCGCGCTAGTGGCAGCGACTTCCTTTTCTTTAAGCTGCTCTTTAATACGTTCCTCCTGCTGGTACTGCTCTAATTTTTTGGCATTCTCTTCCACTTCTTCCATGCGTTTGACGTTAATTTTGGTTTGCACATCGACGTAGGCTTTCATCATATTTTGATTAAAGCGCGCAAATTTGGTCACGCATCTGTCCACGCAGGTGTTCTACACATAATAAGTATTATACTACGATACTATAATGTGGTACGCAAATAGTCGCATTTGGCTTACCTCCTGTTCAAAGAGCTCGCGCTGACTGAGATTATCAACGCAGCGATTGAAGCACAACTCCGTCACTTTGTTGTATAATGTGAGAAAATCCTTCAACTGCAAGGCGAATGTTTATGAATTAAAAGTGACGCAGTTACACTTAACATGCATACATTACGCAAATCTGAATCCATTTGAATAGCCTCCAAGAAAAAATAACTGATTTGAAGTCGATCACAAATATGAATTTATAGTGCCTTTTGTATTAAAGGCCGTAAGCAGCAAACAGCTGTCTTGCTTTTGGCTTATGACAAGTGTAGTCCTATCGATTGAGAACATCGCACACGTCGCAAACATATCGATTATGTTTCTTGGCAGTATAAGATTTCGATATTGCTTCTGAGGAAAATAATATTTTTAATTTAATTTAATTTATATATAAAATAATATTGAAAACATTTGTCGTGCAGTAATTTTGTTCAGTAACATTGTTCTCAACTCTGCAAATGCTTATGCGCACTTTCTTGTTTCCTTTTTTAATGCTATCGATAAATTTAGGAGAGCGCTTTTTGCCAGCAATGGCAATGCACTTGTAACTTATTGAACGTGCAATGTAAATACATTTGACGTACGCATGCATCAAACATCACAAACATACATACATATGTGTAAGAAGAACAATTAGAAAATCAGGTTAGCCAGCCGCACGTGCAAGCATATCGCTCATCTCTAATGTGTACCTGTAGGACTGGATTCTAACGACAATCAACGTGTTTACAATAAGTTTTTATTTTTATCAAGTACTTACGCACATGTACGTTGTGCCCTATATGCTGCCCAAGCCAAAGAAATACTTGAGCTGTCTGCGGGAATATTTCGGCTTAGAATCTTTTAAGCCACTGCAATGGCAGATAATACGCGCTCTACTAACGGAAAACCATGGCGATGTTTGCACTGTTATAGCCACTGGATATGGCAAGTCGTTGATCTATCAGTTTCCCGCCTTCTACCTGAATAAAGTGGTCTTTGTCATATCGCCACTAATTGCGCTAATGGAGGATCAGGTGAATGCCCTGAATTTCAAATCGAAATCTGGCGACTGCGCCTGTTTGCTGGGCACAGCACAGGAGGATCGTTCCATTAAGGAGCGGATTTTGAGGCTACACTTCAGATTGGTGTACGCGACGCCGGAGTACATAACACGTGGCAACGGCCTCAAGCTGCTACAGGATTTGGGTCGCAATTTGGCGCTGATTGCCATTGATGAAGCTCACTGCATCTCCAAATGGGGTCACGAGTTCCGGCCTGCTTATCGTCGGCTCAGCGAGGTGCGGTCGGCTGTACCGCAAGTGCGCTTTTTGGCGCTAACCGGCACCGCAACAAGACGTGTGCGCGAAGACATTTGCCAGCAGCTTCACATGCATAACCCGCTAATCCTCTGCAGCGGCCTGGATCGCCCCAATCTTGAGTTGACGGTGCGTGCGAAGAGTTCGGTTATTTGGTCGGACCTGCAGCCTTATCTGAGCTGGGCGGCCGAGGCGGCCGGTTCGGTTATTATCTACAACAACACCATACGCGACACTGAGCACATGGCCCAAGAGATAAGCAGGCATGGCATGCGCTGTCACAGCTACCACAGCAAGTTGCCGTTGGAACTGAAGCGCCGCAATCAACAGCAATTCGCCAGCGATGAGGTGCGCCTCATAGCGGCAACAACGGCCTTCGGCCTGGGCATCAACAAGCCCAACGTCCGCGTGGTGGTGCACTACGGTGCGCCCAGTGACATGGAGCGCTACTACCAGGAGATTGGTCGCGCCGGCCGCGACAATCTGCATGCCAAATGTGTGCTTTTCTATAGCGACGCAGATGCTGCAATTAACCAACGGTTGCAGCACAGTCAACCACTGACAGCCCAACGTAGCGAGGAGCTGCAGCAGCTGGCCAAAGTCATGTTGGAGTACACACAGAGCAACCAGTGTCGGCGGCAGTTCATACTTAAGTACTTTGATGATCAGGCTGCTGCTCGCAGCCAGCCGCGTCGCAATTGCTGCGACAACTGCCGCAAGGCGCAACATTTGAAATCTGCACCCGTAGAGCAGTTTGATGTCAGTAGTGAATCACGTCTGCTACTTTCCATGCTCAGGGACTTGAATGGCAGCGTTGGTCTTGGCAAACTAATACTTGGGCTGCGCGGCTCGCGCAGCAAAAGCCTAAGCATCAAGTGTCGGACCCACGAGAACTTTGGCAAGGGTGCCCATCGATCCATAGCCTGGTTTAAGATACTCGCTGAGCATCTGAAGGCCACGGGTTACATAGAGAATGAATATCTGAAGAATGTAAAGTGTGCCTTTGGCTTTCTCATGCCGCAGGTTACGCTTAAGGGATGCCGCTGGCTGGACTATGAGCCGACTGAAGCCAAGAAGATAATCATGGAACCAGCACCCCGTGTGGCAAAGCTGCTAAAGCAGCGCAAACGTTTTCGTGAGGAGGGAAAGCTACCAAATGAGTCACTTGACTGGGGCTCTGACTTCGATCTAACTGAGTTGGATGACGTTGAGAAGCAGCAGGAAACGCTCCCGAACAATGAATCTGTATGGGGACCTGATATCGATATTGATTTCCAGCGAATCGACGAAGAAGTAGCCAAGTCCATTAAGAATCAAACAACCGAGCAGCAAGAAGTCAAATCCACCGATCTCGAACTCCTGCTCGCCGATTGCCACAAGATTTTGCACGAGGAGCAGGAGGAAAGCGCCATAACGCAAAAGGCCCGCAAGCGCGTCTGGCAGTACCTGGAGGGCAGCTATGAAAAGCGACCCCTAATACCAAAGTACAAATATAAGAAATGCATCTGAATACATTTATACAAATTTACACTTGTCAAACTAGTATCTAAAATAGTTTTAATTTTGTTGTTCACTTTAGCTAATTGAATTATATTTTTGTACTTAAATAAAGAACAACGTACAAAATGTTTGAAGAAAACTTATCGATCATTTTATTCGAACCAAATCGAAGGATTTCTCTGATTTCAACTATTTCATGTTCACTCTTCTGGTAATATTTTTTTAACAGCTCGGTGCTTACCCCTTAACCTTGAATGCCAATTGATGGGGTTGGCTTTAGCCATTTTAAAAATATAATTTAAACTTTTTAGTTTATCCGGATTGCACTATCAATTTCATGGTTCTCCCATAAAATAGGCTTAAGATTTTTGACTCATTTTCAAAAATGCTAAAAATTCAATTCCTCCTGCAAGTATGCAAGGGTTCTATTGCTTTTAAAATTTCACCATTTAAGATTGATTGAAAAATAAATATATAATAATTTACTTCTTTTCATTTTAAAAAATATCTTTGTCTCGCACCTTTGGAACAATCCATTTTTATTTGTAGATATAATTTGAAGCATATTAAAAATATGTATGTCTGGATGTCTGTCTAAATATCTTATATCTCTGTTGACTTGTTTGATGACAAAACTACCTGAGGCACATTTAACTGATGAACAAGAAAGTGCAGCATCGATAAGTAAGCAACAAATCATTTGGCGGCTTAGACACGAAGACTAGCGCTGCCTATTCCAAGGCCAAAAGGTGGTTCGCGAGATAAGCCGTTTGTTTAACTATTACTTGAAATGTATTTTTTATTGTGTGACTGCCGTGTTGAAGCCAAGCATTAACAGCGTCGACGGAATAATTAATTATTTCGTGTATAATAACTTTTCTAAGAAAATTATATGTTCTTCAAGTCTGTCTTTTGAAAATCATGTTTACTTTAATTATACTGATGGAAACAATTACATTCTCACTCATCATCACCATTCGGCTATATTATACTTTTCACTGTCCGAAACGATATTCAAGAACCAACGAGAGCATATGATAGTTTGAAGTTACACAACCAGAAATGTGAGATTTTGATGATGTTATTGACGCTCCGACAACGGCATCCAAAGTTGATAAGCGCAAATTAATAGGTGAGAGAAGAGGCGTGTCTAAAGCAAGCAGCCAGCAGCAAGCCAAAAAACTGCCAGACCCAAACATTGCTAGATAAAAAATCACTATTAATACTTAATTAATTGAAGTTTTTCCTGTATATATTGACAGTCGCCTTAATGATGTTTCGTGACTAGCGTGGACTGCTTTATGTGTATCTGTAAGACATCTTAGTATATACCTGCCATATTTATCGAAGAGTATTAAATCTTCGGCATCCAAAAGTTGACTCTACTTTCCAGTTTTTAATTTAATTCTACAAGAATTTTTGCCGTTATCTTCTAATAAAAACCACAAATACATATACACATATACATTTATGTATTGGCATACTCAGAAGTTTTTATACAGATGTATGAATATGTATATCTTTTGTTGCAGTTTCTAAAAGACAACTTAAGCTTAAACCTTTAGTTTCCAAGTCGTGCAGAGTAAGATATTTAAATTGTATTCTTTTTATAGAATTTACCAAATAGACACGCAACGTCACGTTGTTACGATTGGTCTTTCTGTTGTGTCATATTGTTTTTTTTTTGCTTTTTTCTTTTTCTTTTGGTATTGTGATTAATTTAAAAAAACAAAATTTAATTTATGTGTATAAGGCCGTAATATTGTTATTTGAACTAAAGCCAATTTATTTCGAATCACGTTTCTTTAATTTCAAATTTAAATACATTGTGCTAACGGCACTTAGTTTTCCATCGGCATCGCAGTTCTTTATAACAGCTATATTAATATCTGTATGCACATACATGTACATTTGTAGTAGCTGCTGGTAAATCCCCAACATTGCCACTTATCGTCATTTGCCTTGAAGCTAGACTTTTTCCCACAGTATCTGGTTGATTACAGCTTATTTTGATGAAATCTAATCGAGCGCTGTGAGCGATGGGCAGCCAACAAACCGGTTCACTTATGCATTGCAACAACCCCGGAAGTGGTTGAGGGGTTAGCTAGGCATTCTGCAGAAGAAAACACGTACCTACATACCAGGGCTGCAATAGAAAATGCTAACGACTTAGAATTGAATGAATATTTCAAGTATATAAAACGATGGGCGTTTTAAATTCAGACTTTCAACCCTGTTCGCTGCTCGGCTCGCCGACGCCAAGCTTGTCTACACAACTCATAAGACAATAGTTTGCGTTTGGTCTGAGTTCAGTATCCCGTTGACTGTCGTGATGCTGAGATTGTCAGGCAAGTGCACTCCAGGTCTTTTGCCTGCTGCAGTGCTGCTGGTAATGCAGCTTATCCCATTGGTGGCAGCTACAACAACATTAGCACCATCGACACCGCAAGAACCATCACCATCAACCGACTATTGTGCACCGGCTCTGTGCGAAATATTTAATGGCAGCCATTCGCTGCAGCTGGCGCACACTGCCTGCGGAAATAATGGCAGCTTTGGTGCAAGCTGCGGTCCAGAACCGAAACTGCTCTATATGAGTGATCGTCGACGCCAGTTACTGCTGGACATGCACAATTTAGTGCGCAACAAGATTGCTGCTGGCGAGGTGCCTGGCTATAAATCCGCCGTGCATATGCCATTTTTGAGATGGGATGCAGAGCTGGAGCAGATGGCGGCGCTCCATGCCAAGCGTTGTCAGTTTGCACATGATCAGTGCCGGAATACGCCAAGATTTCAGATCAGTGGTCAGAATATTGGCTACTTTTGGATTGATCGTGAATTTAAATCGCATTCGCGACGCATGAAGTCCTTTGTGCTCCACTGGTTTCGCGAGTATAAGGATGCCAATCAAAGCTACATTGAAAGCTTTCAACGGCACCCAGAAGGGTAAGTTATTTTGGTTACTCACATGTATAAGCTCTAATGCAATTTACGTGCAGAAAAAAGATCGGACATTTCACGTTGCTAGTTGCGGATCGGGTGCGTCGGGTTGGCTGCGCTGCTGTAAGATTTCTTGAGCGAAGCACAAACAGATTCCAGTTTCTTTTGACTTGCAACTACGACTATAACAACATATTTGGCGATCCAGTTTATCAATCGGGACCAACAGCTTCTAAATGCGAATATCAAATTAGCAAAAAGTATCCAGCTTTGTGTGAATGGAAATCCGACGTGAATAACTCCGATACCGAAGAAATTACCGAAGATAACAACATGCTGGATAACGACATACCAATCTGACACTTGTGCAGGCTAGAAGCTATATTTATAATTCAAGTTCTTTGTGTATCGGCCAATATGCAACACATTTAAAAGTATTTTCACATTGATTTATGTATGTTCGCAATTGGTTTCAGACCAGAGATGCTTCTTTTCACACAGCGTTTTTTTTTTTTTTTTAATATAAACATTCTCAACAACAAAGCCAATTCGCAATATAATTCATAAGCGTATACAATTTAATTGTAAAATTATTATAATAAAATATTAACCATTAAACAGTGCGTAAAAAGTAACTTGTGTATGCCGATACTTAATTGGATATTGGGCAATTTACGCTTTTAAACCATATCTTTAGGATTCTCGAAGTCATAAGGCAAACCTCGATTAGAAAACTAGGGCTACAAACTAGCTAAGGAACAGCCAAATATTTAATACAGTTTGCAGTGAAATAAACATTTTGTCTCTTCCCTTAACGCTGAATGCAGTTCAATAGGGTAAGTCCATCCCATTCTATCGAAACATTTTATGCAACAATCGGTTACAGTTTTATTTTCAGTAAAGTATTAAAACTAATATGAATTATCCTAAAAGTATGATTTAAGAAATTAGATTTTCTTGTTCCCACTATAGATTTTAAATGAATTTCTTTTTCAGTGGGTCTATATTTATTTAATACTAAAATTCTAAATA
This sequence comes from Drosophila kokeensis, assembly GCA_035042145.1. Classification (NCBI taxonomy): domain Eukaryota; kingdom Metazoa; phylum Arthropoda; class Insecta; order Diptera; family Drosophilidae; genus Drosophila; species Drosophila kokeensis. Next base: position 1,149,043 of record JAWNLT010000374.1, read on the forward strand.
TACCCCTATTTGATTTATTTTCGAGAATACAGTGTTCTTAAAGGAAACTGCAATTAAACGCAATTTTTTAATATTTATTTATTTTATTTTATTAAATTAACTGAAATACGAAATCAATATAAGAATTGAGAATATATTATTTTGAAACATAAAAAAGGAAGTCTCTTTTCATTTTTTAGAAGATGTTGAAAGGTGGCAGAGATTCGGTAGTACCTTTTGTAGTCTCCGTTGTCGTCAACAATGTGCTTGGACTTACAGTGCTAGGCATTTCTGTGTTCGGCTTAGTAGGTGTCAAAGTTGTCGTTTGCGCAGTGCTTGGCTTGACAGTTCTTGTACTCGGCTTAGATGGTTTCAAAGTTGTAGATTGTGCTGTGGTTGGTCTAGCAGTTGTTGTACTCGGCTCAGTTGGTTTCAAAGTTGTCGTTTGCGCAGTGCCTGGCTTGGCAGTTGTTGTACTCGCCTCAGTTGGGTTTGAAGTTGTAGATTGTGCTGTGGTTGGCTTGGCAGTTGTTGTAGTCGGCACAGGTGGTTTCAAAGTTGTCGTTTGTGCAGTGCCTGGCGTGGAAGTTCTTGTGCTCGGCTTAGATGGCTTCAAAGTTGTAGATTGTGCTGTGGTTGGTCTAGCAGTTGTTGTACTCGGCTCAGTTGGTTTCAAAGTTGTCGTTTGCGCAGTGCCTGGCTTGGCAGTTGTTGTACTCGGCTCAGTTGGTTTCAAAGTTGTCGTTTGCGCAGTGCCTGGCTTGGCAGTTGTTGTACTCGGCTCAGTTGGCTTTGAAGTTGTAGATTGTGCTGTGGTTGGCTTGGCAGTTGTTGTACTCGGCTCAGTTGTCTTTGAAGTTGTCGTTTGCGCAGTGCTTGGCTTGGCTGTTATTGTACTCGGCTCAGTTGGTTTTAAAGTTGTCGTTTGCGCAGTGCCTGGCTTGGCAGTTGTTGTACTCGGCTCAGTTGGTTTCGAAGTTGTAGATTGTGCTGTGGTGGGCTTGGCAGTTGTTGTACTCTGCTCAATTGGTTTAAAAGTTGTAGATTGTGCTGTGGTGGACTTGGCAGTTGTTGTACTCGGCTCAGTTGGCTTTGAAGTTGAAGATTGTGCTGTGGTTGGCTTGGCAGTTGTTGTACTCGGCTCAGTTGGTTTCGAAGTTGTAGATTGTGCTGTGGTGGGCTTGGCAGTTGTTGTACTCGGCTCAGTTGGCTTTGAAGTTGTAGATTGTGCTGTGGTTGGCTTGGCAGTTGTTGTACTCGGCTCAGTTGGTTTCGAAGTTGTAGATTGTGCTGTGGTGGGCTTGGCAGTTGTTGTACTCGGCTCAGTTGGCTTTGAAGTTGTAGATTGTGCTGTGGTTGGCTTGGCAGTTGTTGTACTCGGCTCAGTTGGTTTCGAAGTTGTAGATTGTGCTGTGGTGGGCTTGGCAGTTGTTGTACTCGGCTCAGTTGGCTTTGAAGTTGTAGATTGTGCTGTGGTTGGCTTGGCAGTTGTTGTACTCGGCTCAGTTGGTTTCGAAGTTGTAGATTGTGCTGTGGTGGGCTTGGCAGTTGTTGTACTCTGCTCAATTGGTTTAAAAGTTGTAGATTGTGCTGTGGTGGGCTTGGCAGTTGTTGTACTCGGCTCAGTTGGCTTTGAAGTTGAAGATTGTGCTGTGGTTGGCTTGGCAGTTGTTGTACTCGGCTCAGTTGGTTTCGAAGTTGTAGATTGTGCTGTGGTTGGCTTGGCAGTTGTTGTACTCGGCTCAGTTGGTTTCAAAGTTGTAGATTGTGCTGTGGTTGGCTTGGCAGTTGTTGTACTCGGCTCAGTTGGTTTCGAAGTTGTAGATTGTGCTGTGGTGGGCTTGGCAGTTGTTGTACTCGGCTCAGTTGGCTTTGAAGTTGTAGATTGTGCTGTGGTTGGCTTGGCAGTTGTTGTACTCGGCTCAGTTGGTTTCGAAGTTGTAGATTGTGCTGTGGTTGGCTTGGCAGTTGTTGTACTCGGCTCAGTTGGCTTTGAAGTTGTAGATTGTGCTGTGGTTGGCTTGGCAGTTGTTGTACTCGGCTCAGTTGGCTTTAAAGTTGTCGTTTGCGCAGTGCCTGGCTTGGCAGTTGTTGTACTCGGCTCAGTTGGTTTCAAAGTTGTAGATTGTGCTGTGGTGGGCTTGGCAGTTGTTGTACTCGGCTCAGTTGGCTTTGAAGTTGTAGATTGTGCTGTGGTGGGCTTGGCAGTTGTTGTACTCGGCTCAGTTGGTTTCAAAGTTGTAGATTGTGCTGTGGTTGGCTTGGCAGTTGTTGTACTCGGCTCAGTTGGTTTCGAAGTTGTAGATTGTGCTGTGGTGGGCTTGGCAGTTGTTGTACTCGGCTCAGTTGGCTTTGAAGTTGTAGATTGTGCTGTGGTTGGCTTGGCAGTTGTTGTACTCGGCTCAGTTGGTTTCGAAGTTGTAGATTGTGCTGTGGTGGGCTTGGCAGTTGTTGTACTCGGCTCAGTTGGCTTTGAAGTTGTAGATTGTGCTGTGGTTGGCTTGGCAGTTGTTGTACTCGGCTCAGTTGGCTTTAAAGTTGTCGTTTGCGCAGTGCCTGGCTTGGCAGTTGTTGTACTCGGTTCAATTGGTTTCAAAGTTGTAGATTGTGCTGTGGTGGGCTTGGCAGTTGTTGTACTCGGCTCAGTTGGCTTTGAAGTTGTAGATTGTGCTGTGGTGGGCTTGGCAGTTGTTGTACTCGGCTCAGTTGGTTTCGAAGTTGTAGATTGTGCTGTGGTGGGCTTGGCAGTTGTTGTACTCGGCTCAGTTGGCTTTGAAGTTGTAGATTGTGCTGTGGTGGGCTTGGCAGTTGTTGTACTCGGCTCAGTTGGTTTCAAAGTTGTAGATTGTGCTGTGGTTGGCTTGGCAGTTGTTGTACTCGGCTCAGTTGGTTTCGAAGTTGTAGATTGTGCTGTGGTGGGCTTGGCAGTTGTTGTACTCGGCTCAGTTGGCTTTGAAGTTGTAGATTGTGCTGTGGTTGGCTTGGCAGTTGTTGTACTCGGCTCAGTTGGTTTCGAAGTTGTAGATTGTGCTGTGGTGGGCTTGGCAGTTGTTGTACTCTGCTCAATTGGTTTAAAAGTTGTAGATTGTGCTGTGGTGGGCTTGGCAGTTGTTGTACTCGGCTCAGTTGGCTTTGAAGTTGAAGATTGTGCTGTGGTTGGCTTGGCAGTTGTTGTACTCGGCTCAGTTGGTTTCGAAGTTGTAGATTGTGCTGTGGTGGGCTTGGCAGTTGTTGTACTCGGCTCAGTTGGCTTTGAAGTTGTAGATTGTGCTGTGGTTGGCTTGGCAGTTGTTGTACTCGGCTCAGTTGGTTTCGAAGTTGTAGATTGTGCTGTGGTGGGCTTGGCAGTTGTTGTACTCGGCTCAGTTGGCTTTGAAGTTGTAGATTGTGCTGTGGTTGGCTTGGCAGTTGTTGTACTCGGCTCAGTTGGTTTCGAAGTTGTAGATTGTGCTGTGGTGGGCTTGGCAGTTGTTGTACTCGGCTCAGTTGGCTTTGAAGTTGTAGATTGTGCTGTGGTTGGCTTGGCAGTTGTTGTACTCGGCTCAGTTGGTTTCGAAGTTGTAGATTGTGCTGTGGTGGGCTTGGCAGTTGTTGTACTCTGCTCAATTGGTTTAAAAGTTGTAGATTGTGCTGTGGTGGGCTTGGCAGTTGTTGTACTCGGCTCAGTTGGCTTTGAAGTTGAAGATTGTGCTGTGGTTGGCTTGGCAGTTGTTGTACTCGGCTCAGTTGGTTTCGAAGTTGTAGATTGTGCTGTGGTGGGCTTGGCAGTTGTTGTACTCGGCTCAGTTGGCTTTGAAGTTGTAGATTGTGCTGTGGTTGGCTTGGCAGTTGTTGTACTCGGCTCAGTTGGTTTCGAAGTTGTAGATTGTGCTGTGGTGGGCTTGGCAGTTGTTGTACTCGGCTCAGTTGGCTTTGAAGTTGTAGATTGTGCTGTGGTTGGCTTGGCAGTTGTTGTACTCGGCTCAGTTGGCTTTGAAGTTGTAGATTGTGCTGTGGTTGGCTTGGCAGTTGTTGTACTCGGCTCAGTTGGCTTTGAAGTTGTAGATTGTGCTGTGGTTGGCTTGGCAGTTGTTGTACTCGGCTCAGTTGGTTTCGAAGTTGTAGATTGTGCTGTGGTGGGCTTGGCAGTTGTTGTACTCGGCTCAGTTGGCTTTGAAGTTGTAGATTGTGCTGTGGTGGGCTTGGCAGTTGTTGTACTCGGCTCAGTTGGCTTTGAAGTTGTAGATTGTGCTGTGTTGGGTTTGGCAGTTGTTGTACTCGGCTCAGTTGGCTTTGAAGTTGTAGATTGTGCTGTGGTTGGCTTGGCAGTTGTTGTACTCGGCTCAGTTGGTTTCGAAGTTGTAGATTGTGCTGTGGTGGGCTTGGCAGTTGTTGTACTCGGCTCAGTTGGCTTTGAAGTTGTAGATTGTGCTGTGGTGGGCTTGGCAGTTGTACTCGGCTCAGTTGGCTTTGAAGTTGTAGATTGTGCTGTGGTTGGCTTGGCAGTTGTTGTACTCGGCTCAGTTGGTTTCGAAGTTGTAGATTGTGCTGTGGTGGGCTTGGCAGTTGTTGTACTCGGCTCAGTTGGTTTCGAAGTTGTAGATTGTGCTGTGGTGGGCTTGGCAGTTGTTGTACTCGGCTCACTTGGCTTTGAAGTTGTAGATTGTGCTGTGGTTGGCTTGGCAGTTGTTGTACTCGGCTCAGTTGGTTTTAAAGTTGTCGTTTGCGCAGTGCCTGGCTTGGCAGTTGTTGTACTCGGCTCAATTGGTTTAAAAGTTGTAGATTGTGCTGTGGTGGGCTTGGCAGTTGTTGTACTCGGCTCAGTTGGCTTTGAAGTTGTAGATTGTGCTGTGGTTGGCTTGGCAGTTGTTGTACTCGGCTCAGTTGGTTTCGAAGTTGTAGATTGTGCTGTGGTGGGCTTGGCAGTTGTTGTACTCGGCTCAGTTGGCTTTGAAGTTGTAGATTGTGCTGTGGTTGGCTTGGCAGTTGTTGTACTCGGCTCAATTGGTTTAAAAGTTGTAGATTGTGCTGTGGTGGGCTTGGCAGTTGTTGTACTCGGCTCAGTTGGCTTTGAAGTTGTAGATTGTGCTGTGGTGGGCTTGGCAGTTGTTGTACTCGGCTCAATTGGTTTCAAAGTTGTAGATTGTGCTGTGGTTGGCTTGGCAGTTGTTGTACTCGGCTCAGTTGGTTTTGAAGTTGTAGATTGTGCTGTGGTGGGCTTGGCAGTTGTTGTACTCGGCTCAGTTGGCTTTGAAGTTGTAGATTGTGCTGTGGTTGGCTTGGCAGTTGTTGTACTCGGCTCAGTTGGTTTCGAAGTTGTAGATTGTGCTGTGGTGGGCTTGGCAGTTGTTGTACTCGGCTCAGTTGGCTTTGAAGTTGTAGATTGTGCTGTGGTTGGCTTGGCAGTTGTTGTACTCGGCTCAGTTGGTTTCGAAGTTGTAGATTGTGCTGTGGTGGGCTTGGCAGTTGTTGTACTCGGCTCAGTTGGCTTTGAAGTTGTAGATTGTGCTGTGGTTGGCTTGGCAGTTGTTGTACTCGGCTCAGTTGGTTTTAAAGTTGTCGTTTGCGCAGTGCCTGGCTTGGCAGTTGTTGTACTCGGCTCAGTTGGTGTCGAAGTTGTAGATTGTGCTGTGGTTGGCTTGGCAGTTGTTGTACTCGGCTCAGTTGGTTTTAAAGTTGTCGTTTGCGCAGTGCCTGGCTTGGCAGTTGTTGTACTCGGCTCAGTTGGTTTCGAAGTTGTAGATTGTGCTGTGGTTGGCTTGGCAGTTGTTGTACTCGGCTCAGTTGGTTTCGAAGTTGTAGATTGTGCTGTGGTGGGCTTGGCAGTTGTTGTACTCGGCTCAGTTGGTTTCAAAGTTGTAGATTGTGCTGTGGTTGGCTTGGCAGTTGTTGTACTCGGCTCAGTTGGTTTCGAAGTTGTAGATTGTGCTGTGGTGGGCTTGGCAGTTGTTGTACTCGGCTCAGTTGGTTTCAAAGTTGTAGATTGTGCTGTGGTTGGCTTGGCAGTTGTTGTACTCGGCTCAATTGGTTTAAAAGTTGTAGATTGTGCTGTGGTTGGCTTGGCAGTTGTTGTACTCGGCTCAGATGGCTTTGAAGTTGTAGATTGTGCTGTGGTGGGCTTGGCAGTTGTTGTACTCGGCTCAGTTGGTTTCAAAGTTGTAGATTGTGCTGTGGTTGGCTTGGCAGTTGTTGTACTCGGCTCAATTGGTTTAAAAGTTGTAGATTGTGCTGTGGTTGGCTTGGCAGTTGTTGTACTCGGCTCAGTTGGTTTCAAAGTTGTAGATTGTGCTGTGGTTGGCTTGGCAGTTGTTGTACTCGGCTCAGTTGGCTTTGAAGTTGTAGATTGTGCTGTGGTGGGCTTGGCAGTTGTTGTACTCGGCTCAGTTGGTTTCAAAGTTGTAGATTGTGCTGTGGTTGGCTTGGCAGTTGTTGTACTCGGCTCAGTTGGCTTTGAAGTTGTAGATTGTGCTGTGGTTGGCTTGGCAGTTGTTGTACTCGGCTCAGTTGGTTTCGAAGTTGTAGATTGTGCTGTGGTGGGCTTGGCAGTTGTTGTACTCGGCTCAGTTGGCTTTGAAGTTGTAGATTGTGCTGTGGTTGGCTTGGCAGTTGTTGTACTCGTCTCAATTGGTTTAAAAGTTGTAGATTGTGCTGTGGTGGGCTTGGCAGTTGTTGTACTCGGCTCAGTTGGCTTTGAAGTTGTAGATTGTACTGTGGTTGGCTTGGCAGTTGTTGTACTCGGCTCAATTGGTTTCAAAGTTGTAGATTGTGCTGTGGTGGGCTTGGCAGTTGTTGTACTCGGCTCAGTTGGTTTCAAAGTTGTAGATTGTGCTGTGGTTGGCTTGGCAGTTGTTGTACTCGGCTCAGTTGGTTTCGAAGTTGTAGATTGTGCTGTGGTGGGCTTGGCAGTTGTTGTACTCGGCTCAGTTGGCTTTGAAGTTGTAGACTGTGCTGTGGTTGGCTTGGCAGTTGTTGTACTCGGCTCAGTTGGGTTTGAAGTTGTAGATTGTGCTGTGGTTGGCTTGGCAGTTGTTGTACTCGGCACAGGTGGTTTTGAAGTTGTAGATTGTGCTGTGGTGGGCTTGGCAGTTGTTGTACTCGGCTCAATTGGCTTTGAAGTTGTAGATTGTGCTGTGGTTGGCTTGGCAGTTGTTGTACTCGGCTCAGTTGGTTTCGAAGTTGTAGATTGTGCTGTGGTGGGCTTGGCAGTTGTTGTACTCGGCTCAGTTGGTTTCAAAGTTGTCGTTTGCGCAGTGCCTGGCTTGGCAGTTGTTGTACTCGGCTCAGTTGGCTTTGAAGTTGTAGATTGTGCTGTGGTGGGCTTGGCAGTTGTTGTACTCGGCTCAGTTGGTTTCGAAGTTGTAGATTGTGCTGTGGTTGGCTTGGCAGTTGTTGTACTCGGCTCAGTTGGTTTCAAAGTTGTAGATTGTGCTGTGGTGGGCTTGGCAGTTGTTGTACTCGGCTCAGTTGGTTTCGAAGTTGTAGATTGTGCTGTGGTTGGCTTGGCAGTTGTTGTACTCGTCTCAATTGGTTTAAAAGTTGTAGATTGTGCTGTGGTGGGCTTGGCAGTTGTTGTACTCGGCTCAGTTGGCTTTGAAGTTGTAGATTGTACTGTGGTTGGCTTGGCAGTTGTTGTACTCGGCTCAATTGGTTTCAAAGTTGTAGATTGTGCTGTGGTGGGCTTAGCAGTTGTTGTACTCGGCTCAGTTGGCTTTAAAGTTGTAGATTGTGCTGTGGTGGGCTTGGCAGTTGTTGTACTCAGCTCAGTTGGTTTCGAAGTTGTAGATTGTGCTGTGGTTGGCTTGGCAGTTGTTGTACTCGGCTCAGTTGGTTTCAAAGTTGTAGATTGTGCTGTGGTGGGCTTGGCAGTTGTTGTACTCGGCTCAGTTGGCTTTGAAGTTGTAGATTGTGCTGTGGTTGGCTTGGCAGTTGTTGTACTCGGCTCAGTTGGTTTCAAAGTTGTAGATTGTGCTGTGGTGGGCTTGGCAGTTGTTGTACTCGGCTCAATTGGCTTTGAAGTTGTAGATTGTGCTGTGGTTGGCTTGGCAGTTGTTGTACTCGGCTCAGTTGGTTTCGAAGTTGTAGATTGTGCTGTGGTGGGCTTGGCAGTTGTTGTACTCGGCTCAGTTGGTTTCAAAGTTGTCGTTTGCGCAGTGCCTGGCTTGGCAGTTGTTGTACTCGGCTCAGTTGGCTTTGAAGTTGTAGATTGTGCTGTGGTGGGCTTGGCAGTTGTTGTACTCGGCTCAGTTGGTTTCGAAGTTGTAGATTGTGCTGTGGTTGGCTTGGCAGTTGTTGTACTCGGCTCAGTTGGTTTCAAAGTTGTAGATTGTGCTGTGGTGGGCTTGGCAGTTGTTGTACTCGGCTCAGTTGGTTTCGAAGTTGTAGATTGTGCTGTGGTTGGCTTGGCAGTTGTTGTACTCGGCTCAGTTGGCTTAAAAGTTGTCGTTTGCGCAGTGCCTGGCTTGGCAGTTGTTGTACTCGGCTCAGTTGGCTTTGAAGTTGTAGATTGTGCTGTGGTTGGCTTGGCAGTTGTTGTACTCGGCTCAGTTGGTTTCAAAGTTGTAGATTGTGCTGTGGTGGGCTTGGCAGTTGTTGTACTCGGCTCAGTTGGCTTTGAAGTTGTAGATTGTGCTGTGGTTGGCTTGGCAGTTGTTGTACTCGGCTCAGTTGGTTTCAAAGTTGTAGATTGTGCTGTGGTGGGCTTGGCAGTTGTTGTACTCGGCTCAATTGGCTTTGAAGTTGTAGATTGTGCTGTGGTTGGCTTGGCAGTTGTTGTACTCGGCTCAGTTGGTTTCGAAGTTGTAGATTGTGCTGTGGTGGGCTTGGCAGTTGTTGTACTCGGCTCAGTTGGTTTCAAAGTTGTCGTTTGCGCAGTGCCTGGCTTGGCAGTTGTTGTACTCGGCTCAGTTGGCTTTGAAGTTGTAGATTGTGCTGTGGTGGGCTTGGCAGTTGTTGTACTCGGCTCAGTTGGTTTCGAAGTTGTAGATTGTGCTGTGGTTGGCTTGGCAGTTGTTGTACTCGGCTCAGTTGGTTTAAAAGTTGTAGATTGTGCTGTGGTGGGCTTGGCAGTTGTTGTACTCGGCTCAGTTGGCTTTGAAGTTGTAGATTGTGCTGTGGTTGGCTTGGCAGTTGTTGTACTCGGCTCAGTTGGTTTCAAAGTTGTAGATTGTGCTGTGGTGGGCTTGGCAGTTGTTGTACTCGGCTCAATTGGCTTTGAAGTTGTAGATTGTGCTGTGGTTGGCTTGGCAGTTGTTGTACTCGGCTCAGTTGGTTTCAAAGTTGTCGATTGTGCTGTGGTTGGCTTGGCAGTTGTTGTACTCGGCTCAGTTGGTTTCAAAGTTGTAGATTGTGCTGTGGTGGGCTTGGCAGTTGTTGTACTCGGCTCAATTGGCTTTGAAGTTGTAGATTGTGCTGTGGTTGGCTTGGCAGTTGTTGTACTCGGCTCAGTTGGTTTCGAAGTTGTAGATTGTGCTGTGGTGGGCTTGGCAGTTGTTGTACTCGGCTCAGTTGGTTTCAAAGTTGTCGTTTGCGCAGTGCCTGGCTTGGCAGTTGTTGTACTCAGCTCAGTTGGCTTTGAAGTTGTAGATTGTGCTGTGGTGGGCTTGGCAGTTGTTGTACTCGGCTCAGTTGGTTTCGAAGTTGTAGATTGTGCTGTGGTTGGCTTGGCAGTTGTTGTACTCGGCTCAGTTGGTTTCAAAGTTGTAGATTGTGCTGTGGTGGGCTTGGCAGTTGTTGTACTCGGCTCAGTTGGCTTTGAAGTTGTAGATTGTGCTGTGGTTGGCTTGGCAGTTGTTGTACTCGGCTCAGTTGGTTTCAAAGTTGTAGATTGTGCTGTGGTGGGCTTGGCAGTTGTTGTACTCGGCTCAATTGGCTTTGAAGTTGTAGATTGTGCTGTGGTTGGCTTGGCAGTTGTTGTACTCGGCTCAGTTGGTTTCAAAGTTGTCGTTTGTGCAGTGCTTGGCTTGGCAGTTGTTGTACTCGGCTCAGTTGGCTTTGAAGTTGTAGATTGTGCTGTGGTTGGCTTGGCAGTTGTTGTACTCGGCTCAGTTGGTTTCAAAGTTGTAGATTGTGCTGTGGTGGGCTTGGCAGTTGTTGTACTCGGCTCAGTTGGTTTCGAAGTTGTAGATTGTGCTGTGGTTGGCTTGGCAGTTGTTGTACTCGGCTCAGTTGGTTTCAAAGTTGTAGATTGTGCTGTGGTGGGCTTGGCAGTTGTTGTACTCGGCTCAGTTGGCTTTGAAGTTGTAGATTGTGCTGTGGTGGGCTTGGCAGTTGTTGTACTCGGCTCAGTTGGTTTCAAAGTTGTCGTTTGCGCAGTGCCTGGCTTTGCAGTTGTTGTACTCGGCTCAGTTGGTTTCGAAGTTGTAGATTGTGCTGTGGTGGGCTTGGCAGTTGTTGTACTCGGCTCAGTTGGCTTTGAAGTTGTAGATTGTGCTGTGGTTGGCTTGGCAGTGGTTGTACTCGGCTCAGTTGGCTTTGAAGTTGTAGATTGTGCTGTGGTGGGCTTGGCAGTTGTTGTACTCGGCTCAGTTGGTTTCAAAGTTGTCGTTTGTGCAGTGCCTGGCTTGGCAGTTGTTGTACTCGGCTCAGTTGGCTTTGAAGTTGTAGATTGTGCTGTGGTTGGCTTGGCAGTTGTTGTACTCGGCTCACTTGGCTTTGAAGTTGTCGTTTGCGCAGTGCCTGGCTTGGCAGTTGTTGTACTCGGCTCAGTTGGTTTCAAAGTTGTCGTTTGCGCAGTGCCTGGCTTGGCAGTTGTTGTATTCGGCTCAGTTGGCTTTGAAGTTGTAGATTGTGCTGTGGTTGGCTTGGCAGTTGTTGTACTCGGCTCAGTTGGTTTCAAAGTTGTAGATTGTGCTGTGGTGGGCTTGGCAGTTGTTGTACTCGGCTCAGTTGGTTTCGAAGTTGTAGATTGTGCTGTGGTTGGCTTGGCAGTTGTTGTACTCGGCTCAGTTGGTTTCAAAGTTGTAGATTGTGCTGTGGTGGGCTTGGCAGTTGTTGTACTCGGCTCAGTTGGCTTTGAAGTTGTAGATTGTGCTGTGGTGGGCTTGGCAGTTGTTGTACTCGGCTCAGTTGGTTTCAAAGTTGTCGTTTGCGCAGTGCCTGGCTTGGCAGTTGTTGTACTCGGCTCAGTTGGCTTTGAAGTTGTAGATTGTGCTGTGGTTGGCTTGGCAGTTGTTGTACTCGGCTCAGTTGGCTTTGAAGTTGTAGATTGTGCTGTGGTGGGCTTGGCAGTTGTTGTACTCGGCTCAGTTGGCTTTGAAGTTGTAGATTGTGCTGTGGTTGGCTTGGCAGTTGTTGTACTCGGCTCAGTTGGCTTTGAAGTTGTCGTTTGCGCAGTGCCTGGCTTGGCAGTTGTTGTACTCGGCTCAGTTGGCTTTGAAGTTGTAGATTGTGCTGTGGTTGGCTTGGCAGTTGTTGTACTCGGCTCAGTTGGCTTTGAAGTTGTCGTTTGTGCAGTGCCTGGCTTCGCAGTTGTTGTACTCGGCTCAGTTGGCTTTGAAGTTGTAGATTGTGCTGTGGTTGGCTTGGCAGTTGTTGTACTCGGCTCAGTTGGTTTCAAAGTTGTAGATTGTGCTGTGGTGGGCTTGGCAGTTGTTGTACTCGGCTCAGTTGGTTTCAAAGTTGTAGATTGTGCTGTGGTTGGCTTGGCAGTTGTTGTACTCGGCTCAGTTGGTTTCGAAGTTGTAGATTGTGCTGTGGTTGGCTTGGCAGTTGTTGTACTCGGCTCAGTTGGTTTTGAAGTTGTCGGTTGCGCAGTGCCAGGCTTGGCTGTTGTTGTACTCGGCTCAGTTGGCTTTGAAGTTGTAGATTGTGCTGTGGTTGGCTTGGCAGTTGTTGTGCTCGTCTCAGTTGGTTTCAAAGTTGTCGTTTGCGCAGTGCCTGGCTTGGCAGTTGTTGTACTCGGCTCAGTTGGCTTTGAAGTTGTAGATTGTGCTGTGGTTGGCTTGGCAGTTGTTGTACTCGGCTCAGTTGGCTTTGAAGTTGTCGTTTGCGCAGTGCCTGGCTTGGCAGTTGTTGTACTCGGCTCAGTTGGTTTCGAAGTTGTCGTTTGTGCAGTGCCTGGCTTCGCAGTTGTTGTACTCGGCTCAGTTGGCTTTGAAGTTGAAGATTGTGCTGTGGTTGGCTTGGCAGTTGTTGTACTCGGCTCAGTTGGCTTTGAAGTTGTCGTTTGCGCAGTGCCTGGCTTGGCAGTTGTTGTACTCGGCTCAGTTGGTTTCAAAGTTGTCGTTTGCGCTGTGCCTGGCTTGTCAGTTGTTGTACTCGGCTCAGTTGGCTTTGAAGTTGTAGATTGTGCTGTGGTTGGCTTGGCAGTTGTTGTACTCGGCTCAGTTGGTTTCAAAGTTGTCGTTTGCGCAGTGCCTGGCTTGGCAGTTGTTGTACTCGGCTCAGTTGGTTTCAAAGTTGTCGTTTGCGCAGTGCCTGGCTTGGCAGTTGTTGTACGCGGCTCAGTTGGCTTTGAAGTTGTCGTTTGCGCAGTGCCTGGCTTGGCAGTTGTTGTACTCGGCTCAGTTGGTTTCAAAGTTGTCGTTTGGGCAGTGCCTGGCTTGGCAGTTGTTGTACTCGGCTCAGTTGTCTTTGAAGTTGTCGTTTGGTCAGTGCCTGGCTTGGCAGTTGTTGTACTCGGCTCAGTTGGTTTTGAAGTTGTCGTTTGCGCTGTGCCTGGCTTGGCAGTTGTTGTATTTGGCTTAGTTGGTTTCAATGTTGTCGTTTGCGCAGTGCCTGGCTTGGCTGTTGTTGTGCTGGGCACAGTTGGTTTCAAAGTTGTCGTTTGCGCAGTTCCTGGCTTGGCTGTTGTTGTACTCGGCTTAGTTGGTTTCAAAGTTGTCGTTTGCGCAGTGCCTGGCTTGGCAGTTGTTGTACTCGGCTTAGTTGGTTTCAAGGTTGTCGTTTGCGCAGTGCCTGGCTTGGCTGTTGTTGTGCTGGGCACAGTTGGTTTCAAAGTTGTCGTTTGCGCAGTGCCTGGCTTGGCTGTTGTTGTACTCGGCTTAGTTGGTTTCAAAGTTGACGTTTGCGCAGTGCCTGGCTTGGCAGTTGTTGTACTCGGCTTAGTTGGTTTCAAAGTTGTCGTTTGCGCAGTGCCTGGCTTGGCAGTTGTTGTACTCGGCTTAGTTGGTTTCAAAGTTGTCGTTTGCGCAGTGCCTGGCTTGGCAGTTGTTGTACTCGGCTTAGTTGGTTTCAAAGTTGTCGTTTGCGCAGTGCCCGGCTTGGCAGTTGTTGTACTCGGCTTAGTTGGTTTCAAAGTTGTAGATTGTGCTGTGGTTGGCTTGGCAGTTGTTGTACTCGGCTTAGTTGGTTTCAAAGTTGTCGTTTGCGCAGTGCCTGGCTTGGCAGTTGTTGTACTCGGCTTAGTTGGTTTCAAAGTTGTCGTTTGCGCAGTGCCTGGCTTGGCAGTTGTTGTACTCGGCTTAGTTGGTTTCAAAGTTGTCGTTTGCGCAGTGCCTGGCTTGGCTGTTGTTGTACTCGGCTTAGTTGGTTTCAAAGTTGTCGTTTGCGCAGTGCCTGGCTTGGCAGTTGTTGTACTCGGCTTAGTTGGTTTCAAAGTTGTCGTTTGCGCAGTGCCTGGCTTGGCAGTTGTTGTACTCGGCTTAGTTGGTTTCAAAGTTGTCGTTTGCGCAGTGCCTGGCTTGGCAGTTGTTTTACTCGGCTTAGTTGGTTTCAAAGTTGTCGTTTGCGCAGTGCCTGGCTTGGCAGTTGTTGTACTCGGCTTAGTTGGTTTCAAAGTTGTCGTTTGCGCAGTGCCTGGCTTGGCAGTTGTTGTACTCGCCTCAGTTGGTTTCAAAGTTGTAGATTGTGCTGTGGTTGGCTTGGCTGTTGTTGTGCTGGGCACAGTTGGTTTCAAAGTTGTCGTTTGCGCAGTGCCTGGCTTGGCAGTTGTTGTACTCGGCTTAGTTGGTTTCAAAGTTGACGTTTGCTCAGTGCCTGGCTTGGCAGTTGTTGTACTCGGCTTAGTTGGTTTCAAAGTTGTCGTTTGCGCAGTGCCTGGCTTGGCAGTTGTTGTACTCGGCTTAGTTGGTTTCAAAGTTGTCGTTTGCGCAGTGCCTGGCTTGGCAGTTGTTGTACTCGGCTTAGTTGGTTTCAAAGTTGTCGTTTGCGCAGTGCCTGGCTTGGCTGTTGTTGTACTCGGCTTAGTTGGTTTCAATGTTGTCGTTTGCGCAGTGCCTGGCTTGGCTGTTGTTGTGCTGGGCACAGTTGGTTTCAAAGTTATCGTTTGCGCAGTGCCTGGCTTGGCAGTTGTTGTACTCGCCTCAGTTGGTTTCAAAGTTGTAGATTGTGCTGTGGTTGGCTTGGCTGTTGTTGTGCTGGGCACAGTTGGTTTCAAAGTTGTCGTTTGCGCAGTGCTTGGCTTGGCAGTTGTTGTACTCGGCTTAGTTGGTTTCAAAGTTGTCGTTTGCGCAGTGCCTGGCTTGGCAGGTGTTGTACTCGGCTTAGTTGGTTTCAAAGTTGTCGTTTGCACAGTGCCTGGCTTAGCAGTTGTTGTACTCGGCTTAGTTGGTTTCAAAGTTGTCGTTTGCGCAGTGCCTGGCTTGGCAGTTGTTGTACTCGGCTTGGTTGGTTTCAAAGTTGTCGTTTGCGCAGTGCCTGGCTTGGCAGTTGTTGTACTCGGCTTAGTTGGTTTCAAAGTTGTCGTTTGCGCAGTGCCTGGCTTGGCTGTTGTTGTACTCGGCTTAGTTGGTTTCAAAGTTGACGTTTGCGCAGTGCCTGGCTTGGCAGTTGTTGTACTCGGCTTAGTTGGTTTCAAAGTTGTCGTTTGCGCAGTGCCTGGCTTGGCTGTTGTTGTACTCGGCTTAGTTGGTTTCAAAGTTGACGTTTGCGCAGTGCCTGGCTTGGCAGTTGTTGTACTCGGCTTAGTTGGTTTCAAAGTTGTCGTTTGCGCAGTGCCTGGCTTGGCAGTTGTTGTACTCGGCTTAGTTGGTTTCAAAGTTGTCGTTTGCGCAGTGCCTGGCTTAGCAGTTGTTGTACTCGGCTTAGTTGGTTTCAAAGTTGTCGTTTGCGCAGTGCCTGGCTTGGCAGTTGTTGTACTCGGCTTAGTTGGTTTCAAAGTTGTCGTTTGCGCAGTGCCTGGCTTGGCAGTTGTTGTACTCGGCTTAGTTGGTTTCAAAGTTGTCGTTTGCGCAGTGCCTGGCTTGGCAGTTGTTGTACTCGGCTTAGTTGGTTTCAAAGTTGTCGTTTGCGCAGTGCCTGGCTTGGCTGTTGTTGTGCTGGGCACAGTTGGTTTCAAAGTTGTCGTTTGCGCAGTGCCTGGCTTGGCAGTTGTTGTACTCGGCTTAGTTGGTTTCAAAGTTGTCGTTTGCGCAGTGCCTGGCTTGGCAGTTGTTGTACTCGGCTTAGTTGGTTTCAAAGTTGTCGTTTGCGCAGTGCCTGGCTTGGCAGTTGTTGTACTCGGCTTAGTTGGTTTCAAAGTTGTCGTTTGCGCAGTGCCTGGCTTGGCTGTTGTTGTGCTGGGCACAGTTGGTTTCAAAGTTGTCGTTTGCGCAGTGCCTGGCTTGGCAGTTGTTGTACTCGGCTTAGTTGGTTTCAAAGTTGTCGTTTGCGCAGTGCCTGGCTTGGCAGTTGTTGTACTCGCCTCAGTTGGTTTCAATGTTGTCGTTTGCGCAGTGCCTGGCTTGGCTGTTGTTGTACTCGGCTTAGTTGGTTTCAAAGTTGTCGTTTGCGCAGTGCCTGGCTTGGTTGTTGTTGTGCTGGGCACGGTTGGTTTCAAAGTTGTCGTTTGCGCAGTGCTTGGCTTGGCAGTTGTTGTACTCGGCTTAGTTGGTTTCAAAGTTGTCGTTTGCGCAGTGCCTGGCTTGGCAGTTGTTGTACTCGGCTTAGTTGGTTTCAAAGTTGTCGTTTGCGCAGTGCCTGGCTTGGCAGTTGTTGTACTCGGCTTAGTTGGTTTCAAAGTTGTCGTTTGCGCAGTGCCTGGCTTGGCAGTTGTTGTACTCGGCTCAGTTGGCTTTGAAGTTGTCGGTTGCGCAGTGCCTGGCTTGGCAGTTGTTGTACTCGGCTCAGTTGGCTTTGAAGTTGTCGTTTGCGCAGTGCCTGGCTTGGCAGTTGTTGTACTCGGCTCAGTTGGCTTTGAAGTTGTTGTTTGCGCAGTGCCTGGCTTGGCAGTTGTTGTACTCGGCTCAGTTGGTTTCAAAGTTGTCGGTTGTGCAGTGCTTGGATTAGCAGTTGGTATTGATGGTGTCGGTTGCGCAGTTGGTTTTAAAGTTGTTTGTTTTTGGGTGGTTGGATTAGTTTTTGTGGGAACCGGTGAGGTTTGAGTTGTTTTTATTGTAGAACCGAGGGTCGTTCTATAGGTCGGTTTTGAGGTTGTTGCTCTTGTCGTGTGTGTGTAGCTATGGCCACAGTTTGGTGTAGTAGTTGATGGCGGCCTGAGAGTTGTTGAGCTTGTCTTATTGTTGCAAGGATTGCGGAAATGCAATATTATTTCGTTTGGCTTCTGACCAGGCACAATTCGAATGTGTGGCCCAAACATTGTAAATGTTGAGCCTGTAGCGACCAACAGGCAAAGTATAAATACTCTCATTGTGCCAACGTGTTGCTCCTGTAGGAATTAAGTGAAATCCCGTATTTATTTACAGGTGTATCCTGTGGAGGTCGACCAGCGTGTGAACAACTAGACGACGGCCTGGATACTAACAGTAATAGGGTTTAATGTAAAGTATTTAAGTCATCTATGAAGGTGCCTGCGTTATTTGTATTGCATAAATTGACATTCTGATGTCTAAAAATACATTTCCTGCGAAAATCGAAGTACTCCGGATGCATTTGGCGTGTAAGGGCACGCGCTTGTTCTATTAAGTCGTACTTTATCAATACCGTAGGTCAGTGTTGGGCTTTCGGATTTTGGTTTTTTTCTGTTGGCTAGTGAAGCTCTCGCAATGCACGTAGAATTCTGAATCATAGCAAATAAATTGTTGTTGGCACGAACCCATACCATTTTTTTTTATTTACACGTTTTGAAATTTCAACGATGTTTATTACGCTTCTATAATGTGTATTCATGTGTAATTGGGCATTTTATACTATACTAAATTTATATTATCTAAAGTTTGTGCAATGGTTTTTTTTTTCTTTATTTGTATTTTATTTTATTTATTTTTTGTCTTTTAACAAAATATTTGGCTTCGTGTTCCACATATGTGTTCATGTTGGTATATACTTATCTCTGTCTCTTTCTATTACTAGAATTTAGAATAGACTATATCGATTTGGCTTTAAATTGATTGAAATTTCTCTATATTAACATTAGCTAAATATTTGTAGATTCGTCTTTTCGTTCGTCTTTTGCTCTAAATAGTAGTATTTGGATTTTGATTATAATGTTTCATATAAGTGTACTAAAAGGGTTTTTGTTTTTTATCATATGGCAACGTACAAATAAATTTGCACTACTCATACTTAGCACATATTTCTGTACGTAGGTGTATTAAATATACATTTTAAGTATAACAACATTACTGACTGACAAAATTTCTTATACAATTTAATAAGCAACAACATATACATATACATATACATATATTGTGCGTACGCCAGAATCGCAAAACAACGTGCCATTATTTACACATTAGAACACATATACTACATAGTTGTGTATGGACTTATAATAAATCTCTAGGGCACTAATTTTTCATTTTACAGGCAACAAATGAGGATTTATGTATGTAACTCTAAAATTATATCTCCTTCTTGAATGCATGATGATGATAATGTTTGCAATCAAATATCAATGCTTTCTGCTGCCTTCCTATACCTCATCGTCGCTCGTCTGCGTGCAGAGGACCTGCTCCTGCCACCAGTCATGCACCTCATAGACGGCATTTGCTTGATTGTTAAACGGCAACAGTTTGCCGCTGCCTCCAATTAGCTGACTTATCATCGCCGACGGACTGCTCAGTGCTCCGTGATGATGCTGATGTTGATGCTGATGATGATGATGATGATCTCCAAAGTTATGCAGTGCGGCTGCAGCAGCTGCAGCGGTCGCATTAATTGTCGGATAATGAAACTGGCCAATCTCGCTGTTCAGCTGGGAAAAGAAACTGGATGACTTGTTCACCTCACGCTGTTTGCCCATCTGACCCAATTGTCCAAGCTGTGCCGAGTGTGGCAGGGTGGTCATTGAATTCTTTTTACGCTGCTGACTGCTGATATGCAGTCGCTCCTTATCGCTCAGCGTGGACCGCTGCTGTGGATCACTGGAGGTGGGCGCCAAAAACTTTCGCCCCGCCGAGCTGCCCGTCGAATCGCTGCGATTTAAAGCATACGCCCGCTTGCTCACCGTCATCACATGTCGCGCACCAGCACCAGTTGTGTGAGAATCAGTATGGGGCAGCACCACAGCGCTACTGCTGGCATCCTTTTCATCGTTCTCCGTCGAGCTAAAAGTTGGCGAGAAGGCGTCGCTAGTGGGCGGGCAAGTTCCGGCTACCGCACCACTTATTGTGCTTATGGCTGATTTGTCGATTACTCCACTGGGTGCCTTGTCCTCCTGCACATTGGGACGCATCACCAGCTGCTCATTGGTAGCGCGCAATCCAGCGATCAGCGAATTTTGTTGTTTCTGTTAACAAATTGGAAAAAAAACAAAGCAAAAGTTTACACAAGTTTACACACAAATTAATTTTAAACATACGCTTGCATTTTGTGCTCGTATCTTTTTAAGGCAGCCTTCGAGCCAGGTACGTATTGTCATCTTGGCCACTTCCTCCTCGACCAGGTACTCAAACTCCTCACGCGCCAGCAGCTCCTCTAGCTGCAGTGCCTTGCGTATGTCAACAGACCGATAGGATAGCATGCTAAAATATATCTTTTGTAAATATCATATTTCGAAAATAAAACAGCAACTGATTGACTGACCAATCAGGTCGGTAGAAGCCACAAAGCTTAGATTTGAACTAAATATTGATACAAAAAATTAATTGTTACATATAAAAAAAAATAGACTTACTTGATCACATCATGAAATGTGACATCCTCACCGTTGTGCAGCTTGTCTAGCTCGTAGCACATATACTTGAACAGCAGGCGATCCTTTTGCGGATCACACTCCAAACGGCCCTTCAAAAGTCGCAAAATGAATTTCACTCTACGCACCGGTATAACACCACGTTGATGTATATCGACGATATTCCAAGTGTTCTGAAAGTTGCGTATGTCCGCATAGGACAATAGGGCATCCTCCTCATTTGAATAGAAGAGGGAAAAATTCTCCATGATAATAGCTATATAATAGGGAGATAGACATTTGAAAATGGTATGTAGCAGCAAATTTGACATTATGTTACTTACCCACTAGCAGGTTAAGCACAATATACGTAATTATCACATAGAATGTGCAAAAATATATTAAGCTTGCTGTAAAGTTGCCGCAATCTGTTTCCCAGTAATTTCCGCCCAGCGTGCAGTATGGCGGCTGGACCATGCAATCATGCATAATCTTATTCCAATCCTCTCCAGTCACAATACGAAACAGCATGGCCACACCAGTCACCGGTGATCCGAAGTTCGCCCGTCGCCCAATACCCTCTCCGTATTTGACGGTCCCTATGTATGTGAGAGCAAATAGATAATATATTGGTTGCACATTTCTGGCCGAAGGAATACTAATGAATGAATGAATTACCAAATAGAATGGTGCCGGCCAACGCATAAAAGAAGACCAAAAGGAACATTCCAAAGATTATGAAGAAGGACTTGCACACAGACACGCCCACCGTTAACATAAGCATCTTGAGTGTAGTGTGCTTTCCAGTGATGGTGAAAAAACGCAGAATAACTACCATAAACCCAAAGAAATACGACAAATCGTTCTGCAAGCAACGTGAAGAATGAAATATTAGAAAAATTCAAGCAGAAAATTGTGAAATCAATAGTGTCTGACGTGGAGAGCAGTAACCACCACGTCAAACATTAAGAATGAAAAGAATGAAAAGAGTGTTAAGTTTAACAGAATAGAAAGGAATAAATTTGAACTAATTTTGAACTGAATACTGAGTCACATACGAGATTATATCACACTATTAGGGGCTGAAAAGACTATGCTAGATATTTATTAGGTAGAAGATATAAATCTGGTAACTACTTTAAAAATATGCATCTATGTAGATGTGTAAAGTTGTTCAATGCATACCCTGAGAATAGTTTGTAAAATTATCCAAATGACGCCAGCAACAGTTACCAGTAAATCATATCGATTTCGCCTGGACTGCCAGTAGCCCCGAGGAGTAAATGCGATGTTCTTCATTACCACCTCAATGACAAATACAAAGGTCAGCACGGCGCTAACGATGACCAGACGCTCAGTATGTACTTCGCCTTTGATCCACTGAAAATAGATAACCCTAAATGAAACTCAAATCGAGCCATCGTCCAAAAAAATAGAGCTTACCGTTATGGATAGCAACATGCTGTTGATCAGAACAACCACAGCAATGACCCGTTTAAAAATAATATGCTGGGTTATATCGTAGGTGAAGGCACGAATCTTTCGTCCATCCGGTCGGGGTGGCAGATGGAGTGGCTGGGCGATTTTAAGACGCTTCTTCAGATCACACCATCGCCGCTGGTCAACGGTCAGCAATGCTGTACCTTTATTTTCTGAATAGTTTGCAATGACCACGCCCACAAACAGAGTCAAGCCGATCATGCAGCCCAAGAATATGTAGATATGAATGTAGATGGCATGTATCTGAAATTAAGTAAATATTCGTCAATTATGTTAAATACAAAGCAAGAAAATAAGTAATAAATAAAAAAATACAATAAAAAAAATAAACATATTTTAAATGTTATCTTTTAGCATAAATAAAATAATTAATAAAATTTCCTAATTCAAATATTATTGCTTAGAAACATGTTTTTACCGGTCCGACGGCCTTAATAAGGACATCACGCACATCCAGCCAACCCTTAAAGGAAAGCACCTCGAAAAGCGTAAGCATAGCATCGCCAATATTGTCAAAATTGAAGCGACGGGGATTAGCCCAGACTCGCGGCACTAACATGGCTGGGTAGGACTCATCGGGACCCGGTGTAAATTTCATTTTGGTGACAAAAACGCGTCGCATGAAGACACCAACACAATCCTCTCTACGCAGAATTGTCGGATCATTGCAGCGTGCCAGACGACCTCCATACAGCTGCACGCCATAGCTGGCAAAAATGAACATGAGCAGAATCAGCAGCGTGGATACCAATAAGATCTCCTTGAAGCCACGACACAGCTCGTAGACCACCTTTCGCATGTGCGGCACCAGAGTAAAGATTCTCAGTGGACGCACGCATCGCAAAATCATCAGCAGCTGGGCAGCTGAATTAGTAGGTATATTATGTGGCATCCAGCAGAGAAACGACGTGGAGACAACGTATATGAATACATCAAGCGCTGCGGCCACATCCTTGATGTATGCTTTCGGTGTGAAGAACAAACCATCAGCCAGAATTTTCATTGCTAGCTCCAGGCTCATGAATATGACAAAACCGTATTCAGCTATCTGCAGCGTCGGATGATCCATTAAGCGATAATTGGGTGTCTCAAACATCATGGATATGCACGAGAGTGTCGTGGCAAATATCATTACCCAGTCTAGGTAGGTGACCAGCCCAAGAAAGTTACTGAGAAAATAATTAAATGGGGCATTGAGAATCTGATAACAACGTTGTTCATCGATTGCTACTCACTGCAAACTCTTATACTGCACTTTGCGCTCCTTGCCGGTCAATGGATCCTTCAGTCTCGCATCGTAGCGTGCGTGTACAATCTTCTGGCAGATTTTGCGAAACCGACTCTCGCGCGGCACCAAAAACAATGGCGTATCGAAGAACGGATGATTCTCGCGCAGATCCTCCTCGCGCTGATTGCGTCGCATTTCGGCTTGCTGGCGCTTCGCCTGCAGCAGTTTGATATCCAGATCGTGAGGCCTGGCCCGGCCAGAGTTGGCACGTGGGGCAGCCGCAATATCACCGTTCTCCATCAGATGCTCATAGGTCTGCTTCAGCTTAATGGAGCCAGAGCGCACGCTGCGACGAATTGAGCGGGATCCAAATCTGTGAATTGGTAGCGTACACACATCAAACGAATCATGCCGCCAACGGGCAAAAGGCGCTTACTTCTTCTGATCGACCCTCCATGGCTTCGAGTGTGTGATAGTGCCTTGCGATTTGAGGCCACCCTTAGTGCCCACCACGGGAAGCATGGCCGAGTCACCCAGCATTAGGCGCTGATTATTGCTGTCGCTGCGATATATAAATAATCAATCTAATTGCATTCATATATTCTTTATAAACAATTTTCGTGTTTCGTATTTTCAAAGCGATATACGTCATATTATTCAGAAAATATGTTATAGTCTATTTTATAAACATATCAAACAATTGGCCATGAGTTGTGGTTAACGCAAACACTAAACCACTGGCAGTATTCTAATGGTTACTATATGTACGTATGTATGTATGTATATGTGGTAGGTATTTACTTGATTATGTGAGTGATGGCCAACTTTCGAAGGCTGCTTCCAGCGGCTCGGACCTTTGCCGTTTTGTTCATGATGCGTACTGGTTTCTGTTTACGAAAGACAACATTTGATTCCCAGCACTCGGACATCGGGCGTTTGCAGTTCTCGACCAACGATGGGTCATCCGTTTCCAGTTCAATTACAAAATGCTTCATGAAACTCTCACGCACCTTGGGCAGCATGAAATCGTTGGGAATGCGATGAAGAATTGTCATTTGAGGCGAATCGGGGAATTTTTCGAAAATTCTCAAACGAAATGGCAGAGTTTCCTTGATTTCGGCGCTTTGCTCGCGAAACTTGAGCTGCTTAAGTTTCTTGATGTCCTCGTCCAACTCCAAATTATCCAAAATGACCGCAACGAAAAGACTGAGCACGATGAGCGTAACAAACAGATGGTAGAGTATAAAATAGACAGCTACTAGAGGCGTCAGTGTTTTGCTAGTGCGTATCATCGTCTCATCCATGACTTCAACCCACGCCTCTTGCGTGAGGATCTGGAACATGCTCATGAACGCCTCCGGAAACGACTCGAACTTGGTGAAGTCGCACAGAAAACAGAACAGCTGCATCGAAATGCTCGAGCTAATGATTAGCAAGCACATGGTAAAGATGATTAGCGAGCCCAACTTCTTTCCGGGCCCAAAAATCTTATACACAAAACCCTCAAGCATAGGCGAGGCCTTTATCAACCGCACCACCCTAAGCACTTGAAAGTATGTCAATCCAGATAAATAGAACATAGGAACTATGTGTAGCGTTGTGCCAGCGGCGAGAAGCAGCTCAAATTTGTGTATGGAATGCTTATAGTAGCCACGCCAGCCCAAACAGTAGATCTTGAAGAGTGTCTCGAGATCGAGCAGACACGTGAACACAACCTCAATGTAATAATATCTCTCATAGAATACATGACGTGGTCGACCATCGTGTTTAAATGCCATCGTTGCCGTCACAATCCCATTGGCCAGGATCACCGTCATGACCAGCATTCGAAAGTATGGAGAGCGTAAAATGGCATGGCATGTCTCTGGCGCCAATCCGCCATGCTTATTGTCATCGATGGTGACCAACCGCCAGCCGGAATCGTTGCCGCTGAGTATTTGAGAGGCCGCCGTCTTTTGTATATGACCCCTTGCACCCCACATCTGTTGGAACTGCACGCGTATCTCGTTGAAGGTCTCTGTGATTACAGCTATGAACACGTTCTTCACAAGCCAGGCCAGAAAGAATATCATGGTGCTGAAGTAGAAGGCGGCTCGCCATGCCGGCAGTGAGTCAATTGCGCGATACATAATAAACACCCAGCCTTCCTGGGAGGCAGCCTGATATACCGTAAAAATACTAGTTGCAATGTCCTCAAAGCCATTGAAGCCAATCACATAACTGCTTAGAAAGTCCATCTTCATGCAGCGCATGCCCGGCGAACACTGGTACCCAGAGTCCGGATCCATTGAGCAGAATGTGTCCGGTATGGCCAGTGAATTTATTGTGAGTATCCTAATGAGAGAGATTGCATAATTGGTTCAACATATTAATTAATGTAATTCATCAAACAAAATGCAAATTTCAATAAAAATGTAATTTTTCGATTAAGAAGAACCAAAAATGTTACACCAACTTAATTAGTATTTTATAGCCAATGTAAAAAGGTTAAATAAAGGCTTAAGCATACTTACGGCCGGCCTTCTTTATCATAGTTCGTATTATTCATGACACAGTGATTCTTCAGCTCTCCAAAGAATTGCACGCCGAGCAAGCCATATAGCGACATGAAGAACAAAAAAAATAGCGTCACATTATAGATTTGTTGGCTCGAGCGTCTAAATAAAAGCAGATAAAAAGAAGGCACATGCTATCAATCACAGTGTTGGTTGATAAAAGCTCACCACCTACTTGAAAATTTGATTTATGCGGCTCTTGGGCATGCTGAACTTTAAGAAAACACGTAGAAAGCGTATCATAATAAGTGGACGTGGTGCCCGCATAATGGATAGATACGAGAATCTGTGGGCAAAAATGGAAAAGAATGAGAAATCGATTTTATAAATACAGTTAATATAGTACAGTGAATACTTACTTAGGTACTATTTCGAGCACTTCGAAAATTTGCAGTATGATGGAGACCCAGAGAAAACTAACCATGGAGGCATCAAACTGACACCAATGATCCTTTAAATAAGGCACTTCGCCCTACACGTAATGAATGGCATAAGTATTTTGAAGACGGCATCCAACTGTAACTGTAACTCACATTTAGAACGCCACGAATGTGCATTTTGGCAATCATCTCGGCCGTAAAGAGGACCGTCACCGCCGTATCCGATACAAAGGTGATGTACTGCAACGACGGATGACGCTCAAACGTTTTTGGCGTATTCAGCGAAACGGATGCCAGCGAGACCAGTGCGCAAAGGCGCATCAAACGACGCACCCAGAGTTTATTCACCCATTCTATATCGGCGCTTTCGTTGAGCGATTCCTCTGGCCCGTAATCGGCTAGAAAGGGCTCGCCACCCTTAAGGCTTTGCTTGCGGCCCAGCATAATTTTATTGCCGATCCCAGTGGCGATGCCCAGTCCAATTGGCGGCACACCCGTAATGGCAGCGCTGCCCACCGTACTGCTGATCCCGCCGCATATGCCCATGCCAGCGGAAGCGGCTCCACCGCCCAATCCTCCAATGCCACCCAGCAGATTGAGGCCACCACCCACTGCGCAAGGTGGCCCGCCCGCTCCATTGTTGTGGGCATTGCTCGCGGCTGTCGACGTGGCTGTCGGTGGTTGTGCTGCTGCTATTGATGATCCTCCAGCCGGAGGATGCATACCGTAGGCAGTGCTACTGCCGCCACCACTGCCGCTGCCCGAGTTCACAATGGTTGTCGGACTATTGAGGGCGCTGGACGCATCTTGACGTGTGCCCAAACCGTTGCCAGGACTGCTGCCTGGCGATGGATTGAAGGTGAAGTGACTGAGCTGCTGCTGCGGATGCTGCTGGGAGCTGCGCAGATGCGAGTGTTGTGAATGCTGGTGCGGATGGTGGGATGATGGTAGTGAGTGCTGATGCTGCTGTGGTGTTAAGCTGTTGCCGCTGGAGGAACTGGTGCTGGCCGCCGCTGGTGTTGTGATGCCGCTTGCTGAATGAAAGCTGCCCCCGCCGCCTCCCGTGCGTTTATTTCTAGCAGCTGCACCCAAGCGACGAATCTGTAAGCGGTCAATCATTCAAACAGCGCATCCTGCTCCTGTCCCGTGACCGTTGTTAAGTGGAATGGGGCCACAAATGACTCCTAGTAGACTGTGTTCCTATTTCTGTTTTATTTATTTATTTATTATTACTTCTTTTTTGAGTGAGACAACAATTAGATTCGCCACATTCTGTCATAAATTACATATGTATGTATGTATGTACGTTTGCAAAACATTTTGATAAACCGTGCACAACATTTGCAACCCCCAATAATGGGACATGACAGAAGGACACGCACAAATACATACATAAGTATGCACATATAGATGATGCTTATGTATGTAAAACGCATGTACATACATACACAAGTAAATATCTACATTGCATATTTATGCTTACATACTTTTCGATTTTGGCCAAGTTCGCGCGTATCGTACCCCTATCACAAAGACCCATTTAAGAGGCGTTTCAGGTTGGGTGCTTAATGCTTAACAATAGCACTTAATATATGTATGTATATGTCAACAACAACAAACTGCATGAACTTTTTTGTAAAGACAAATTTAACAACAACAATTACAGGTATTACAACACTTTCCTTACATTCTACGCCAAAAACAATAGCAACGAAAATTTAAACAAAAACAGTTGCACTTATGTACGAAAATCACGCGCTGCTGAGAACAGCAAAACGACGAATGCAAAGATATACTAAACGGACGGGTGGGCCACTCAGACAATCGGGCAGTCGAACAGTCGAACAGTCTGGCAGTCGGGCAGTGCCTTGCCTTGCTTTAGTCAGGCAAATATCTGACAGCTGCCATTCTGTCAGCTACAAAGCGGTGCTCAGGATGGCGTCTGCGCAGTGACACACCGGGAAAATAACTTGTACGTCTGCTTGAATATTGATTGCAAAGAATTCCAAAATTTAGATTGCATGTCCAGAGAACACAGAGAACACGAAGGCCAATATTGATTTGTTATACGAATAGCTGTACAAGCCATTGCCAAATTCTTAAAAACGCACTCATCATTTTATTTGATTTGTTTTTGGCGATTGAAAAAGCTTCATCGTTTCTCGCAGTGCAGCAATGGGTCGATGACAACAAAAGCAGCGTGACAGCAGAAAGTGCAAAGTGGAGCGCGTTAGTTTCCTTTCAGCATTGGCTAAATCTAAACAAAAATGGGCGCTTCAGCCTCGTCTAAAAAATCCTCTAGTCTAAGCTATCCCGGCCACGATGATCCAGCGTATCGCAAGTGCCAGGAATTGAAGGCAAGTCCCGTGCACCTCATTTGCATAACCTATACCTGTACCAGTACTACTTATAGTGTAAACAACCAACAAATCTGACACCATGCAGATGGAACGCTGGATACAGATGCATTACCAAATCAAGCAACGGGAACAGGCGCTGGCTATTGCCCAGCATCGGGAACTCTTCTACTGGATGAGCGGCTTCTACCTGAGCGCTCTATATGGCTGTGCCAGCTACTACCAGCGGGTAAAGCGTGCTTCAGTTTTGGCACCGCTGCTGCCACTCACCTTTATCATGGGATACTATACAGACTGGGCCTATGGCAGCAAGCTGCATCGCATTCAGGGTGAGTATTCAATCCATAAAATAACATCGTTAAAATTCACCAAATTTACTATATTTATCACAGCCGAAGCGAACATGATAATGGAGCACGAGGAGGATCTGTTGCATTGGCCAGGTGGACTACCCACCGTTGCTGGCATTGATGAGGCTCGCGTCGAAGTTGAAATGGAAAAGAAAATGCATCCGCATCACATGTAGATATCGCTACTAAATGCTCTTAGTTATTGCTCATACTCATTGCTCATTCAAAACACCATTCATACATCTATAGTGCTGAAATATATACAGAAATATATACGATAAGTTAGCATTCATAATTTTGAGCAATAATTGTTAATTCATACACTTAGCCTTTTGGTACTTTTGCAGACTGCAATCTGATTCATAAGTACTTTTTTACACTAACTAAATATACATGCAGAATACTGCTAGTACTTATTTATTCACGCAGATAGAACGCTTGTGCTATTTACATACGTATATTGTCACTTGCATATGTATAACCGATAAAGCTAAACAAAAAATTGTTCAAAAATTATTGCCATACATATGTAGCTTTCCGTGCAAATGACTCTCGGAATCTTTCGAACTCTTATGCGTCTGTGTGTTTCAATTCCACAAATTTGTCAAGACAATACTCCTTATATTATACGTGTAGTTTTTTATTGATATATATGTACTTATAAATGTATGTATGTATAGAAACCGAGCAACTGTAGCCTAGGGCATCTAATAAATAAATTGCTCCCCATTCTCAAAAATGATTCCAATTCTAGTTCCCATTTATGTTATACATTTCTCATTCCATATTCCAAAATCCACAATCCACAAATCCACATCCAAGTCCTAGTAGTGCACATGGGCATCATCTAGCAGGCTTTCTCCGATTAGTGCTTGGTTATCCTTCTTGTAGTTCGTCTCACAGAACTCAGCGATGCGGACACAGGCCTCCTCGATCATGCTGCTTGGTACCGTGAGCACAATGCGCACATATCCCGGATATTCGAAGCAACTCCCGGGCAGACAAAACACACTCTGCTCGTTGACCAACTCCTGCACAAAGTGCGTGTCATCCTTAAAGGCCGGAAAACGCTCTATACAGACACCAACCATCATGTACATGGCTCCGTTGGGCATAACGGGCTTCAGTCCGACCACAGGCTTCAGCAAATTGTAAGCGAGTTGAGCATTTGACTAAGGGCACAAGCAGTGACATAAATAAGTGACTTTCTTTACTGGTTGAGAACTAGCCAGTTTGTTTCACATGATCACTTACATAGAGCACATCGATCACTCCGTCAAAGTAGCTCTGTGGCGTTTTGGTGAGTATATCGGAAAGAGCGCCTTGAATGATCGTATTGCTGCCAAGGATGCGTCCACACATGTTCTTGAGCCCGGAGAAGGCAGTTCCCAGACGTTGCTGATCATCGTGCACGATAATCCAACCCATACGCCAGCCGGGCACCAGAAAACGTTTGGTCAGCCCGCCACAGGACAGCACAGGTACCTCCCGCGTCAGACTGCTGACCGCCACGTGTCGCGAGCCTGGGAACACAAAGTGTTCATATATCTAAGCCATAAAAAAAATATTTCGCTTATTGAAAATCACTTTTTATAGAACTCTTGAGCTCCCTATCCCAATCGCCACAATTGTTAAA
This sequence comes from Drosophila kokeensis, assembly GCA_035042145.1. NCBI lineage: Eukaryota > Metazoa > Arthropoda > Insecta > Diptera > Drosophilidae > Drosophila > Drosophila kokeensis. Next base: position 1,177,935 of record JAWNLT010000374.1, read on the forward strand.
TGACTTTCTAACTGCTATTATGAAATTATGAAATTGAATGTATCCACTTTTCAGATAGCAGCATATGTTAAGAAGTATGCGTACAAAAATTCAATTTTCGACATAATTTAGCATATCATTTTGCGTTTAGCCAGAAATCACACATTATCACATGTGTCAAGGTTTAATTCTCACTCACCTCATCGGCAATAATGGGCAGATAATGGCGCTCGCAAATGTTAACAAGTGCCTGCAGGTGGGCTGTGTCGAAAACGCTGCCACATGGATTGCTTGGATTATTGATTAGCAATGCTGCCGTATTCTCATCGATAAGACTTTCCAGCTGAACAAGATCAGCACGCCACTGCTGCTCCGGCAACAGGTCATAGTAGCGCACCTCAATGTTCAAGCCCTCGGCAAGTGTATAGTACAAACAGAAGCCTGGCCGCGGTACCAGCACGTTCTGGCCGCGATCGGCCAATGCCAATATGCAATATTCGAGTGCTGAGGAGCAACCGCTGCAGAGCATGATGTTACTTGGATCGATCACCCCATTCGGTCGTTGATGAGCACTATACTTGGCCACCGCCTGACGCGACGCCTCATGTCCCTGCGTGTGGGCATAGCCATTAAACTTGCCGCTCTCCAAGGATCTCATCACCGCCGTCATCGTTTCATTGGCGGCCTTCAGATTGCCAAAAGTGGTGGGATCGCCTGTGGATCAGTTAATAGCACCTTTATCAAGTTATAAAATAACAGTGCAGAAGGAAAACTTTACATTTTCTCAAACAATATTCATAATTGCTTTCAATTAAATTGTGAAATATCTTGAATATTTTTGTATCTCTTACTTGTCCAAATTTTTTACAATTGGTATAGTTGTTATTGTAATTCTAAGCAACGTCATAAAAATACAATCAATAATTTAATTTTTATAGAGTTGAATAAATCTTGTTTCATTAAATCTCCCGTTCTATTATCTAGCTCCAGCTCTCATCCCCATTTGTTTTGTTAGTCCCAGTTTGGTTTTAAATTAGTTTAAAATTCCGAATTTTAGATATACAAATTTACGCAAATATTTTGTTGTGTGTGAGTGCGCGTGCGCGTGCGCGTTTGCGTGTGCATGTGTGTGTGAGTGTGTGTGTATAAGTGTACATATCCTCACATATCAAGATACTTTCCATAATCCAGTCCTAAACTCGTTCAACGCATTTGCCAAGTTTCCGCCTCGTTGAATCCCATGCGGGAGATATTGGAACGGAGGGCGCAACTGTGATAACTAGACCCATAATATACCGGCTACATTTTGAATTCTAATCAAATTCAATTCTTGATCTTGCTTCTCAATTCTCCAAACAGGTGAAACTACATTTTATGCAAATGCATCAAAAACGAGCGTGCGCCATGACAAAAACAATAACAATATGTAACAACAACAGTCCAGACCTCAGATTCTAAGCTTATACACACAAACATCGGCCCATCTAGCGATATTCAATAAATTAATTCGCGAATCGCTATTTGTAGACAATCACATAAATGCATATTAATATAATATTGTTTTTCTCAAGATAGTAGCAGCATTTGCAAAAACAAACCGATACTTGCAACCTCAACTGATTGGTTGAGTTTACGTATATGCTTGTGTGGACCATATATGTACATATACATATATATTTTGTATTTTATATGCATATATGTATTTGCAAATATCGGACAGAGAAGCGGCTCCAAAAGAAATGAATTCATATCGCCGATTTAAGCAAACAAGTTTCAGCATTTTAACGTTACAAAAAAAAAAAAAAAAAAAAAACCGCAAAAAACGCAATAGCGACTAAATATTAAAGCACGCAAGAACTGATTTCTTTGTCTCGCCGAAGATAACATACGCTTGCAGACTGAAGTCCATGTGCTCACTTCTCAATTGAATTATTAATTTACAGTTCATTTCTATTGATTTTGTAATCATTTTATGTGGAAGCAACTCAATCGAATAACATAATATTCGATATATACATATGTATAAATACTTATGGCCTTCAGTCCATTGCATATTTCACGACAAAGATTTTGAATACCCTGCAAGCGCATATTTAGCTCAAAATCCCTGCTCCGCAAAGAATTCAAAATGTTCTGTCTAAAACGGAATGGGCACATCTGGCAACCGAATATATGTACATGTATGACTCTAAGTTTATGTCTAACATAAATGCGCCAGCATGAATTTGTGACAAAAAAATAAAAATAAACTTTTGAAAATGTATATATCGTAACTAACTAAACTAAACTGTACATAACTAAACTTCAGGCCTTAAGATAACTCCTAATTGGGAGTGTTGAACAGTGTCTACTTTAGCTAATTACTCACCTATGGACAGCGGTATCATGGGCTTCTGTGGATTCGGCTTAATCTTCAGCGATTCGACAATACTTCGAATGCGATTGTGTGTATTAAGAGACAGTGAGGAGCCTTTAATCTGCCAGCTCGCTCTGCTCCGAGCAGATACAGCAGCATCCTGGTGAACTGTTTGCGTCTCCAGCTGCAGCAGGTCGAGTGCCTCGTCCACTACCTCAACGTCGACAGGAATTGTTGCCGGGGAGCCGCTTGGGCTACTGCGGCTGCTCTGAAACTTGTAGCCTTCGTTGGCAACACTGCTGGGCATTATCACCAGGCAGGCGTTCAAAAATGTCCACGCACAAAACAAAGAAAAAAAATGGAAAAAGAAAACTCAAAATCCAATTAGGCGATTGCCAGGGCGTTAAACGATATCCGAGCTCCCAAATTCAAATGAATGTAAAGTTATTGTCCTGTTTCTCATTCCAGACTAGCATTAGAGATGCAATCTTTTGGGGGTGGGGCTTTAGATTTTTAACGTGGGAGGCGTGGCTATCAAGGTATATTAGGTCGCTGCGACAACACTGACTTACTTTGCTGATCTCTTGGTGCTTTTATCGGTTCTGGCTGCGTCGCTTGGCCGCTTCATAAATATATATATATATATATAAATATATATGTATATATATGATATAAATACGATATTGTATGACATATATATATATACACATGCATATATGGCCCACACAGTCTTACATCACAACACGCGCCTCGGGAGGGCCGAGCCAAAGAACAACAACTACTGAAACTTCGGATTGAACTCGGGCCTAACTCTGATTTGAATACTGGCAGTGGCAAAACAACAAAAAAACCCTGGTCGGACTGGTCTGACTTGGAACCAGATTTTTAGTTTGATAAACAACAACAATGTTTTGTTTTTTATTTTTTTAATGAACTTAAGTTAATGCTGCCCCCTTGATAACAAGAGGATTTTCAATCAGATAATAATTTCGTGCAGCAACAAGACCAGTAGTAGGATCCTTTATCATACTGGCTAATTACTTAGACTATCCCTCTAGCTTTATTTACGATTTAGTTTTAATTTGTAATTATAGAAGGTATATGCATACTTATGCATGTATATATGCATGAACATTACATTTGCCCCCGTTTCCAATACTAGATGTATTCATCAGTCGCCATTCGCATCGTTAATGTGCTGCACGCGCAAAAAATGTAAGATCAAAACAAACAAGTAACTGGCAAAGCTAAATGGATGTCAATCCCAGCAGCCCGGGATCTTCCGGTTGCTTCGAGCATTTTGCTACTTATATTTGTTATTGAGTGCTTCGCCCAGTTTCACTCATAATTTTCGCTGTTGCGCAAATGTAGCACGTAAGGTAGGCCCCGGCTTGAGTTGGTAAGCACCATTCATTCAATCAGTTGTTACCTTGCATGCGGCGAGCGAGCCTCCTGATCGCCTTGCTCTTCCAAACTGGTTT